>JANAVB010019135.1:0-34322 GCA_029216955.1 Iris pallida | reverse complement strand
CAACACTATTAATATTATGTTTATTAGAGTAAAATAAACGGTGAGATATATTGAGCGTCCACGTAAGTGTAATAGATATGCATGTTTGTGGTAAATGGGTGAATACAAAGAGTTCTGTCAGAAAAAGTTTCCATGTGTGCTCACTTTTGGCTTTGCAAGTCAAGTAAACCCTTTGGATGCATCTTGCAGGTTTCTCTGAATTAAATTCTGTCTTACTTTATTGTAATTCTGGTTGAGCTATACCGAGGCAACTTATTTGGTATAAAACTAGCAATTAATGATTCATCTTTGTCCAGGATAAACTATTGAAAAATTTTGTAGCTTCAACAAATAATGCAAAAGACGGAAGACTTTCTCTTAGAAGCAAGATAAGCAAATGAGTCCGTTTGGATTTCTTTCAAGGTTTGTTTGTAAATTGTTTTGAAGGCTTAGAACATCGCTGACCAATGTCTATTAAATTTATAGTATTCATGGCTGTATGGAAGGCTTGGAATATTCATAAGGCAGCAATCATTTTAATTTGTATAATTGCTTCAACTAATTTACATTTCAACTTTCGTGGAATCATATCAGTAAACATCAGATCTTTCTTTATAAATTTTTCATCTAGTAATTTGCTCTGCATTTTATTTCTTCACCAATTTCATGTAATTTGATCTAACTCTTTTCTTATTTATAGGCATGTTTCCTCTTGCTATTTCTAATACTTTTACTAACATATTGACTTATTTACAGAGGACAGCTGAATTTTGTGGTTTGCTACTTCAGAAGATTAGGTAAGGAACCTGTAATCGGAGCTCTTGTGTGGCTATGAGGCTCTTTGAAGCAGTTGGGATTCAGTAAAGGACTTACAGTCAGACCGTTTCTTTTCGAGTTATAATATTTTAAGTTGTTTCTATGTTGATGTGGGTTCCTTTTTGGTAGTTTTTTGTATGTAATGTTGAAAGTTAAAAGAGTTCCCATATAGTCAAACCAAAACATGATACTGAATATATACTAGCCATATTAGTATTATAAAATGTGTATTAGTATTATAAAATGTGTATTATGTGAAGAAGTTGCAATTACCAAGCCTTACTCTTATGTCTCTGGAGAATCTACAAGGTGGATGTGTTCATTTCTCTTCGGCAAGAATTTCTTCTTGTTCGATTTAAATTTCAGGGTGATGGCCAGTTGAGGTTGCAGTTTTTCACCAAAGGCAATCGAAACAAGGAAATTGTTTTGAGTTATAATTTTCAAGATTAAAAGGGGCTGATACTTCTACAGGTACAACACCATATCCCCAAAGATTTTCTTCCACTATTTTTAGGGTCTTGAGATTTTGAACATTATGAGTGAGCTAAAATTAAGGCCTTCTTGGTCTCTTTCTTTATGCACAATTTGGGTTTCATTATAACTCTTGCTGATTGATCATACTGTGGTTAGCAGGCCTATTGTACAAAGACGTCACAACATGTTGGTGTTCTTTTTAAATGTTGTCCAAGGTTGAGGAATACCAGCAAGAAGGTGCCATGTAAAGCACTAGAATCTCTACTCATTGTAGCTGAAGAGATGACAATAAGGTTGTCCAAGGTTTACTGGTTTTACTTGCCAACGATCGTTCCCAGTGTTGCTTGTTTCGTATGGATTAATCCTTATTTTTCTTGTATTCCAGGATGTTGTTTCCGCAGGGGACACCATTTTCGCACTATTGTGAAGTTCTTGGCCCATGACTATTCTCAGGATTGAGGAAGCTGTCTCTGTATTTTTGTACGAGCTCTCAAAATCTGAAGCTCTGTGTGGAAAGCTTAGCGCAGTCAATGGAGTATTCTTATTTTAGTTGGGATGTCAAGTAGTAACTCGGAATATGTTTTTTGACAGTCGAGAGTGCTGAAAATACATGGCAGGATCTGGAAAAGATGTGAGAATATGTGAAGCAAATGCTCGGAAATGGAAGATTGCAGCCTTCCTTACGTACAGGAAGAAGGTGATTTCGTTTTCTGCTTTCTTTCAAATGTGTTTATTACCAACTTTCTATAAACCTTGTTTGTTTCTTTTCTATTGGTTTTCTTTTCTTTTCATTTGTGCATGATTTTTTTTTTCTTGTAAAATTTTTTATTAATTAATTGAGGATATACATAATGGCGGCCATTCTTTAGTCGTTTCGTTTTGAAGATGCTTTATAATAGTAGAGATAATTGGGGGCATACCCAACGAAAATGCTACAAGTGAGTTTTTAAATGGGCATAATTATGATGGGTGTCTACACATTTTGGATTACTGATTTCTTCATATATAGAACATTGAATTACTTCATCAGATGGATTTGTTTCTCAATTGTGTCGTGTGCGGCTCTTCGGTGGACACGTTGGTTGAGACACTCCATCCATATAGCATATATTTGGAGCTTACTACGAAATTTATCGCTGATAAGGAAGGAAGAATGCCTTGTGGATTTTGTGCTTTCATAGTCAGACATTTGTTGGCTCATTTTTTTTTCCAGAAGTGAATATGTGTACTTAATATGGAAAATTATACCCCCCTTCAAATAAAAGGGAAATTATGATGCATTATAAAACAAATAGCTCATAATGGTAATTAATTAAGAAAATAATTTCTTCTAGTTGTGACCAAACCATAAAGTCAAAAGATATTATATTTGTTATTGAACCCAAAAACGTTTTTGGGTGAACGAATGAAATCGATTAGAGTTAGTTCTTCAACCTCCTATGTATAATAGAAAAAAAAAAATAGATTTTATCATGAAACTTTTATGTCCTAAAAGTATTATCCTCTGAAATTATATTTTTATATCAAAATATGTTTAAATTAACTGAGAATATATGAATTATACATCTCCCCGCTAAAAGAAATACTAACCATTATACCCACTTTCAACTGTAATAAATTTTCCTTGTCTTAAAATAAATTTATTTTAAAATATTTTAATACTTTTAAAAAGATTTTTCATGCAAATAAACATTTAAAAATGAAAGGAAAAAAATAAGACAAAGAGACGTGTTTAACTTCTTTTTCCTTTATTTATTGGAGGTAGACAAACAACAAACAAAGAGAGGAATCTACTTTGTAGATAAAAGAAAGATGATAACATGTGAATTTTCTTCAATATCCTTCTTAGAGAGTTGTTGTCCTTTTTGAGACAAAATTACAATTGTAAAAAAAAACCCAAATAGTGTAAGAAAAGAAAATTTAGTGCGTCTCTCAATACTTTATCAATTCATCGAATTTGAAATTATTAGATGTAGAAATCTCTCCACCGCCATCACTCTTCAATCTTCATGCACTCCACTACTATTCCACATCCTATGTCCTACCACCAATCAAGATATCATATAGTAAATTAGTCGAAAATTCAACATCACCATCCCCACCCCTTCCTCCAGAGCTCCTCTAAATGATAGCATGGAGGCTGACGGGCGTTGTGGATTACATCTCTTTCCGTGATATCTTTAAAATAAATTTATTTTAAAATATTTTAAAATAGATTTGTCAACAAGTATACATGTAAAAATTAGAAAAGAAAAACACGCATTAGAACCTTGTTTAACTTTCATTCGTTTATTATTGGAGGCAGACAAAAAGCCAAAAAAAATGAACTAGCATGTGAAGAAAACAAAGACTAAATGTTCACTTTTTTATTAAATTATAGTAGAATTTCTACCGCCATTACTCTTTAGTCTTCACACACTCCACCACTAGAAGGCGGAGCCCCACATGGGCACAGTCGGGCTGTAGGCCGGCCCAATTTTTTGGAATTTTTTTAGTTATGTTTTATTTTATTTTTTTGTTTGGATTTGAAGTATGTGATAAACATTTTGTTTAGATTTAGATATACACAATTAAATCTACTAGTGCGTGTACCCGTGCGAACGCACGGAACAGATAAAGTATCATTTAGTTATTTTTTTATGAATATTAATTAGTGGTTAGTAATGCATTCACACACACACAAACACACACACACACACACCACACACACAACACCACATATATATATATATATATATATATATATATATATATATATATATATATATATATATATAGAGTAATACAACAATTAAATCTACTACTGCGTGTACCCGTGCGAACGCACGGGACAGATAAAGTATCATTTAGTTATTTTTTATGAATATTAATTAGTGGTTAGTAATGCATTCACACACACACACACACACACACACACATATATATATATATATATATATATATATATATATATATATATATATATATATATATAGGTCTGTTATTTTGTATTTGAAAGAGAACATTAATTGATATTGTTTTGAAAATAAAAGTTCTGGATAAGAAATCTCTCTAAAATTCATGTCAAATATTAAAAAATAAAATTATTTGGTGCTACATAATGAAAAACAATAACATGTTCACAAAATATTGAATAAAATTTACACATATTATTTGCTACAACTTTAAAATCCTAAAAATTTCTCCAAAAATAAATCACAAACCTATAGCATGTGGGAACCCTAGAGGGGGGGGTGAATAGGGTCAAGCTAACTAATCAAGCACTTAGCACAAGCTAATTGGCAATTTAAAAATATAAGTGCAAGAGAAGAAGCAATAACAATACCGACACACGATATATCCTGGTATCCTCCCAAGAGGCACTCCAGTCCCGGAACTCTCTCCAGCTTTAATCCACTATTTGAGTAAATAGTTACACACGAGTTTGGATCCGAAGAACTCGCCAACTTCTTACACGAGAGCTTTAATCCGAAGGCCTCTCCGACTTCAACCGAGAGTTTGGATACGAAGACTCTCAAACTTCAACCGAGTGTTTGGATACGAAGACTCTCCAACTTCAACCTTTCACAATAGGTTTGATCTCCTTAAACAATAAGATGAAGATCTTACTTTTCAACTCAATAACTCTAACACAATTTGTGGATGGCAAATGAAAGCTTTGTAGAGTTGTTTATGGATAGGCTTTGGTGGTTTATAAATTTTTAGGCTCAAAGCATCAACCTTGAATGAAGGGGTTCAAGGCTATTATAACCAAAGCATTGAAAAGAGCTCAAGGGCAACTTTTCAGACAGCGACCGGTATACCGTCGGTATGGACCGGTATACCGTCGGTATGCCGGTCTGGAATTACAACGGCTAGAAATATAGCCGTTGGGATCATTAAATGCTCGAAATCCGACCGTTGGAATTTCAACTTTACTGAACCAGAATACCGTCGGTATGAACCGGTATACCGTCGGTATGCCGATTTTGTAGACAGAAACTTTCTGTGAACAAAATCGGTATACCGTCGGTATGTCGGTTTTCATCCGAAAATGATCCTAGGCTAATTTCTACCCTAGCTTTCGATTTTGCCATCCATTTCTTGTGTTTACAATTATTCCTAAGACTCATTACAGACTCCAGAAATATTGTAGCAAGTGCAGGCTTCTTCAGAGTCTTGAAATGATGATGGTATGGCTTGGTTTCTTCCTTTGATATGTGCTGGCTTTTCCCTTGGCGGCAGCTGTCACGACCCGCTACCCAAATTATTGGGCCAGGCCGAGTCATGCCCAGCCTACGTTACGATAAAACGTAGTAAGCTGTTCTAAAGACAACATGATAAGACTAAATGTGCTAACAGTTCTATAAGTGAAGAAGAATCATAAATGCTCCAAACACAAAAGTCGTCGTATATAGTAAAATATCCAAGTACAAGTGAACTGAAAAGTAAAACTGGATACATGTCCAGTTACAAAAAGATATAGTCTAATACATGTTTACTCTCAAAAGTCTAAGTAAACAAAAGACAACTAGGCGAGGTTCCCCGCAGGAACATCCTCGTAAAACAGAGCCGGGTCCTCGGCAGTAACTCCATAATATGTGTCGCAGAGTAACTCCTCCTCAGTAAGGACACCTACAACGTTATCTTGTCAGGACGAGAGCAAGTACTGAATCTAGCAAACTAGCATATGAAACATGGAAATTAACATAAGAGGAATAACTGCAAACATGGCATCACACAATCTATCATGGCAAGGACACATATGTCATAGAGACAGATGTATATGTAATGTTTAAAACTGTAGCAGGTACGTGATCGTCAATATGTGTAAAATGTACTGTGGTACAAGTATATAAAATGTACTTCCGTACAAGTAAAACAAGCGATAGATGTACATACGTACAAATACAGCTGGTGCGCCTACGATAAGGTATACATAGAATGTCAACCTTGCTCGGTGTACGAGTAAGGGGGCATGATCACGTACGCTACTAGCAGTTTTCCATAACCCATATTCTAATCATGTGAGAGATACATCAAGATTGTTCTAAGCATGGTAGTAACTGAAAGTACAACATTTAGAGATCTAACTTGCTACCCCAAGGATCAGCATTTAACATGGTGGGGTTTGCAGTTCATTTATGTGACAATATGTAAAGTTCGTAGAAAGTACTTGCCTCTAGCAAAGCAAAACAAAACAAGCTGCGATAACAGTGCTATGGATGTCCGGTAACTCGTCACTGTAGAAATAAATACAATAACTTAGTTTTTACACTAAGCTAAAACACTAGGACACTAATTGGTGAAACACGACTTGTGACTGGGCACCTAGCCAAAATGATAACTTTGGCATAGGAGACCAATGTGGGGCACACTACTTTAACTAACTTTCTAGGGTCTTTACACTAGTGAGGGGTGGGGTTCAACACGGCTAAAACTCAAAATAACCCAAAAAGCTACAAGTCGTAATTAATCAATAAATAAATCAAAAGACCATTGTGTTCTAACAATTTTAGAGATAGACAAAAAGCCTAGTTTTGTTTAAAGTAAAGTACCAAAGTGATCCTTGTTAATCATAGAAAGTTATTATAATTTTTCTGGAATTTACTAACCAGTACAAATATTTTATAAAAATCAGTTTTCCTAAGTATACAGAAAATGAGTTTTGGTTTCATATGCCAAACTAGTGGCAAAACAGTAAATTAAATACTACAAAATTATACTAAATTAGCTAACTTAACATAGTATCTAAATACTATTTTTCCAAATTTTAACAATACTTTAAGTATTTTTAGAAAATCAAAAAGTACTACACAATTGAAATTAAATAATTAATTATCTGCGTATTTTGTCCATGTATATAATTTGAACTAAAGTTCAAATACAGGACCCAAGGCCATGAATCAAGTCCAATATGACTTGTACAGGTCTTGAATGTGTGAAAACACATTTGAGCCCAAAAATCCATGCTAGGCCTGGACACCAAATGGTTGCAGTAATTTAAATATACAGAAAACAAATGGTAGAAATAAATATTAATATTTTATCCATGTGAAAACTTACAAAATAGTCATAAAATGACAAGTAATATCTACATATATTTAAAAGATACATATGTAAATATTACATAAATTACTTAGGCTAAAATATTAGCATACATATATATATATATATATATATATATATATATATATATATATATATATATATATATATATATATATATATATATATATATACACACATAACATATATGTATATATAGAAATACATATATACATAAAGAAATAATATAATATATATACACAAATATAATAAAATAGAGTACTAAATAGAAAATATACATATGTATATACATAAAACAGTATGTGTAATAATACATATATATACAAATATATTATACATATATATAATATATATATATATATATATATATATATATATATATATATATATAAATATACAATATATATAAATCAAAGAAAAGGAAAAGGAAAAAGAAAAGAAAAAGAAACAACAGCAGCACAGCTCGAACCCGAGCTGCTGCGCGCGGGGGGGGGGGGGGGGGTTAGAATAGGACGGGCTGGCCAGGGGGTCAGCCCATCAGTTGTGTTAGGATTAGGGTCCTTGTTTATTTTATTTTTGTTTAGGTTAGTTTTATATAAAAAAAAATATATAGTTTCGGTCCTGTGTCCAGACAGTTAAGGACATAGGTAACAACGTGTCCGTGCTACGCACGTGTCACGCCCCAGAACTAGAATACTGGAGAGCGGAGGAATGACTCAGCCAGCTACGTATTACGGGTAGATGAATACCGTATAATACGATCAATGCTGTCTACAAGACGAGGGGGGTGCATACTACATGAAAGTCTCCCTATGGTCACTTTACTTCTATTGTCTCAATCATTCAAACAAGAAACAGAAATAGAGAACATGTGAGATAAAGCAGTAAGGCGTCCCAAACGCTCAGTCAAAATGTTCTTGATATCTGGCTTTACAAATACAGCCAGATGATGTAGTAAGTATACACAATTGTTAGCAGCTGCAGCCTGACTTAGTTACAATTATGCAAAAGTAGGTACAAGACAATCCGACTAACATGTCGGTGCCAAACGGCAAAGTATAAAGTAGATAACAAAATGGACGGGAAAGTAAGAAACCCACTCGAGTCCTCCTGCGATCATCCCTCTAGTGTTGACCATCTTGGAGGTAGAAATAAGCTGGATCCTCGGGGACTGGCTCTAAATCTGGCCATGCAAAACCAGAGAGGTTAGACCTCTAATAGCAAGTACCACAAGGAAGCACGACATGAGAACTAAAACCAGTAATGAGAAATATGACAAATAGATCTCTGCTTGCCACTAGGATTCTCATAACATCACGACACTTCGAACCAACCTCCCAACCAAACAAGGACAGAAGTTGGCCCGTCATGTCCTGACATTCTGATCATCCCAGTTAGGTAACAGAGTAGTACAGTACACAAACAAATCATCTTGAACGGCCAATCAATTCCTACGGCTTGCTATGGTGAGTCCCAAGTTATCCTGGAATAATGCAATTAGGGATTCCTTCTTACTATGTGCAAGCAAGGCTAGTCTATCCAGTGAATCATGTGCGCCATGCATGAATTAGACGAGTCCTAGCAGGACGCCCGTCAATATACAATATACAATAATAATAAAAGCAGACACTGTTTCCTGCCCGTGTGGCAGATTTACAGTATCTGTGGGAACCAGCCGGCCCGTCGGATACTACTCGTCCCAAGGGGCTGCCATGTAAGAACTCGGGAATCCATTCTCTCCATGCATTCATTATTTATTTAACTTAATAGTCTCTACGTTGAGTGAAGTACCATGCCGTGGATCATGGTCATTCAGAATGAGTACTTTCGTACGGGGTACGATATGCGCAACTCTACAATGATACCAGTGCGGTCAGGTTGTAGGTCTTACATAGCGTAATGCAACAATCAAAACTAACCACGGAGTAATCATGTCTTGACCATAAAGTACACATTCTTCCTTGGTAAGATAAATAATAATAAATGAATTGAAGCCTGCATGTGCCTGTATGCCAACATTCGGGATCAGCCAGTCGATTTCAATAGTTCATAATTAATATGAATGTGTCCCATTCATTCAATTCGAAAAGACGACTAGCCAGTCTCTTAGTTCCAACTAGGAACGCATGATCAATTATTAATCAAGGTCACAATCATTATCAATGGTGACAAGGCATGAAAGTCAACTAGTATTCAGTGGGGTCGAGTCTACAACTCTCAGGGTTTAATTCCAGTCAATCGGGGTATCTATAACTCAATTCACGACACGTGGTACATCCCACGTAACAATCTATATTTAACAGAAATATAGCATATCATGATTATATCAAGTTATGCAAAAAGGCGTAAGGATATAAAATGGACGTTAAATATCTAATAAATATCAATATACACAGGCTGCGCTCAAGTCAGGCTACGCTCAAGCCAGGCTACGCTCAAGTCAGGCTACGCTCAGGTTAGCGTACGCTCAGGTCAAGCTACGCTCAAGTCAGCGTACGCTCAGGTCAAGCTACGCTCAAGTCAAGCTACGCTCAAGTCATACGCTTCCAAAAGGCAGCGTATGAACTCCATACGACTCCTTACCATCCAAGCTAGCGTACGCAAGTCATACACTTCCAAAAGGCAGCGTATGAACTCCATACGACTCCTTACCATCCAAGCTAGCGTACGCAAGTCATATGCTTCCAAAAGGCAGCGTATGAACTCCATACGACTCCTTACCATCCAAGCTAGCGTACGCAAGTCATACGCTTCCAAAAGGCAGCGTATGAACTCCATACGACTCCTTACCATCCAAGCTAGTGTATGCAAGTCATACGCTTCCAAAAGGCAGCGTATGGAAGACATACGCCTCCAAAAGGCAGCGTATGGGTCACGCTGCACTAAAGAGTGCGCGCAGCTCAGTGACGCAAGCTAAAACTCGCGCACTGCTCACTGTCTTCTCCAAAACAGCAAGAACTCCATGGTTGCACCCAAGGCTTCAAAGTCCATAACTTGGTCAAAACAAGTCCAAATCCAACTTTCCAAAGGTCAAATTGGGTAGAATAAAATCCTCTACAACATGGGACCATCAAAACTTGCAAACAAAGAAGTTTGATAGATCAAAACCACCAAAATCCAAAAATAACTCATTCTAGATCTACAAAAATTAAGACTTCGAAAGGAAAAAATGCCAAGTTCTAAACTCTCTTAGAATCACAAGGGAAAGAGAATGGAACCATAAAAATGGGTCCTCATGAAGAAGCAAGATGTACTTGCCTATGGGTTTGGTAGGTGGAGAGAGTAATGAGAAAGAAGAAGAGTAATGGTGAAGGAGAGTAATGAAGAGAGAGAAAGAGTTTGGGGGCTTTAAATGGAAGGGGTGGTGGTAGGTGGGTTCGGTTCATGATGAACCACCATAACCCAAAAATAAACCAACCTAGGCCAAACCTAAAGTAAACTAAAGCAGGGAATAAAAGCAGGAAGTAAAATACAGAAAATTAATTACAGGAATTTAATTAACATGAATTTAAAGAGATTTAAATACGAAACAATACATGATAAGTATTTAAATAAATATATTAAAGCAGTACATGTATTAAAAACGTATTCTGGGAATGGGGAGTGACATCTCTACCCTCCTTAGAAAAATTTCGCCCTCGAAATTTCAAATCCAAACAGGATAGAAACATCGGGGCTAAACTAATCTAAGTACAAGCGATTCAATCAAGCAATCATTTGCAATGTCCATAGCAAGTAAAATATCTATATTTAACAATCTACGATATCAAGCATTCTACCCAAAGGGTGATAAGCATGAGGAATCAAGACAATCAAGGTACACAGAAAAAGATATACCTTGTGAGTCAAACAGTGTGGATATCGTGATCGGATATCATCCTCACGTTTCCACGTTGACTCTCCCAAAGAGTGATGACCCCAAGCAACCCGGACAAGGTTAATTGTTCGGTTCTTGAGTATCTTCTTTCTTCGGTCCAAGATGGACACATGCTGCTCCTCGTAAGACAGGTTGGTACCAACAACCAGTTCTGAATGATCGAGGATATGGCTGGGGTCCGATACATACCTTCGTAATTGAGATACATGAAACCGTCATGCATCTCTCGTAACAAAGGTGGAAGGGACAAACGATAAGCAACATCGCCTACCCTATCAAGGATAACGAATGGTCCTACGTATCGCGGACTCAACTTCCCGCGAATGCCAAATCTAATGACTCCACGGGTAGGTGAGATCCGTAAGAATACGTGGTCTCCAACAGAAAACGCTAGCGGCCTACGATGCTGGTCCGCCCAATGACGATGTCGATCATGCGTAACTCGAAGTCGCTCTCGAATTCCTTTAACCAATTCAACTGTCTGAACAATCATTTCTGGGCCTAGCATCTTCCTCTCTCCGATATCATCCCATGCTAGTGGCGACCTACACTTCTTACCATATAGTGCCTCAAATGGCGCCATCTGGATACTGGCTTGATAACTGTTGTTGTATGAGAACTCAACTAAGTGCAGGTGGCTTTCCCAAGATCCTCCAAAATCCAGAGTGCAAGCTCGCAACATATCTTCCAAAGTCTGAATTGTCCTTTCTGATTGTCCGTCCGTCTGCGGATGGTAAGCCGTGCTAAATCTTAACTTGGTACCCAGACTATGATGCAAGCTCTTCCAGAAATATGATGTAAAGCGGGTATCTCGGTCTGACACAATACTGACAGGGACTCCATGCTGCCTGACTATCTGTTGCATATACAACTCTGCCAACTTTTCTGTAGATTGCCCTACTCTGAAAGGAAGGAAATGTGCTACCTTTGTAAGCCGATCTACTATCACCCAAATAGCATCTTTACCACTTGGTGATCTCGGTAAACCGGTCACAAAGTCCATTGTGATGTGTTCCCACTTCCATTCCGGGATAGGAAGCGGTTGTAATAATCCAGCTGGCCTCTGCTGTTCTGCCTTTACTTGCTGACATATCAAGCAACGGGAAACAAACCTAGCTATCTTCCTCTTCATCCCGTTCCACACAGAAGTGCTGCTTGATATCTCGATACATCTTGGTCCCTCCAGGATGTATAGAATACTGAGAACTGTGAGCTTCTGCCATAACCTCCTGTCTGATATCCCCACTAGGCACACATAGACGTGATCCAAATCTAAGTGTACCATCTTCATGAATTCTCATCTCCTTCCTGAGTCCTGACTCACATTCTGCCCTAAGCTTCTGAATCCTTAGGTCTTGTGCCTGAGCTGCCTTGATTCTGCCTACCAATCGGATTGAACTTGCAGACTCGCCAGAATTCCTATATCATTAGGAAGTATAACTTCGATGCCCATCTCCTGAAGGTCTTCTAAGATGTGCTTCTGCGTTGTCAACATAAATGCACCGCCTCTTCTGCTGAGAGCGTCTGCTACCACATTAGCATTGCCTGGATGATACTGAAGCTCCACGTCATATCCTTGATCAGCTCTAACCATCTTCTCTGCCTCATGTTCAGCTCCTTCTGAGTAAAGATGTACTTCAGACTTTTATGGTCTGTGTACATGTCCACTCGGTCACCATATAAATAATGTCTCCATAGCTTCAAAGCAAATACTACTGCCGCCAACTCCAAATCATGAGTTGGATAATTCTTTTCGTGGTCTCGAAGCTGCCTAGATGCATACGCTATCACCTTCCCATGTTGCATAAGGATACATCCAAGTCCTTTACCTGACGCATCACAATATACGGTAAAACCTCCGGGTCCAACTGGCAATGTAAGATAGGCGCTGATATCAACTTTTGCTTCAAATTCTCAAACGATGACTGGCATTCTGTCGACCAGACAATGGCACATCCTTCCGTGTCAAGCGGGTCATGGGTGCTGAAAGTCTTGCAAAATCTGACACAAATCTTCTGTAATATCCTGCCAATCCCAAGAAACTCCGTACATCAGCTACGGTCTTGGCTACTGGCCAACTCTCTACTGCTTCTACCTTCTTGGGATCCACTGCTACTCCAGCTCCTGATACGATATGACCCAAAAATGAAATGTGATCCGCCCAGAACTCACACTTGCTGAGCTTGGCATACAACTGGTTCTCTCTCAGAACCTGCAACACTTTCCTGAGGTGGTCTTCATGCTCCTCTTCACTAGCAGAGTACACAAGAATGTCGTCAAAAATACTACGACAAACTGATCTAAATACGGCATAAAGATACGGTTCATCAAATCCATGAATATAGCATTGGTCAAACCAAACGGCATTACTAAGAATTCATAATGTCCATACTTCGACCTGAATGCTGTCTTGGGAATGTCTTCCTTTCGAACCCTCACTTGATGGTACCCTGAACGAAGATCTATCTTGGAGAAAACTCTAGCTGTGCTCAACTGGTCAAACAAGTCGTCGATCCTGGGTAGTGGGTACTTGTTCTTTACTGTTGTCGCGTTAAGCTTCCTGTAGTCGATGCACAATCTGGATGACCCATCCTTCTTCCCTACAAGTACCACTGGTGCTGCCCATGGCGATATACTGGCTTGGATAAACTTCTTCTCCTTCAGTTCCTCTATGTGCTGATATACCTTGGCCTGCTCTGAATCCGCCATTCTGTAAATCCGATCTGATATCGGTTTAGTCCCAGGTGCCAATTCTATACTGAACTCAATATCTCTAACCGGTGGTAGACCGGGAAGTTCTTCGGGAAATACGTCTAGAAATTCTTCAACTACCTTCGGAACCTGAACTTCTTCTATTGCTGTTATTACTCCCTGCCCTTGCTGAGTTGCCTCTGATCTGACTAAGGTGAATTTCTTCATGCCTGGAATATCAAAAGATACAATCCTACTACGACAATCTATTGTCGCATGACTGTCTTTCAGCCAGTCCATGCCTAAGATAACGTCGAAATTTCTAACAGGAAATTCTATCAACTGGGCGGGTAAGGAATGCCCGCAAACTACAACACTACACGCTAGAATAACTCTACTAACTCCTACGAGCCCATTGCCAGTGAGTATATTCAACCTCCCTGGCAATGTCTCGAACTCCATTCCTAGCCGTGTCGCAAATTGTGTAGATATAAATGAGTGTGATGCTCCCGAATCAAAATACTACTGCAGGATATGAGGCAACAAGAATGTTACCTGCCACAACATCCCCTGATGCCAATGCCTCCTTCAAGGATAGAGTGAATGCCTGCCCTCGACCTCCTTGCTGGTTCCCATGATGTGGCCTAGCCTGGTGCTGCTGCTGGCTCCTGCCTTGATGATGCTGGGGTGCTCTATGCTGGTGCTGCTGCATCGGCGGTCCCTGCTGCCGAAACATCTGAGCCTGTGGCATTAACGCTGGGCCAATGGTCTCACTGCCACTACTGGTCCTCGATACTGTCCTGCCCCTGGTGCTGGCAGAGCAGGAAACTGTTGTCCTGGTCCTCCTGACCTCGAATTCATGGGACATGTGGTAACCCGATGATCTGGATTTCCACATATCAAACACAGTCCGTTCAATGCCCGACACACATCTCTAGTGTGCCCCATCTTCCCACAATAAGTACAGCCCGTTGGGGGTTGCTGGTTCTTCTTCTGTTGCTGCTGCTGCCTGGATGGTGGTGCTGGCCCTCGCATTGCCACATCGTGAATACGAATGCCAAGGGATGGTGCTATTGTTCGGGGCGCTGCTCCTCCTCCTCCTTCAATCTGACTGTGAGATCTCTTCTGACCTCCAGTCCTAACTGTGATCCTCTGAATGGTGATCTCATGCCTTCGGGTTGCCGTCAATATCTCATCAAAAGTCTGGTAATTGTGCCCCTCTATCAATTGCAAGAGCTCAAGATGAAACCCTTGCTGAAACCTCATAGCCCTCTGGCGCTCCGTCGCTACCATCTCTGGGGCAAACCTACTTAATCTGCAGAACTCCGCTGCATAAGCATCTACCGTCTTGCCGGCCTGCTTGAGGTTGATAAACTTCTGTTGTAGCTCAAACTGCGCCACAACTCTATAGTACTTGTCTTGAATCTTGTTGTAAAATCGTCCCAAGCCACAGGACGTCTGATGCCTACCTCCTCTGATTCCCACCAATCACGTACGAGATCCTGAAGTAACAACTTCACCTGATCCATACGTTCTTCTGCCGGCACCTTAGCTGCTGTCAGGATAGCCTCAATATCCTTAAGCCATGCATCTGCTGAAATAGCATCCTCCGTTCCTTTAAAACGGCGAGGGTTGAATTAGCAAAATCTGGTTGATGCTCCAGAATCCGGCCTTGCCCTCTTTCCAATGCCGTCTGTAATCCTTGGTTGAGTAGTACATTCTGCTCTTGCAACTGAGCGTGCATGTGCTGCTGGGCTATCATCTGGTGTTGCTGAGTGGCCATCATCCCTCTCATGATCTCCAGAAGAGCCGGTGTGTCCATCTCCACAGGGGTAGGGGAACTGTTGGTGGTGGTGGAACATCTGGATACTGCGATCCAGCTGCTGCTTCCACTATCACTTCTTCTTGGGTAGCCTCTTGAGTTAGTACCGGCTCTTGTTGCTGACCAACATGGTCAGGTTGTCCATGTTGCTGTCCATGTTGTTGCTGTCCAGCTCTGACAGGTGCGGACAAAGTGCCCCTAAGAAAAGGGACAAGAGAACAATCAAACGACCGGACATGAAGGATCAATGAAGTCAAAGGATACTGGAATGTCAAGCTTAGAGTTAAGAATTGACGAATCATGAGATCAAGGGAAAACATGTGTGATTGAGACATCCTATTAAACACCCCACAAGTCTGAAATCCGACCTGCATGGGCCACCACTAAAACCTTGTCACGCCCCAGAACCAGAATACTGGAGAGCAGGGGAATGACTCAGCCAGCTACGTATTATGGGTAGATGAATACCGTATAATACAATCAATACTGTCTACAAGACGAGGGGGGTACATACTACATGAAAGTCTCCCTATGGTCACTTTACTTCTATTGTCTCAATCATTCAAACAAGAACAGAAATAGAGAACATGTGAGATAAAGCAGTAAGACGTCCCAAACGCTCAGTCAAAATGTTCTTGATATCTGGCTTTACAAAATACAGCCATGATGTAGTAAGTATACACAATTGTTAGCAGCTGCAGCCTGACTTAGTTACAATTATGCAAAAGTAGGTACAAGACAATCCGACTAACATGTCGGTGCCAAACGGCAAAGTATAAAGTAGATAACAAAACGGGCGGGGAAGTAAGAAACCCACTCGAGTCCTCCTGCGATCATCCCTCTAGTGTTGACCATCTTGGAGATAGAAATAAGTTGGATCCTCGGGGACTGGCTCTAAATCATGCAAAACCAGAGAGGTTAGACCTCTAATAGCAAGTACCACAAGGAAGCACGACATGAGAACTAAAACCAGTAATGAGAAATATGACAAAGATCTCTGCTTGCCACTAGGATTCTCATAACATCAAGACACTTCGAACCAACCTCCCAACAAAACAAGGACAGAAGTTGGCCCGTCATGTCCTGACATTCTGATCATCCCAGTTAGGTAACGAGTAGTACAGTACACAAACAAATCATCTTGAACGGCAAATTAATTCCTACGGCTTGCTATGGTGAGTCCCAAGTTATTCTGGAATAATGTAATTAGGGATTCCTCAGTTCTTACTATGTGCAAGCAAGGCTAGTCTATCCAGTGAATCATGTACGCCATACATGAATTAGACGAGTCCTAGCAGGACGCCCGTCAATATACAATATACAATAATAATAAAAGCAGACACTGTTCCCTGCCCGTGTGGCAAATTTACAGTATCTGTGGGAACCAGCCGGCCCGTCGGATACTACTCGTCCCAAGGGGGCTGCCATGTAAGAACTCGAAAATCCATTCTCTCCATGCAATCATTTTTATTTAACTTAATAGTCTCTACGTTGAGTGAAGTACCATGCCGTGGATCATGGTCATTCAGAATGAGTACTTTCGTACGGGGTACGATATGCGCAACTCTACAATGATACCAGTACGGTCAGGTTGTAGGTCTTACATAGCGTAATGCAACAATCAAAACTAACCACGGAGTAATCATGTCTTGACCATAAAGTACACATGCTTCCTTGGTAAGATAAATAAATAATAAATGAATTGAAGCCTGCATGTGCCTGTATGCCAACATTCGGGATCAGCCAGTCGATTTCAATAGTTCATAATTAATATGAATGTGTCCCATTCATTCAATTCGAAAGACGACTAGCCAGTCTCTTAGTTCCAACTAGGAACGCATGATCAATTATTAATTAAGGTCACAATCATTATCAATGGTGACAAGGCATGAAAGTCAACTAGTATTCAGTGGGGTCGAGTCTACAACTCTCAGGGTTTAATTCCAGTCAATCGGGGTATCTATAACTCAATTCACGACACGTGGTATATCTCACGTAACAATCTATATTTAACAGAAATATTAGCATATCATGATTATCAAGTTATGCAAAAAGGCGTAAGGATATAAAATGGACGTTAAATATCTAATAAAATATCAATATACACAGGCTGCGCTCAAGTCAGGCTACGCTCAAGCCAGGCTACGCTCAAGTCAGGCTACGCTCAGGTTAGCGTACGCTCAGGTCAAGCTACGCTCAAGTCAGCGTACGCTCAAGCTACGCTCAAGTCAAGCTACGCTCAAGTCATACGCTTCCAAAAGGCAGCGTATGAACTCCAAAAGGCATACGCCTCCAAAATGCAGCGTATGGGTCAGGCTACGCTGCACTAAAGAGTGCGCGCAGCTCAGTGACGCAAGCTAAAAAGCTCGTGCACTGCTCACTGTCTTCTCCAAAATAGCAAGAACTCCATGGTTGCACCCAAGGCTTCAAAGTCCATAACTTGGTCAAAACAAGTCCAAATCCAACTTTCCAAAGGTCAAATTTGGGTAGAATAAAATCCTCTACAACATGGGACCATCAAAACTTGCAAACAAAGAAGTTTGATAGATCAAAAAAACCAAAATCCAAAAATAACTCATTCTAGATCTACAAAAATTAAGACTTCGAAAGGAAAAATGCCAAGTTCTAAACTCTCTTAGAATCACAAGAGGAAGAGAATGGAACCATAAAAATGGGTCCTCATAAAGAAGCAAGATGTACTTGCCTATGGGTTTGGTAGGTGGAGAGAGTAATGAGAAAGAAGAAGAGTAATGGTGAAGGAGAGTAATGAAGAAGAGAAAGAGTTTGGGGACTTTAAATGGAAGGGGTGGTGGTAGGTGGGTTCGGTTCATGATGAACCACCATAACCCAAAAATAAACCAACCTAGGCCAAACCTAAAGTAAACTAAAGCAGGGAATAAAAGCAGGAAGTAAAATACAGAAAATTAATTGCAGGAATTTAATTAACATGAATTTAAAGAGATTTAAATACGAAACAATACATGATAAGTATTTAAATAAATATATTAAAGCAGTACATGTATTAAAATATGTATTCTGGGAACGGGGAGTGACAACACGACACGTACGAACACAAAAACTCTTGTCCACACGTATTAAAATATGTATCCTCGTGTCCTTGCGAACCACATATGTGGATTCAGGACACGACACGAAGTGGGCTTTGTTACTCCGTATCCGATCGATTGGAGGGTTTTCGAAGGAGCTCGACGGCGACTGAGGCGTTATGGCGGTGGCGCTCCGGTGGCGCTGGGCGCGGCTCAGCACGGCGCGCCTGATGGTGGTGGTTGCGGGCTGTGAGGGTCGACGATGAGGCGGAGCGAGGGAGACGATCGGAGTTAGGGTTCCGATTAGGGTTTCGGGGAAGAACGGGGCAGCGGTTGGCTGAGATGGGTTGGGGTGGTGTGGTTTTGGTCGGGGGGCTGCAGGGGTTTAAATAGAGGGGTTAGGGCGGTCGTAGGTCGGTCGGGCAGCCGGAAACGGCGGGGCTGCCCGTCGGCGTAGCAGTCGTCGGTCGGGGGGGTCAACGAGAGTAGGTGAGGAGAGAGAGAGTGGTCGGGGGGTTCTGGAAGTTGTACTTAGGCCCTTAGGAATTAGGTTATTGCATAAAGGCTTTAACAGTGTATAAATGCAAAATAAAATTTATATTTCTCAATTTCAAACAATTCACTAATTACAAACTGATATAAAACATTTTAAAAAATTGCAAAATGATATTAAACTTTTTTTTAGAAAATTACAGATCAATATTTTTGTATTAAAAATTTATTTAAAATTTCTAGAAAATTCCTAAAAATCATAATAACATTTTTAAGGCTGAAAATGACATTAATAATTAATTTACACAATTTTATATTTTTGAAAAACAGGAGCTTACAAGTCTTCCCTCCTTAAAAATTTCGTCCTCGAAATTCACAAGGATCGAAGACCCGACAATATTCTAACATAGCAAGCAATGCAAAAACTAAGGCTGCGATCGAAACTAACCTCTAAGGTATCAAGCGGGAACGGGTGGTTCCCTCGCAGCGGTTGGATCGAACAAGTAAGGGTATCTCTCCCTCATGTCCGACTCCCTCTCCCAAGTAGATTCACCTGGGGAGTGACGGCTCCAAGCTACTCGTACTAGAGGTATAACCTTGTTCCTCAGCCTCTTCTTTCTCCTGTCCAATATCTCTACTGGCTGCTCAGAAACTGTAAGGCTCGGTCCGACCTCCAACTCTGAATGATCTAGCACATGACTGGGGTCTGGAACATATCTTCTCAGCTGAGATACGTGAAAGACGTCGTGAACTCCTGCTAGATTGGGTGGAAGTCCAACCCTGTAAGCTACCTCTCCGATCCTGCCAAGTATCTCGAATGGCCCGATGTATCTGGGGCTCAGCTTCCTTCCTCGTCCGAACCGAATCGTCCCTTTAGTAGGTGATCTTCACTAGCACCATATCACCGTCTGCGAACTCCATCGGTCTGCGACAGCATCAGCCCAGTGTTTCTGTCTATCCTGAGCTACTCTGAGCCTGTCTCTGATCATCTCGACTTTCTCTGCTGCATCCGTGATCATCTCTGGCCCAAGCATAACTCTGTCTCCAACATCATCCCAAAAGAGCGGTGTGCGGCATCGTCGTCCATAAAGCGCCTCAAAGGAGACATACCAATACTGGCCTGGTAGCTGTTGTTGTATGAAAACTCTACCAAGTGCATGGCTCTCCCATGATCCTCTGAAGTCCAGCACGCAGGTCCTCAGCATATCCTCCAGTATCTGTATCGTCCTCTCGGACTGCCCATCTGTCTGCGGGTGGTACGCCGTACTGAACTTGAGCCTGCTGCCCAACTCCTCCTGCAAGATCCTCCAGTAGTGGGATATGAATCTGCTGTCTCTGTCTGACACGATGCTCACCGGCACTCCGTGTAGGCGAACTATCTGCTGCATGTATAGCTCTGCCAACTTCTCGGTGGAAAGCCCCACCTTGAAGGGTATGAAGTGCGCACACTTCGTCAGCCTGTCCCGATGACCCAGATGGCATCCTTTCCTCCTTGGGAACGAGGAAGCCCTGAGACGAAGTCCATCGTAATATGTTCCCACTTCCACTCGAGAATGGGTAACGGCTGCAACAAACCAGCTGGCCTCTGGTGCTCTGCCTTGACCTGCTGGCAAACTAGGCATCTCGAGATGAAATGATACATCTCTCTTCATCCCGTGCCACCAAAGATGTTCCCGCAAGTCACGGTACATCTTGTTAGCACCAGGATGAATAGAATATCTCGATCGGTGCGCCTCCTGCAAGACTGCCTCTACTAGCTCTCCCTTCGGCACGCACAATCGGCTGCCATGCCTCAAGGATCCATCCTCTGCTATAGTGAAGTCATCCAGCAATCCAGCTAATGCCTGGGGTCGAAGTCTGCGAAGGCTCTCATCTGTAAACTGTGTCTCCCGGATCTGCTCTATCAAATCTGACTGAATGTCAAGCGCCATCATCTGTATCACTGATCCTGGCCGAACTAGCTCGATACCTAGCTTCTCCAGATCCTCCTACAAATACCGATCTATCATCAGATACCATGCCATCGGATGCCTGCTCAGCGCATCCGCCACCACATTTGCCTTCCCGGGGTGATACTGTAAATCGATGTCGAAGTCCTTCATCAACTCCAACCATCGTCTTTGCCTCATGTTCAGCTCTTTCTGCGTGAACACATACTTCAAGCTTTTGTGGTCAGTAAAGATCTCCACACGCTCTCCTTATAAGTAATGTTTTCATAACTTGAGTGCAAAGATCACCGCAGCTAACTCTAGGTCATGGGTAGGATAATTCCTCTCATGAGTCCGCAACTGCCTAGATGCATAAGCAATCATTTTCCCATGCTGCTGTAGGACACATCCTAGCCCTTTCCCAGAAGCATCGCTGTAAATGGTGAAACCTCCAGAACCTGAAGGTAAAGTCAGAACTGGAGCGGTCGTCAGCCTCCTCTTCAGCTCCTCAAATGCTGTCTGGCAGTCCTCTGACCAAATGTACTCTGCGTCCTTCCGCGTCAGCTTCGTCATGGGTTCAGCTATCCTAGCAAAGTCCTAGACAACTTTCTATAATAGCCTGCTAAACCCAGAAAGCTTCTGATCTCTGAAACTGACGTCGGAGCCTTCCACGTCTCAACTGCAGCAATCTTCTTGGGATCCACCGAGATTCCATCTCCAGTGACTACATGGCCGAGAAACTCCATTCGATCTAAAAAGAACTCGCACTTCGGCAATTTGGCAAACAATCTCTCCTGCCTCAGAATCCCCAAAACTATCCGCAAGTGCTCTGCATGCTCCTCTGGCGTCTTCGAGTATATCAGGATGTCGTCGATAAACACTACAACGAACTTATCCAGATACTGGTGAAATGTCTTATTCATCAAGTTCATAAAGACAGCTGGCGCATTTGTGAGACCAAATGGCATCACCAGAAACTCGTACTGCCCGTACTTCGTGTTGAACGCCGTCTTCTGGATGTCTGCTGGCTAACCTTCATCTGGTGGTACCCGGATCTCAAGTCTATCCTGGAAAACACCTTCGCCCCACTCAACTGGTCGAACAAATCATCTATCCTGGGCAGAGGATATTTGTTCTTAATGGTGATGGCATTCAAGGCCCGGTAGTCAATACACAACCGGACTGTACCATCCTTCTTAGGCACAAAGAGTACTGGTGCTCCCCATGGAGAAGCACTGGATCGAATGAAACTCTTTTTCAACAGGTCATCAATCTGCTCTTTCATCTCTACTGCCTCCTTGGGATTCACTCTATAGCAAGTCCGGGATACTGGTGATGAACCCGGCACTAAATCTATAGTGAACTCCACATCTCTGTCAGGCGGAAGTCCTGGAAGATCCTCTGGGAATACATCCATAAACTCCCTAATGATAGGGTGTGGCGGTGCTGCGTCCTCGACTGTCGCACAACAGTTCGGCTCTAGGCTGATCTCCGGCCCTGTCCTTCTGACACTGAATGGTGCTGTGCCTGGGGGACTGAACAAAATACTACCCTCATGGCAATCTATAGATGCATGGGCATAGCTAAGCCAGTCCATCCCCAATATGATATCATAACCGGGAGTGGCATCACAAAGAATCGTCCCCTGAACTCCCTCCCGGCTATAAAAATAGAACATCTATAGATAGATCTAATAGGCACTGGTTCTCCTCCCGTTTCACTCTACTAATCTCTGCAGTAGGTGTAGCTACTAGATGATGTTTATGCATAAACTCTAATGATAGGAAGCTATGAGATGCACCAGAATCAAACAAACATACAACTAGAAAAGTATGCAAATAAATATGACCTGTGATGACGTCAGCTAAGTAATCCGGCTCCGAAACCTGCTCCGGCTCCGGCTCAAGGGCTAGGCTATAAACCTTCCCCTGAGGTCCCTTCTGCTGCTGCAGATGCTGCCCAAACCTCTGCTGCTGAGTCGGAAGCGGTCCTCCGGGTCCCTTGGCTACTGGGCATTCCCGTATCATGTGGTGGCAGACCCACAAACTAAGCACTGCTTCAGCCTCTTCCTGCAGATGGAGTAATCGTGTCCTGGTCTTCCGCAGAAAGAACATATAGCTCCCTTCTGCTGCTGTGCTGTCGGGGTCCTGGGGCTCGAACTGGCGGGGTCGGGTGATGTGATGTAGGGGGACGGTAAGTCTGCTGGGTGGCGTCGGTGCTCTCTGCTGGAAAGCCTGACGCTTGGACGGTCCCTCGTGATGTACAGAAGCCGGCCTCTTGCATGACAGAAGACGCTCCTCGATGCTCCGGGCCAACTCTAGGCTCTGGTAGTAGTCAGTCGTACCGTTCGCCACTATAAGAATGCCAATGTCTGAAACTAGACCATGGCAAAACCTACGGGTCATCTTCTCTGGATCTGCAACCAGACTAGGAGCAAAACGGCTCAGGCGACTAAACTCTGCCGCATAGTCATCAACAGAATGGTTCCCCTGCTGGATGTTCTGGAATCGTAGCCCCATGGCTACTCTAGCAGTGTTCGAGAAGAATTTTTTCTTGAACTGGGTCTTGAACTGATCCCAAGTGGCTCTCCCCCTCGCAAACAATGGCTCATTCCGGAACCAGACTCCTGCTAAGTCTATAAGCAGAAATCCCTGCCTCGACCTGGAGGTCATCCGGCATCCTAACTCCCAGAAGCTTCCTCTCTACCGAATCTAGCCAGTCATCTATACTACTATGCCCTCAGTCCCTAAGAACTCCTTGGGATTCAGACCCATGAAGTCCTTGATCGTCCCCGCTCTCTGCCTGGCTCTACATGTGGTGGGACCACGGGACGTCCCTCAGAACGCTCCATGCTCTGGCGGAGTAGGGTAGTCTGCTCCTGATGGATTGTTAGGAACCCCTGAATCAGAGTGAGCTGGTTCCCGTCGAGTGTGGACAGAAACCTGGGTGGGTATAGTGATAGGGGGTGGCGGAAGTATCGGGGCCTGCTGGGACTGGAATATGGAAGGTGGTGGAGGCATCTGGGTCTGTGGATCTGTGGAGTGGAGAAAGTGGTAGGTGGAGGTGGGGGTGTATCAGTCGACTGGTCAGCTGACTGGATAAGGAGGGCCCCATTCTCGGGGGTAACATACTGGGATGAACGAGTAAGCACCATCTAAATTACAATAAAAGGACTTATAAGGACTTATTTAAAAGTAATCAATCATATGCAAGGAAATCTAATTATAATAGCAAACATGTGACGTATTTCCTATGTTGCAATCCTAGCATTCCTCTAGGTGTTCTAAGCGTTATTCCTAATGTTGTCTAATTACCTTAAGTTCCTAATTGCAGGCATGCTTGGTACAATAACGTAACCAAACAATTTAGTCAGGACCTGCATGGGCCACCAATAAAAACATGTCACGACCCGCTACCCAAATTATTGGGCCAGGCCGAGTCATGCCCAGCCTACGTTGCGATAAAACGTAGTAAGCTGTTCTAAAGACAACAGGATAAGACTAAATGTGCTAACAGTTCTATAAGTGAAGAAGAATCATAAATGCTCCAAACACAAAAGTCGTCGTATATAGTAAAATGTCCAAGTACAAGTGAACTGAAAAGTAAAACTGGATACATGTCCAGTTACAAAAAGATATAGTCTAATACATGTCTACTCTCAAAGTCTAAGTAAACAAAAGACAACTAGGCGAGGTTCCCCGCAGGAACATCCTCGTAAAGCAGAGCCGGGTCCTCGGCAGTAACTCCATAATATGTGTCACAGAGTAACTCCTCCTCAGTAAGGACACCTATAACGTTATCCTGTCAGGACGAGAGCAAGTACTGAATCTAGCAAACTAGCATATGAAACATGGAAATGAACATAAGAGGAATAACTGGAAACATGGCATCACACAATCTATCATGGCAAGGACACATATGTCATAGAGACAGATGTATATGTAATGTTTAAAACTGTAGCCGGTACGTGATCGTCAATAGGTGTAAAATGTACTGTGGTACAAGTATATAAAATGTACTTTCATACAAGTAAAACAAGCGATAGATGTACATACGTACAAATACAGCTGGTGTGCCTACGACAAGGTATACATAGAATGTCAACCTTGCTCGGTACGTACGTACGAGTAAGGGGGCATGATCACGTACGCTACTAGCAGTTTCCCCATAACCCATATTCTAATCATGTGAGAGATACATCAAGATTGTTCTAAGCATGG
The DNA here is from genome assembly GCA_029216955.1 of Iris pallida. NCBI lineage: Eukaryota > Viridiplantae > Streptophyta > Magnoliopsida > Asparagales > Iridaceae > Iris > Iris pallida. Next base: position 8,928 of record JANAVB010019135.1, on the reverse strand, counting down.
TAGTAACTGAAAGTACAACATTTAGAGATCTAACTTGCTACCCCAAGGATCATCATTTAACATGGTGGGGTTTGCAGTTCATTTATGTGACAATATGTAAAGTTCGTAGAAAGTACTTGCCTCTAGCAAAGCAAAACAAAACAAGCTGCGATAATAGTGCTATGGATGTCCGGTAACTCATCACTGTAGAAATAAATACAATAACTTAGTTTTTACACTAAGCTAAAACACTAGGACACTAATTGGTGAAACACGACTTGTGACTGGGCACCTAGCCAAAATGATGACTTTGGCATAGGAGACCAATGTGAGGTGACACACTATTTTAACTAACTTTCTAGGGTCTTTACACTAGCGAGGGGTGGGGCTAAAACTCAAAATAACCCAAAAAGCTACAAGTCGTAATTAATCAATAAATAAATCAAAAGACCATTGTGTTCTAACAATTTTAGAGATAGACAAAAAGCCTAGTTTTTGTTTAAAGTAAAGTACCAAAGTGATCCTTGTTAATCATAGAAAGTTATTATAATTTTTCTGGAATTTACTAACCAGTACAAATATTTTATAAAAATCAGTTTTCCTAAGTATACAGAAAATGAGTTTTGGTTTCATATGCCAAACTAGTGGCAAAACAGTAAATTAAATACTACAAAATTATACTAAATTAGCTAACTTAACATAGTATCTAAATACTATTTTTCCAGAATTTTAACAATACTTTAAGTATTTTTAGAAAATCAAAAACAGTACTACACACAATTGAAATTAAATAATTAATTATCTGCGTATTTTGTCCATGTATATAATTTGAACTAAAGTTCAAATACAGGACCCAAGGCCATGAATCAAGTCCAATATGACTTGTACAGGTCTTGAATGTGTGAAAACACATTTGAGCCCAAAAACCCATGCTAGGCCTGGACACCAAATGGTTGCAGTAATTTAAATATACAGAAAATACAAAGTGGTAGAAATAAATATTAATATTTATCCATGTGAAAACTTACAAAATAGTCATAAAATATGACAAGTAATATCTACATATATTTAAAATATACATATGTAAATATTACATAAATTACTTAGGCTAAAATAATTATTGATACATATATATATATATACACATAACATATATGTATATATATAGAAGATACATATATATACATAAAGAAATAATATATAATATATATACACAAATATAATAAATAGAGTACTAAGTAGAAAATATACATATGTATATACATAAAACAGTATGTGTAATAATACATATATATATATTATATATATATATATATATATATATATATATATATATATATATATATATATATATATATACAAATATAAGTATATACATATATATATAACTATACATATTATATAAATCAAAAGAAAAGGAAAGGAAAAAGAAAAGAAAAGAAACAACAGCAGCACAGCTCGAACCCGAGCTGCTGCGCGCGGGGGGGGGGGGGGGGGGGGGGGGGGGGGGGGGGGGGGGGGGGGGGGTTAGGGGGGCGGGTTTTAGAATCCACAGGACCGGGCTGGCCCGGGGGTCAGCCCATGCAGTTGTGTGTTAGGATTAGGTTCCTTGTTCATTTTATTCGTTTTAGGTTAGTTTTATATAGAAAAAAATATAGTTTCGGTCCTGTGTCCAGACAGTTAAGGACACAGGTAACAACGTGTCCGTGCTACGCACGACACGTACGAACACAAAAACTCGTGTCCCACACACTGGACCAGTGTCCTCGTGTCCTTGCGAACCACATATGTGGATTCGGGACACGGACGACACGAAGTGGGCTTTGTTACTCACGTGTCCGGTCGATCGGGGGTTTTCGAAGGAGCTCGACGGCGACTGAGGCGTTGTGGTGGTGGCGCTCCGGTGGCGCTGGGCGCGGCTCAGCGCGGCGCGCCTGATGGTGGTGGTTGCGGGCTGTGAGGGTCGACGGTGAGGCGGAGCGAGGGAGACGATCGGAGTTAGGGTTTCGATTAGGGTTTCGGGGAAGAACGGGGGCGGCGATTGGCTGAGATGGGTTGGGGTGGTGGTGGTTTGGTCTGGGGGCTACGGGGGTTGAAATAGAGGGGTTAGGGCGGTCGTAGGTCGGTCGGGCAGCTGGAAACGGCGGGGGCTGCCCGTCGGCGTGGCAGTCGTCGGTCGGGGGGGGGGGGGGTCAACGAGAGTAGGTGAGGAGAGAGAGAGTGGTCGGGGGGGGGGGGGGTTTCTGGAAGTTGCACTTAGGCCCTTAGGAATTAGGTTATTGCATAAAGGCTTTAACAGTGTATAAATGCAAATAAAATTTGCATTTCTCAATTTCAAACAATTCACTAATTAAAAACTGATATAAAAATATTTCAAAAAATTGCAAAATGATATTAAACTTTTTTTTAGAAAATTACAGATCAATATTTTGTATTAAAATTCATTTAAAATTCATTTAAAATTCATTTAAAAATCATTTAAAATTTCTAGAAAATTCCTAAAAATCATAATAAACATTTTTAAGGCTGAAAATGACATTAATAATTAATTTACACTAATTTTATAATTTTTGAAAAACAGGGGCTTACAGCAGCTGTCCAAAGATATCCAGTTTGTGAAAACTGAATACCTTTCGGGGGCTTCGCCCCCGAACCCCCGACGAGGGGCGCTGCCCCTTCGACCCCCGTCCGCTGACCGGGCAGCGGAACCCCCGAGTGCGTGGCTCCAGAGATGTCGTCGGGTGGTTCAGAGAAATCTTGTGGGATCCGTCGTCTTTGGCCCACCATGATTTCTTCATTGCATATGTCTACATTGATCTTGCTTATTGCTTTTCTGCATGTACATGTTAGACGAACAAAGCAATATACATAGTAGCAAGTGTGATAAGTTTAATGCACATTAGGACAATGCTGAGTTTAAGTATAAGTACTAAGGTGATAGCATAAATGTTAGCGATATCATAATGATTAAACTTAATTGAATAATCACAATCAAAACATAGTTTTGATTTTGGCAACTCGATTAATTTAAGATAGAAAGCTCATATCACTAATATGTAAACCAATATGCACATATCACCAAAGGTATAAGTATAAGTAGAAATGCTATAGTGATAGTATAAAGATTAGTGATAATGAAATGCTAAACTAAACATATTAACCATATTCAAAAACATGATACAATCATTGGGCCAACATAGCATTTATGAAACTTTTGAACTGCATGATGTTCTATAAGTAAGTCATTTAAAAAAAACTTATATTTGTATTGATGATGCCACAAGCTTCAATTAAGCTTCTTGTCTCTTCATATGACATCATAAATAAGATTATTACGTTTACAACGGCATGGATTGTAAAATCTAATCCATAAACCAAATCGTACAATTAAATTATATTCTCTTATCAAATTAGATATATTTCAAATTAGAAATCAGACAATTAAATTCTATTTCGAGTGCCGTGGTATAATTTGGAGTCAATATCGTGTTAGTGTCTGACACGACATGATAGTTTTATTTTTATTTTACCAAAATAAAAAAAGAACTCTGAAAACAAAATAAGGATTTAAAAATTTACAAACAAAAACTTAAAAAAAAACTCAAACAACAAAAAAAATTAACTTTGTGACAATACACAAAACATTGGATTCTAAAAATTTCTAAAAAAAATATCACAAATCCATAGCATTTAGAAAACTTTTGAACTGCATGATGTTCTCTAAGTAAGTCATTTAAAAAAAATTATATTTGTATTGATGATGCCACAAAGCTTCAATTAAGCTTCTTGTCTCTTCATATGACATCAGAAATAAGTTTATTATGTTTACAGTGGCATCGATGTGAAATCTAATCCATAAACCAAATCGTACAATTAAATTTTATTCTCTAATCAAATTAGATATATTTCAAATTAGAAATTATTTAATATTCAAATTATGAAATAAATTTTGGTTTGGATCTATGCTAGTATATTTAAAATTTAAGAGGAGAATTGTCAACCAGTAGATAAATCCGTATGCTACAAAAGATAAATTGAAACAAAGATAAAAAATGAGTAAAAACTATCTGATACACAATTGATAATTTATATGTGCAGTCAATTATATAATGTAATAGTTAGGATGTCAAACAAATTTAAGTACATGAAAATGAAGGACGAATGTACAGAAGATTGGTAAAGTTCATAGGTATGATCCTATAAGGTATGAGTTTCTCCTACTCTAAAACCCATATATTCATTCCAAAATGAAAGACCACAAAACCCTAACCATAAGAATCGAAATCGCGAGAGGAGAAAGAATATTGATACCTCGACCGAAGAAGAAACGTTGGCGATGGCGATGAAATCAGACTCCTCCTCCTCGATACTGCTTCTTCACTCTCTCCCTCTCTCTATAGATTTTTTGCCTGGGGAGTAAGAATTGAAATAGAATAGTGAAAGTGACAAAGAAAAAAAAGAGAGGAAAAGGCTTTATGAAGACGATTACGAAGCGGTTATGGACATATTAGAAGCCAATCCTATTTTCCCGCCCAGTTATGGACGGTTACGAAAAATATAGCAAGACCTTTTTCAAAAATTTGTTGGCAGAAATATTGCAAGATTTAAAGAATATCAACAATTAAATTTTAAAAAAATTACTTATGGGAGATAAATATATAGCGAAGAAACTTCCATCTTATCCGTCAAACAGTTAATAAATACTCAACCAATTTAATTCGCAAAAAAAAAAACACAGAAGATTAAAAAAAATCTAAAACCAACTTCCTTCTCATCATCCATAACCCACTCTTCAATTTAATATGTTCTTAGTTTTGTTACAGAAAATAATGCAAGATTTAAAAAAACGTATCTCATCATCTGTAACCAACTTCCTTCTCATCATCCCTAACCCACTCTTTAATTTAATTAACAAAAAAAACGAAAGATTTAAAAAAAATCTAAAACCAACTTTCTTCTAATCATCCGTAACCCACTCTTCTCATCATCCGTGGTTTATGAAAAATAAATAAAATCTTAAATCAACTTCCATCTTATCCATCCAAATAGATAATAAATACTCAACCAATTTAATTAACAAAAAAAAGAAGTTAAAAAAAATCTAAAAACAACTTCCTTCTCATCATCTGTAACCGACTCTTCAATTTAATATGTTCTTAAATTTGTTATGGGAAATATCGCAAGATTTAAAAAAAAAATGTAACTAACTTCCTTCTCATCATCCCGTAACCAAATTCCTTCTCATCATCCGTATCCCACAATTTAATTTAATTAACAAAAAAAACCAGAAGATTTAAAAAAAAATCTAAAACCAACTTTCTTCTAATCATCCGTAACCCACTATTCTCCGTGGGTTATGGGAGATAAATTAAACTTTAAATCAACTTCCATCTTATCCGTCCAAATAGTTAATAAATAATCAACCAATTTAATTAAAAAAATAGAAGATGAATATTTGGAAGCATTTGAGCGAGAATCCCTCCCCATTAATGTATCCTACTTTCAGTAATAAAGGATTATACTATACAATAGAAAAACTTGGTGGTGAAAGTTTTGAATTCCTAAAATACCCTTGAGTATTTTATAAACATGATCTTATTATGTCAACTTGCATGTCATTTATGCTTAAGAGTCAAGACAATAAAGTTTGCATGCTATGAAGTTTCTTTTTTCATACAACTTTTCATGTTCCAATAATAATAAAATTTTCTGTCCTTACCATTATTCAAAGATTATTATTCTCAATAGAAAATTTAAAAAAAATAACAAAATTCATACGTCGAATCTCCTGGCATTGTAAAAGAAAACACACACATAAATAGTCACCTGAAAAAGACGAAAAGACGACCAGCTGACCTTATGATATTCTAATTAAATATGTGCAAAATACACACATATATATAGATTAGTGATAAATAATTTTAAAAAATAGACGGTACAATAATTAGTATTCTCGTGTCACTCAAATTATACCTAATGCTCAGCCTAGGACTGCAAAACGAGCTAAGCCAAGCCAAGCCTTTGTAAGCTTGAGATTGCTTGACTAGAATTAATCGAGCTCGAGCTTGATATTTTTTTTTTTTTTTTAGAGCTTGAGCTTGGCTTGAGTTTGTTTTTATTAAGTTTGAGCTTGGCTTGGTTTAAGCTCGAGCTTGGCTTGATAATCAAGCTTGATAAACAAGCTCGATAAGTTCAAAATCAAGCTCGTTAAGCTTGATTTCAAGTTCGTTAAGCTTGATTTCACGAGATCGATTTCAATTATTTGAATTAAAGTACATGTAATATTAATAATTTATTTATAAAATTTTAATTGAAAAATGTCCTTAATATCAATTATTGAGGACATATAAATATAATGCACAAAAATATATATAAATTTTGTCACGCCCCAGAACCAGAACACTGGAGAGCGGGGGCAGACATAGCCAGCTACGTATAATGGAATAGGATCTACTCCACTATACGGTCATGGCTGTCTAGATATATGAGGGTTTATCTACAAGCCATCAGTCTCTTAAGGTCATGAACAAGCCTAGTATCTCAATCACAAGCAAACAAGTAAAGTTACAAGATGTAAGATCACCAAATATACAATAATAAGGCGTCCCAAACATTATATATTCAGCTGATCATAAAGCTAGTCGTTACAAAATGTGAGGACTAGCAAGAGTTTTAGTCATACATGATCAACCCTAGGTTGCCAATCATGTTACAGCCCGTAGGCAGACAGTAAGTAAAAATGTACATGAGCTAACACTTGCTCGGCGGCTAAACGCCTCAAAAGAATAATTTTACAATAGAGTGGGAGAGCCAAAAATAACCCACTCGTTGCCAGGATTCCGTCTAGTGGTCAACATGTGGCTGGAAGACAGAAGGATCCTCTGGAGTTGCTCCGGTATCTGGCCATACAAAACCAGCTGGGTCAGACCCCAGAAAGAGCAAGTACCATAAATGAGGCTTTACTTAGGAACTAAAATCAGCAATTAGCACAAGAATATAGTTGCATAATACAAGACAGTAATTAAGAAAAAGCATGACGGGTGATATACGATGAGATAACCATGGGACTATTCAGATAACCAGGTTACAACCCGTAAACCAAATAAGGATCGGGGTTGTAACCCTTCGTCTGAACATAACTTGGTTTCTCCCACCATTTATCGGTAAGATAAATATAAGAAATCAGGTCAAGTAACAATCTTGTACAGGATCAAGACAAGACTAGACTGATTGAACCCCATCCAACAATCACGGCCAAGTAATAAATACGGCTTGATACTTTAACTAACTAGGGTTATCACAGGCCTAGTTACTAGCAAGATGCAAAGAGATTTCCAAGTCCAGTTACCCGCCTGCTGCTACCTGAGTGACCCCAGCAAAAGAAAATAAGTATAGCAGACACACTGTAGTGAGATACATGTGTCCTAAAGAGGTGCCCCACTCGACGGCAGGCTAAAAATTTGCTCATCATGACAGATAGCTCCAAGTCCCATGTATATATATAAGGCCGGGATCAAAGGGGCAACAGGTAACTGGGAAAGTCTCTTCATGAACTACTGTATTATTCTAGTTGTTAGCCTTAGTCGATTTCAGTGGGTGCCCCCGACCGTGGTACTCAGGGGTCCCCGTCCTAGACATGATGCAAGACAAGACGGGTTCATTTGTACAAGCACAATCGTCCACGGTGTCCAGGTCATTTATTCTTGTCAAGTCGTGTTAGCCGTCGCAACAGCATTTCGAAAAATATATCATGTCAGGTTTATCATGTCAAGAGTGCGCCACGGCGGGCCACTATCAAGAATTATCATGTCAAATTTGTCAAGTCAAGTTATCTTGTCAGGAGTGCACCACGGCGGGTCACTATCAAGTCATATCATTATCAAGGAGTAGAGAAACTTACGCAATTAAATAATAATATATATAATATATATATATATATATATTCTTGAAGCCAAGGAGAAACTCTACAACTTTCATGTTGGGAGTGGGAAGAAATTCTGACCACAATTCAGGTAACAAAATATTTAAATAATTAAAGTGGACCCCATGCGGCCCAAAAGTGGGAGAGCAAATATGCGACCAAGAGAGTGGGAGGCCACCCATGCGGCCAGCCAAAGCTTATGCGGCCAGAAAATAACTGAAAGGGGCTATGCGGCAAAATAATAATAATATATAGGCCATGCGGCCACAAGGTAAGCTTGCATTTAGCAAGCAAAGAAATGCCCTGGGGCCCACAAAATTCAACTGTACAAATATTCATGCATTAATATAATATATTAATACACATGCATAAATACAAAATACATCTTGTACTCCCATGCGGCCAACCTACTGCCCCCTTATGCGGCCATGCATTTCTTGCATATGCGGCCAACTAATTATATCCATGCAACCACTTAAACTAAGCTGATGCATGCAATATGCTAAGGAAAATCAATGTAAGGCCATACATTTAATATATGCAATGCAAGCCACGTGGGTTTTAAGCATGCATTAATTGCAATGCAAGCAAATACTTGCTTGTGTAATGCAAGCAAGGCTTGTATTATAGGTTAGTGCCATTACTGGTGCATTAATGGCTAATGCATTTGAATAACAATGCATGTGCATGCTGATGCACATGTACTGAATGTATTTAACTAATACCTTTATTCTAATGCCTTATTAATGCTTGCTAATGCATTTTGTTAGCTAATGCATTGGAATAATGCATGCGGCTAGACATGCCTACTAATGCATGCGGCTGGACTTGCATTGAATATGCATGCGGCTAAACATGCTTTCTACTGCAATGCTGATGCAAGAATGCATTAATTACTAAATGGCATCAATGCATTAAATACTAATAATAGGCCATGCGGCCACTTGGTTTCCCATATGCGGCCAAGAATTTCCTTATGCGGCCAGGAATTTAGATTGCCCATATGCGGCTCACAAAATTCTCATGCG
>JANAVB010019134.1:0-28703 GCA_029216955.1 Iris pallida | reverse complement strand
TACATCAATGCCTCCTCAAATATATTTCTTTATCGATGCATAAAAGTATTGCATACATATCTAATTATCCCATTTATTTAAAATTGTGGAAATAAACGAACTTGAATAGATATTTCCTCATCAAGAAATCCATTATCATCATCCAAGCCTTCTCCCATTAGAATAGGGTTGGCTATCAAGCAACAGAAAGCTCCAAAAAAGAATTGAAGTTTTTATGACCGCTTGGACTTGACGTCAACCTTGGTGTTAATTACTAGCCAAGGTAGATATGAGCATAAGAGGCACATGCCATAAAAACATATATATGCTACAGTATTTACATATTGAAAAGTCGTGTAAGGCAGATATCTCTAGCTACACTGTTTTGAAATAAATATTTGTATATATTTTAAGAATAGTCCTTGGAGAAAAGGTTTTGTTAACTTTGAAAATAGAAAAGAAATTCACATAAATACTAGGAAACATAGCATATTTGTTTGAGAAGACAATTATTGTACCATGGAAGAATAAGTGATGATATGCAATCACAAAATCAAAAGCTATCTCTAAAAAGTAAAGACTAGTAAGATACTGACATAGGGGAGGAAATTATATGGAAAAGCTGCCTTTTTCATTCAAATATGTACTCAAGGCACCAGGGATTTCAAAAAATGAAGAACACTTAGAATAGTATAAGATTTAAATTGGGTATTTAATCAGCAATAATTTGTCTGTCTACTAAATTGTAGTATGTATGTTCCAAATATTGGTGATATAGCTCTCTTATGACCATCTAACTATCTAAGACAAGGGATTTTCAACTTCCTCTTCATTTATGTGGATTCTGTAGTACTATTTCATGTTTCTAAAAAAGAAAGAAAAAACTGGTTGGAAACTGAAACGTGGAGTATGAATGTATGATTACGAATAAACTTACCAAATTGTCAAAATCTCCTTCTTTGGGGGCTTTTTCATCTGTTATAGGAACTCTTTCATAGTCAACAAGGTATCCTTCTACTTGAAGCATTTCATAAACCTAATATAACTTACACTCATCAGAAAATGTACGATTTTTTAGACATGTCAACCATATAATGCATAGACACGTTAACACATTACCTCCAGAGGCGTTTTAACGGAATCATTCATCAACTGTTCCCACTGGTCCACCATCTCCCATCAGGCAGTTCATCAGTTACAAGGATTTTATTTCCATATCTGAAAGTCATATTTGTAGTTCAAAATGAAAAAGGTAATGTCAAAAACAATGGCTTCTTCCAATCAACTGTAAGAAGAAGAAAAACAATCACCTTGCAGCTTCAAGGAGGATGTCTTCTTTCAGACGAGATTCCATCTGTTCAACTCTGGCCCTGTTTATTCCCTAGTTTGTTTGGAAAAAAAGTTCTTCAGTGTTAATATTCAAAAATGAAAAGAAGTTAAGTGGATAATGAGATACTTGTTGTGTGAATTTATGAATTGTCACTCTAGTTTTATGAAAATATTTCGTATTTAAAAAAATGGCAAGGCCAATACTAATACCACAATGAAAGCAAATGAAGAAACAGATATAAGAGTTATGATGTGTAATTCTCATAAGATCATCCAAAAAAAGCATAAAATGAAAAAGTGAAACAAAATTTTAAGTGCACGTTATATCCATCTTCCAAGGAATAATTGCTACTACACCCCTTATATAATACAAGTTTCATGTGATGTTATATTAGAAGGTCGTAACTCCCAACTAAGTATATCTCCAACTAGCATGCGCCAACAATGTTCACAAACAGGCAAGAATGTGCATCCGTGATGGACCATCAAGTTACTAACCATAACCCTATAACTTCAACTCTCAAAGTATGAATACACTTATTTCCAATTACTTGTTCTGCCGAAATAGACTGGATCCATCAGTTCTTCTGTATGGATCAATAGGCAACACAAAACATATTACTATTTCAAATTACTTGCATTGCTGGAGTAGACTGGGTTCTTTGACTCAACACAACATATTGCAAAACTAACCAGTCCTTTATCACTCTAACTAGACGTCTATGTTCGATTGCTTCCAACTGGACAGCAAAAGACTTAGCACGAACTAGCAGTGCCTAAACAAGGTGCGAGATTTGGGTTATAATACCAAATGGCACACAACTCACCCCCACATTCTATCTAAAAGAAATTCTTAAACATGAAATTGCACTAAGTTACTTCTATAACTCAACCAGATGACACTTAGTCTGGTGTCGCCTGAAATATGTCAACAAGTTCATCTTAGTCATCTGACTCATCTCCATTCTGAGTTGAAGCCTCTAAACATTTCTACAAACTAAGGCATAACTTGTGGGTGCAATTGTGCTCAAACATTTTTCTGGCCAATTCAAATAGGTTCATTTTATCAAAACACTTGCTCAAGAACAGAAAGTGGTAAAAACATGTACAAACACTTGAATTACAAATACAGAGCTACAAACAAAATTCTGCAAATTGGGTGAACAAGGCACTAATTATGGTGACTTGTGATATTCTAATATTCATCATAGCATCACTCATAATCGTGTACACAAATCATGATTCGCTAATGAATAGAATGTAAGGATTCCTTACATCTTCTAGTTTTGATTGATGAAGGGGGAAAAAAAAAGTTTTATTATAGTATAGTTACTTCTTACCTCAATAACTTCTCATGACCAAGTTTGCAGTCGCTTTCAAGTGTGAAAAAAAAAATATAATCAATTAACATCATAGTTAGGCTTCGATCATAGTAAACTACCCATCATGTAAAAAGATATTTCATTCCTGTAGTTATCATTACACCCATATTCAACCAAAGAAGCCTTTACAGTAAAAAAAATGTGTACACAAACACATGTTACACTATACACAAAGCGCGAAGTAAGATATAGTTGAATGCAACCATGTGTTCAAAGGCATGCCACATGCAAATCAACATTGATCCTATTAATACCAAAATTGAGATAATGGACCCCTTACATCTAGTGTTGACTATATGGGTCAAAATCTATTTGTAGTAATAATTAGATCCATTAAATCATTGTTGCCTCAATAACATTCAGAGGCCAACGTACATCAGTGTATTACGAGATTAAAGAATGACATGAACTTGCTAGTAGAATAAATATCACACTCCATTTTCCTCCATCCTTCTCCATAGCCTCCCCTCCTTTGTCCTTCTATGCTTCTTCTATTCTTGTGGAATGATTATTATGCAGATTTATGGTCTCCCCTAAATCATAGAAAAGGATACTAATAATATATAACTTGTATCCTAACCAACAAGCCTTCTCATATCAATTTAAAATCTGCTTGACAAATCCCTCTTCACCAGTGCTCGCAGCAGGCCATATAAACCCTTCTGCGAAACCGGGCGTGACATTCTACCTTCCCCAACCTTCTTAGTAAATTACACCATATTTATGATGTACTTCCCAAAAGTTTTCCAAAATGTCATCACAAGCAAATCATGTCTTACTTTGATATTGTTTAAGTAACAAGAATATACAACTTTCGCAACATTTATTTTTACTTGACAAATCATTCCATGATATCATAGTATTACATCATGTAATTGATAGTTCCACTGAAATCAATATGATGATCATCACCTTATCCATCCAAGACTTACCGTAAGGAAAAAGACTTGCACGAGAAAACTAGATAAAGGGTTGTACAATTGCTTGTTAAGATAATGTATCAGTAGGAGATCAGGATACTTTATTGCCGGAGTAGGGGTACATATATATAGGACGAACCATATCCTTATTACTTGATACAGGGATAAAAGAGAACATAGAATATCTAAATCTAACGCTCCCCTTTAAGCTGGAGCAAATCAAATATGTCCACCATGCTACATAAATTAGAAAAACTACTTGAGCTAAACGACAGCAGTAGTAAACAGCATTACCAGAATACAGAGTCACCATCATAAGGATGTTTCCAAAGTGGCTTGATTCACACAGTCGAGAAGCAGCAAATAGGGCAGTACTTGACACTCGACAAAAGAGAAAAACATCATGAGAGAAAAACATGGACTAGACAGCAATAATAGAGAGAGACAGACGAACCAAAGAACGACAGATGAACCAAAGAGTGGCTACAGTATTACACAGATTAGATTGCATACAGTAGTAGGCAATAGTAAGCAATCAAAAAGGACTACAGGGATAGTAGACATGTTATATAAAGAATGCAAGCAGAGGAAATAGTAGAGATCATAGCACAACCAGTAGCAGTAAACAGTCATATCGAAGATAAAGATTGCAATAGCAGTAGAAAAATCAACAGGGCAGTGACTTGGTATACATTAGTACCATAATTTCTAGTCAACACTCCCTCTCAAGTTGGACATGACTGGCATGTACCAGTGGGAATTGAAAGAAATTGGCAAGGCTAGGGTTTGAGTGAGAGAAAAGGAACATGTGGAAACACACGGGTAGGAAGGGATAGAATAAAGAATTAAATCATGATAATGATCAATCAGGAGTCGTAGGAACAGTCAAGAAACCAACAATATTTTTTTTCTAGGGTAACAAGGAAGTTGCTGGTAGGCAGCAAAGAAAGATGGCTTTTTTGCAGCTTTGGAAGGGAAAGAGGCGTAAGCAGTAATGGAAGAAAGAATAAGATATCAGATTAAAAGGGTTGCGACTGGGGAAAAGGAACCGTGAAGGGGCAGTAGAGGGTTGGAACAGGGAAGGGACAGAGGGTAGGAGTAGAGGAGGGGGAAGGAGCCGGAAAGGATGCCGAGGAGGAGAGGGAAGGAAGCTGGTAGGAAGGTGCATGAAGCGGGCCAAGGCAGGCTGTGAACGACGGCAGGTGGATTCTGCAACATGAGGGGTTCAGGTTGTCCTAGAGGAGAGGGGAGAAAGGGGTCCAAGGACAACTGAAGAGAAGGAGAAAAGGGGCATTGTGGTTATGCAGGAGAGGAGCCGTGAGGAGTAGTGAGGGGACAGTGCAGCAGACATATCAGGATATGCCCTTTACTGATACCATGTAGAATAACCAGTATTGTAGACATGTTCAACGTGTTGACCAACATATCTGGATTTTGACTAGCAAGTAGCAACACAAATCAGTAAACAACATTATTCATATTGTTTTGGTCAAAATCAGTTAACATATCGGCATAAATCCAATATGTCCATCGATATGATAAAGAGAAATGTCAGCCGACTTTTTACACAAATCAGTTTTTTGTGTTAACGGGTGGAATTTTTAAAGACCCTACCCAAATTATCCCAACTCAAATAAAAACCCAATTATTCCTTTTCTTATTGACCCTAAACCCTAACCACTTCTATTTGCTTCTCTTTAACCACGAACCATATATCCCAAATTCTCCACTCAATATTCCTCCCTCCTCTGACAAGAGTCGTAGTCTCTCTTCCCTCTTCATTGTGTGTGGAGAGGGAGGAGGAGAAGATGAGGATCATTATTAGATGTGGGATTAGACAGGGAGGAGAAGAAGATGATTTATTGATATCCTACATGTTAAAAATATCCCTGAGTATGACATAACTCAACATCTACAATCTTGAGAAGAACCCAGGTATACTTTATTGATGGAGTGTGTGTGTGGTGTGTGTGTGTGTGTGTGTGTGTGTGTGTGTGTGTGTGTGTGCGTGTGTGCGCGCGCACGTGTGTGCGTGCGCGCACGCGTGTGTGAAGATGAGGATCATTATTAGATGTGGGATTAGAGAAGACTATATGGAATCACTAAATCTAAGAGAAGACAATAAGCAAGAGAAGTTGACGATACATTTCTAACCAAGATGACAATAAGCAAGAGAAGTTCACGCCATAGACCTCGAATCTCGATGAAAGTTGGTATCTGCCTTATTTAGCTATGAATTTAGAATAAAACCATCAAGCTACACTAGACAAGAGTTTAGACTACTACATAAGACAACAAATCATAAGTACTTGCCTTGCATCTAAGTTACAATGAGCCAATAGGCCAAATGAAATAAAATTTCCCATTCCTTTGCAGTGGACATGCATGTGTTTAGAAATAAGGTCACATCAACACTACTATCAGCAATAGAGAACCTCCATTTGTTTCAAATATGCCCAACACCTTTTATGCATTATAGCTACATATGAATCAGAAAAAATTCTTAAATAGAATTATTTGAAATGAATGCCATGACAAAAGCGAATTGCAACATCAACAAACCGTGTATTCAAGATTGGAGAAGGGCCTTTCAACATCTCGCAAAACAAAAGGGCGACCATTGATGTATACCACCTGGTTCAAAAAATCAAAACAAGTGCATTAAAAAATTGTCAAACTTACGGCATAAAAAAAATTAGCTAACATTCCCAAATACATACAGAACACAATAATATCTATGCATTTTCTATTAACAGAACTCCAATGCTAGGTAAGATATAACTTACTGGCTCTTCTCTGAGGTTGTGCCATAACACTCTTTTGTGGAGCCCTGTCGTATGTGCTCCAATATGATTCAGTACATTTCTGATCCCATCAATGGTAGGTATAGCAACACCGTGAACTCGCAATGAGCCAGCCTAAAAGACAATGATCACCTTGAAATTATATCAGCAATATCCTTAGCAGTAAAAGATAACATGTGTGTACATATTATTCCAGACCACTTAAGTATCTGCACCGTGAGGTTGAAACATAATAACAGCGTAAACCAGATTTTGCTTTAAGTCCACTTATCAAACCAAATATAAGACACTGTTATAATTTAGCTCAAATAAAATTAATTTGTATATATCATAAGCTTCCTTCACTTTGTTGCAACATAAAACCATTTGTGCATGCTATTCACTGAGCAACACCTACAATTACTTGGTCTACAAATTTGTGACACAGTACTTTTCACTTTCACAAGGATGTCGATTACTAGTGTGTCACCCTCAAGTCAAGCTCATGAATGTATATTAATAAAGTTACATGATCAGAAACAGATCTACATAGATCTTGGGTGGTGAGTGGTAGTGTGCAGTTGGGCTCAAGGGGGAGGAGGGGTCTATCGTTGTATATGTAATCATTGATGGCATTGTAAGATTAATTATTCACCAAACATTATATAAATAGATTATTAATTCCTTCGCGAACTAAATGTATTTTGGGGCCACTTCTCTATGATTGAGGAGACTCAAAATACGTTGATATACAATCGGAACAAAACTTGTCATTCAAAAGACCATCCAGATACAATAAGTACCATCTGTTTAGTTCTCTAAAAACTGATTAAGAATTCACCCATACATGCAAGGGGATAAAGTAATATAAGCCAATAAGTAAATTATCAAACAATCAAGTTAACCTTACAAATGACCTATTGAGCTCTCGGTATAATCTGCTATAGTTCATTCCAAGTGTCATTCCTCCTACCAGTATATATAGCTCAATCCCGTCAACACACAAAAGTTTACTCATAGCATATGAAATTTTAGAGCTTCATAACTAAACATGCAAGAGCAAGAAAATGATTTTGCATCCTATCTTAAATTATATTGAATAACTCAATCTTCTATTTCCTAATTCGAAAAAAACTCTATACACACATAAGTGACATAACACCACTCCATTTCGCTTCGAGAATACAACACAATATTGTCCCCTAATCCCATTTTGTCGCCATAAGCAATGTGGTACCATGAGCTCAAGATAACTTGGCGCTCAAGGAATAGAGAAACCAAAAACGCATTAAATTTAACCATAAAGATACATATCTTCAGAATTGGGTTATAGTTTATTACAATTGTCATTTTTGCCCTACTCGTAATGTTAGCTCAAATTCTTAATAGTTAATATATTCATACCTTAAGAAGAACGTAGAGCTTCATAACTCGACCTGCATAAAAGGCAAGAAAATTTTCTCCGTCCTATCTTAAATCATACTCCATAATTCAATCTCCTATCTCTCAATGCAAAAAAAAAAAAAAAAAACATAACAGAACTCCATTACATTTTAAAAAATATACCACAATGTGGATCACATTTCATCGACATAAGCTACGATGAGTTGAAGATAACTTTGAGCCCAAGAAAGAAAAAACAAAACAAAATCCGTTAAATTTAACCATAATATAACATACTTTTGTAATCGGGTTATAGCTCGTACCAATTGTCGTTTATGTCCTACTCGTAATGTTAGCTCAATTCCTGAATATATTTGTACGCTTCGTACTAGACATGCAGAAAGGGCAAGTACATGATTCTCCGTCCTATCCTAAATCATACTCTGTAATTCAATCTTCTATCTCCCTAATCTGAATAATTACACAAAAAAACACCCCCATTTCTTCACAAGCTATGATGAGTCGAGGATAAACATTGAGCACAAAAAGCAAATTATCCAAAACCCATTAAATTCAACCATAAAATAGCATATTTTCGTAATCCATAGATCGTTCCAATTGTCATTTCTGTCCTACTCGTAAAGTTAGCTCAATTCCTTGATGCCTTCTTACGAGACATGCAAAAACGTGCAAGGGAAAAATGATTCTCCATCCTATCTCAACATTACACTCCACAATTCAATCTTCCATATCCCAATGAGAAAAAGAAGGGAAAAAAAAAAAGAATTCTCCATTCCACTCCAAGAATATGAACCAAATCGTACCAAAATCCTAATTCAAGCAGCATTATGGTGAGTGAACGAAGCAGCAGATAAGCTGAACACGTATTCAATAGAACCATACGTTCCCAAATCGGGAGATGGGTTATTCTTCGCCACACACAAAAGATGTTAGCTAAATTCAATGAGACATGCAAAAATTCAATTTGTGCTACAAATAAAGAAAGGAAAGAAAAAGGGAAAACTCATGAAATTGAACCATTGTTTCGGGAATCGAAGGGGTTCGTCTTTCCTGACCTGCCTGTAGTTGGGGGCACCGTCGATCTGGGGGAGGAGGCGCTTGTTCTGGCACCCGGGGAAGTGGTCGCTCTTCAGAATGGTCTTCTTCCCGAGCACCGATCCCCCTCTGTAGTTCATCACGTGCTCCGGCTCGAACGACGACGGGGAGCTCATCTTCTTCTTCGGCGACGACGGCGGGGGAGGAGGAGAGGGCGAGCTCGCCATGGCTGCTGGAAAATTCTCGATGCAATCAAGAAGAAGAAGAAGAAGAAGGAGGAGGAGGAATGGGAGAGGACAAGAAGAAGAAGAAGAGGAAAAAGAGGAGGAGGAGGAGGAGAAGAGACAAAGCGGTTACGAGTAAAAGAGGGGAAAGTGAGAGAGAGGAACGGACGGACGGGTGGAAAGGAGGGGGCGATAGGGACAAGGAAAAGCAGAAGCGGTGGAGCTGTGGTGGGTGTCGGAATCGGATAGCACTGAGGAGGGAAGGGGGAAGGGCATGGGATTTTAATGTTAAATGGCTTTGGTGGGTGCGATGCGGTGTGTGGTGGGATTGTCTATCCTTATTCCTCTCTCTCCTCTTTTTTCCCTCTAGATAGTAGCTACCTCCTTCCAAAATGGGGAGAGGGGGAGAAATAGGAGCGCGTAGGTCAAGGGAATCACCATCCAAGAAAAAGAATATGGGACGAGTATATTCCCTTGTACCATCTACTTTGGTGAGATTGGTTAGGGTACTGTTGGCAACTACATGAACAACAATATTATGATATAGCATATGTGCACGTGCTTTGCACGTATTTTAACATTTCTTAATTAGTTTAGGAAGACCAAAGGATAGTCTTCCTAATTATTAATTTGTCTTTATTAAAATTAATGAACAATTTTTAATTGGTATAGGCATGCAAGGGTATTTTTGGAATTCAAAAGTTTCACCATCCAAGTTTTCCTATTATATAGTATAATAGATTTTTAAAGTACCCATTATGAATGTTGCAAAGGGTCTTTTAAGCCAATTTAATTTATGTTTGGACTGAACTCACGAGTGGCCCTTATAGTCAGCAGGGAGAGACATAAAAGTTATGGCTGGATGACAGAAGATCGGTAGATCGAGTCACGGAAACGTATTATAACTTTCGTTTATGGTAGGAGTTCGTGCACAAAAAATCTCGTACGTCGTCCAAAAAACGATCATGCTTGTTAATCCATTAACAATGCCTCTGATTTTTTTACACGAATAAAATTACATATATGTCCATATAGAAACAATACGGTCACAATTGCGGAGAACTGAAGTACATATTTGTTGGTGTTTTTGCCTTTGGACTAGAAAAGATAGTCCCACATCGGCTACACCAAATGGTGAGTATCTCAATATAGTGCATTGCTTGTGTTGAGGTGTGCACATGAGGTGTAGTGGGGCACAAGTTTGTGCCATGTGGAAGTATTTTCCTAGAAGGAAAAAGGATTAAATCCAACAAGGATGCAAGTTAATTTTTGGTGTACGGACTCGGACTCGGACGCGGACTCCAAGATGTCTCGTGCATGCACGGGAGGGTTCGGGGGGGTAGGCGTGGACTGGCACACTTCTATGCTGATTGTGGGATGATCTAAAATATCAAACTCTATTTTTGAGTATTGGTATTTTAGTCCCACATCGGATAGGAGAAGAGGTGAAGTCTCAACTCCACTCTATAAATAGAGCCCCTTGGCCTCCTTTGAAAGATGCACCAAAGAAGAGAGTTGAGGGAGTCTGTTAAGTCCAGGAAGCCCGTTCAAGTCCCAAATATTGACTTACGAGCGTTCCAGAAGTTCTCCTGAACTTGCTGGTTCCTGGGAGCTTATCCGTACTGCGGGTATAGCTTTGAGCGCCGGTGTTCAACACCCCAGCGAGATCCGCTCTTCTTCTTCCTCCCTCTTTCTGTTGCCTTCAAGAATCTGAGACTCAACTGTTGTTGATCATCTCTTGTTGCCTTCGAGAAACCGCTATTGCAAACGCGATTCGATTTTTTAATCGTTTAGGTTACGCAATCAGCATTATTTGCATCTCTTTTTTAGGGATTGCAACTGCATATTTGCATCTCTTTTTTAGGGATTGCAACTGCATTCTTTGCATCTCTTCTTAGGGATTGCAACTGAGTTTTTCCATCGATTGTTCGTCAAGGGACCAACAATCTCAAAGCTATACGATTCGATGGAAAACACTCGTGCTTCGCTTGTCGATACCGGCTTTAACAAGTTGGAGAAATTCGACGGCGAACACTTCCAGATCTGGAAGCGAAAGGTGACTCTGAACCTTCAACTCGTGGATGTTGATCACGTGTTGGATGAGGAAGAACCAATCGTTCCAGCAACAGGATCTGCTGCTGTTCTGGCCGCTGCTACGAGCAAGCAGACGAAGTGGAAAAAGGATAACAGCATATGCAGGCTGCTGATCCTGAATTCCATGGAAGACTCTCTGGCCGAGTCCTACACAAAGAGGACTTCTGCCAAAGAGATCTGGGAGTCCGTGGGGAAGCTGTATGACGACGACGAGGCCCGGTCGAAGATGTTCATGGTTGAAAAATACCACAAATGGGTCTTTGAAGACGAGAAGACCATGCTGCCCCAAGTGAAAGAGTTCCTGAAGCTGCGCCAGAAACTGGAGGACGATAGCATGCCCCTCGTCGACAAGTTCGTCGTTGGAGGGATCGTGGCAAAACTTCCTCCAGGATGGAGCAACATCTATGCAAGGATGCATAGGAAGAAGATGGAGATTAGCCTGGATAATCTCCTCAGCGAGATTCATGTTGAGGACGAGATGCGCTCTCAACAGAAGTTGGACACCCTGTCCAAGCAACTAGCAACGGCGAATCTGGTTCAAGCCACCAGAGAGAACAAAGGGAAGCAGGCGGCTTCTCACCACAAGAAGAAGGACTTCTCGAATCTGAAAGTGAAGGGTCCAGGATTCAAGCAACAGAAGTCCAAGTCCCATGTGACTTGCTTCAACTGTGGCAAGAAGGGTCACTATAAAAGTGAATGCAAGTCCAAGCCCAAAGAGCAAGGTGAGCCTAACAAGGTTTCTTTGGTTACTAATCAGGTTGCCATGATAGCACAGGTTGCAACTGTGGGGACAGACTTGGACTGGTGGATAGACACTGGCGCGACATGTCATGTCTGTTCAGACAAGGACTGGTTCGTCTCCTATGAGCCTACTTCCGAGAAAGTCATGATGGCGAACCAGGCACAAGCTGAAGTACTGGGGATCGGGACGGTGGAGCTGAAGCTTACATCGGGGAACATTCTGACGCTTCAAGGTGTGAAGCATGTTCCTGCAATCGCAAAGAACCTGATCTCTGGGAGCCTGCTCTGCAACGCAGGCTTGAGGATGGACATCAATGCTGGCCAAATGGTGATGTCCAAGAAGGGTACTTTCTTCGGGAAAGCTTTTCAGACTGAAGGAATGTACAAAATTCAGCTTGTTGTAACCCAGCATAATAATGTCAATGCTATCACTAGTTTGAATTACTCTCTTGAGTTGTGGCATAATAGACTAGGACATGTTTCATTGTAAGCGAATAAACAAAATGTCTAGTCTAGGACTTATCTCCAAGTGTGGGGGTAAGGTAGAGAAATGTGAGATATGTGCTCAGACGAAGATCACTAGGAAACCCTTCCACAGGGTCCATCGAAGCACAGATCTTCTGGAGTTGGTTCACTCAGATATCTGTGACTTCAAACAATTCTCTACAAAGGCCGGGATGAAGTATTTCATTACTTTCATCGATGACTTCTCCAAGTATGCCTTCGTCTATTTACTCAAATCTAAAGACGAAGCATTCGAGAAGTTCAAGGAGTTCAGGGCCGAGGCTGAACGGCAAACTGGACAACAACTCAAGAGGCTGAGGAGTGATCGAGGTGGGGAATATAGGTCTCATGAATTCTCATCATTCTGCAAAGAACATGGAATCATCAACGAGACGACGGCTCCGTATTCTCCACAATCCAACGGAGTAGCAGAAAGGAAGAACAGAACGTTGACAGAGATGATGAATTCTATGCTGTTGACTGCGGGTCTCCCAAAGTGCTATTGGGGAGAAGCTGCATTAACGGCCACTTTCATTCTGAACAGAGTGCCGTATGCAACTTCCGACATAACTCCTCATGAACTCTGGTTCAAAGTCAGACCCAACCTGAATGTCATTCGAGTGTGGGGGTGCCTGACTTATGTGAAGCTCCCGGATCTAAAGATTCAGAAGCTGGGGACAAGGACTACTAAGGCGATCTTCCTGGGGTATGCCGAGAAGAGTGATGCTCGGAGATTCCTTGATATCGAGTCAAATCATATCATCGAATCTCGCGATGCTGAATATTTTGAAGAAAAGTTTGCAAGGCACAAGAACATTGTTCTCGCGGACATTCCGGAGAATAATGAGGGTGCGGAGCAGACAGAGATCTTTATCGAACCAGTAGCCCAAGATGGAGTTGTTGTCGAGGAGACACCAGCTGAACCAGAACTCGCTGAGCCGTCAACTAAGCGAGCGAGGAGGCCGAAAGACTTCGGAGATGACTTCGTCACCTATCATGTGGAAGCAGATCCGCTTACCTATGATGAGGCGATGAAGACCAGAGATGCTATATTCTGGAAGGAGGCGATTGACAACGAGATTGACTCAATCACCTCCAATAACACATGGGTATTGGTCGACCTACCAGAAGGAGCAAGACCCATCGGATGCAAATGGATCTTCAAGAAGAAGATGAAAGCAGATGGAACCATTGACAAGTTCAAGGCCAGGCTAGTGGCCAAGGGGTTTGCTCAGAAGCAGGGGATCGACTACTTTGACACTTATACTCCAGTAGCTCGGATGACAACTATCAGACTGTTAATTGCTTTAGCAGCAATACACAAGCTGGTGATACATCAGATGGATGTGAAAACGGCATTCCTTAATGGCGAGCTGACCGAAGAGATCTACATGCAACAACCAGAAGGTTTTGTCGTCAGAGGTCTGGAAGACAAAGTCTGCAAGTTGATGAAGTCTCTGTATGGTTTGAAGCAAGCTCCCAAAATATGGCATGAGAAGTTTGACAAGGTGATAAGGTCAAATGGCTACAGGGTCAGTGAAACAGACAAGTGTGTCTATACGAAGTTTGCTGACGGAAGAGGAGTAATCGTTTGTCTATACGTGGACGACATGCTAATCCTAGGTACGGATTTAAGCTGCGTCACAGGGACAAAGAAATTCCTCTCGACCAAGTTCAGTATGAAGGACTTGGGGGATGCCGACGTAATCTTGGGGCTCAAGATCATCCGGACAGGCACTGGAATAGCGCTGTCACAGTCTCATTACATTGAGAAGATGCTCACTCGCTACGAGTATCAAGATCTTCCTATTATTGATACACCGTACAGGAGTGATCTGAAACTGGAGCCAAATTCGAAGGAGAGCGTCAGGCAGGTGGAGTACGCTAGCGTCATCGGAAGTTTGATGTACGCTACTACTGCCACAAGGCCTGACATAGCCTTTGCAGTGGGAATGTTGAGTCGATTTACGAGCAATCCAGGCGTAAAGCATTGGAAAGCTGTGAAGCGTGTTATGAGATATCTCAAGAAGACTCAGACATATGCACTATACTACAGCGGAGATCCGTCAGTAGTGGAAGGCTTCAGTGATGCTAGCTGGTGTTCAGAGGTGGAGAGCGAATATTCCACAGGTGGATATGTGTTCGCCATGGATGGAGCTGCTATATCGTGGAAGTCGAAGAAGCAGACTATGTTATCTCGCTCCTCCATGGAATCTGAATTCTTTGCATTGGACGCTGCTGCAGATGAAGCAGAGTGGCTTCGGGAGCTCATGTATGACCTTCCAATGGTTGGGGCTCAGATACCGGCGATTTCGATATACTGTGACAACCAGGCGGCAGCAGCAGTGGCATCAAATGAACTCTTCAACGGGAAAAAGAGGACTGTGCGGTTGAAGCACAGAGCAGTGAACGATCTCATCAAAAGGGGCGTCATTGCAGTGATCGATGTTCGGAGTCAGGAAAATCTGGCGGATCCGTTCACGAAGGGTCTCAAGCGTCAGCTGGTCGAGGACACAGCAAGGAAGATGGGCTTGAAGGCATTCTAATATTGTGTCATTATAATCCTATCAATAAATTTTATATTATTGGTTCAAAGAGAAATCTACCAGATATCTAATTTTTTGATTCAAGGGAGGACTATTGACTGGAAAAATATTAGTTAACAGTGGGCACTTGTTCTGCGGAACATGTAAGGGTTTCGGACCCAGAACCACTGTTGTCTACTATGAATTTTCTACGAAAAATTGATCCTGTGGGAAGGATGGCATAATGCCTTAATGAGTTCTCAGACTGAGTGAAGGTCTGTTATGCTTTACAGGAAGCATGGTGGCGCAACAACCACAAAGGAGTGTTACAACTCCATGCTACAGTGGGGTGACTCCACCATGAGGTTCCCAGGTAGGGGTAATGCCTCGGCTTTGTTAGCCAAGTTACAGGCGGCGTAGCACCGCATATAGGCAGGTAGCCTAATGTTGCATAATCGTAATAAAGAGATGTAGGCAGCACTACAAAGAGGCCGGTGTCCTCATGTTACAGTGGCATGACACCACGATGAGGTACCCAGGTAGGGGTAAAGCCTCGGCTTTGCAAGCCATGTCATAGTGGCGTAACACCACAAGGGAGCGCAAGGCTTCATGCTGGGTAGTTTGGCACTACAAAGAGGCTTGAGACCTCATGCTACAGTAGTATGACACTACGATGAGGTTCCCAGATAGGGGTAATGCCTCGGCTTTGTCAGCCATGTCATAGCGGCGTAGCACCGCAAAGAAGCGCAATGCTTCATGCCAATGACTCTTTATATAGAACTCACCTATAGTGTATTGACAGAGATATCAGGCCGTCTCTTGAGGGTAAACTTGTAGACGCCCAAAAATTATACACTGAAACTAGGCTGGCACAAGGCCTTCAATGTGCAGCCAGAAGCACAGTTGATGTCATTATGTGAGTAGGAAGAATTGCAGTTATGGTGCAGAATTCAAGGCTTAGTCCATTCTTGTATCATGCTGTTATTTAACCTATGCGGGAAGATTCAAGTCGTAGCGACATCTCTCCTAATGCATGATGGGCAGTCACTGTGGGGAACGCTCAATCCATATATTGAGATATGTGGAGGATTGTTGGTGTTTTTGCCTTTGGACTAGAAAAGATAGTCCCACATCGGCTACACCAAATGGTGAGTATCTCAATATAGTGCATTGCTTGTGTTGAGGTGTGCACATGAGGTGTAGTGGGGCACAAGTTTGTGCCATGTGGAAGTATTTTCCTAGAAGGAAAAAGGATTAAATCCAACAAGGATGCAAGTTAATTTTTGGTGTACGGACTCGGACTCGGACGCGGACTCCAAGATGTCTCGTGCATGCACGGGAGGGTTCGGGGGGGTAGGCGTGGACTGGCACACTTCTATGCTGATTGTGGGATGATCTAAAATATCAAACTCTATTTTTGAGTATTGGTATTTTAGTCCCACATCGGATAGGAGAAGAGGTGAAGTCTCAACTCCACTCTATAAATAGAGCCCCTTGGCCTCCTTTGAAAGATGCACCAAAGAAGAGAGTTGAGGGAGTCTGTTAAGTCCAGGAAGCCCGTTCAAGTCCCAAATATTGACTTACGAGCGTTCCAGAAGTTCTCCTGAACTTGCTGGTTCCTGGGAGCTTATCCGTACTGCGGGTATAGCTTTGAGCGCCGGTGTTCAACACCCCAGCGAGATCCGCTCTTCTTCTTCCTCCCTCTTTCTGTTGCCTTCGAGAATCTGAGACTCAACTGTTGTTGATCATCTCTTGTTGCCTTCGAGAAACCGCTATTGCAAACGCGATTCGATTTTTTAATTGTTTAGGTTACGCAATCAGCATTATTTGCATCTCTTTTTTAGGGATTGCAACTGCATAATTTGCATCTCTTTTTTAGGGATTGCAACTGCATTCTTTGCATCTCTTCTTAGAGATTGTAACTGAGTTTTTCCATCGATTGTTCGTCAAGGGACCAACAATATTTGATCAAAATAATATAAATGCATGAAGTAAATAGAGACGCATGGTTGAAGTACGAGATAAATATTTTAAAAACTTACCAAAGAGTAGCCATAGTTTGGAATAAGAATGAGAAACACATAAGAGAAAGAAAAAATATGATACGGTATTTGATGTTATAATTATATTATTATTTTTTAGTATGTAAATAGAATAAAATAATAAAAAAATTCATAACTCACTTATTTTTGGTGTTTATAAAGCCTAAAAAAAAAACATTACACCGATATTTGGATTTTTTTTATCCGACTAAAATCAGTACTTCAAAAAAATTAACAAACATGAGTTTCATAGACGGCAGGTTCAAAAAGACCTCAAAACCAGTAAAGACACCACCAAGCAAACATATAGGTATAGAGGCAATATTAAAGTTTTTTTTTTTTTTACTTTCATCCCACTTTTTAATATATAAAAAAATTTATGTAGGGTAAAAAAAAAGCATCTAATTTGCACAAAATGTGACATTTTTGAATATTTACAATGACATGGATAGGACGCTAGATCGAAAAAACAAAAAACAAAAACTAGGCGCATCACTAGCGCCAAACTCAATTTGGTTTTATTTATTTATTTATTTTGGTTTGATTTATCTTTTAGTGTGATTTGTTTTAGTCTTTTAGGGTTTAATATATTAGTTATTTTGTTATTATTTATACTATGGATAATAAAAAATATTAGTTAATAATTTTTTTGTATATAATAATTTAATAGTAACTAATAAATTTTGTTGTTACCGATATTAGTTAATATACAAATTTATATATAAAAATAAATAGATATATGTATTTATAAACAAAATAAATTAGATATTTTTATTTATTTGTATTAATAACAAATTTTATCTAAAACTCAAATATTAGTATAGATAATAACAAATTAATATAGATAATAACAAGCTAATATATTTGTATACAAATAAATATAAATAACAATAAATTAATATATAAAATAACAATAACATATACAAATAATATATTAGTTTACAAATAAATATATACAAATAAAAATATACAAATTATCATATTCAAATTAATATATACAAATTATTTTATTCAAATAAATATATACAATAAAAATTAATATATATAATAAAAATAAATATATACAAATTAATATATTAATACATAAATTATTCTATATCAACAAAAGTTTTCCTTGCCCTCAATTTTTTTTCGGAAAAAAAATCTTACATAAGTATTTAGAAATTTGATTTATCATATTCTATTATTTTATAATATATAACTAGTTTATAACTTACATTAAATAACTGAAAAATAAATTAAGAAATATACTTTTTGAAGAAAAAGTAATTATTGAGGTTTTTAAACCGTCAGAAAAACATAAACAAAAATTACTTATACCCTGACCTACATGACCAAAGCTGAATCGTCAAAAAATCCTTTCGTGTAGTGATTTTTATATTGTCTTCTTCTTCTATGTCACTAAAGCTGAATTAGTCTTGAGTACAAAAATTCATTATCCAACAATTCACTATCGAGATTTGTTTCCAAAATCAGATATAGTTACTAATTACAACTCGATTTTTACTTTTTTTATTTCAATTATATTTTTTTGTAATAATTTAAAACAATTTATTGTTCACAATTTCTTAAAATATTTGCGTTCAATTTGTCAAAAATCTCCAATTTCATACTATATATATTTTTCGTAGGTCTTCCAGGTCAGTTGGTTTCGAGGCGAAGTTTGTAATAGGTTCTTTGAGTTTTTCAGATATATTTTGTATTTTTTTTGAAATCACACGCACACACACAATTGGAAGTTCAAACTTTGTCGGTCCCTTCGGATGTCCATTCTAATATCACTAGGCTAGAAAGTTCGGACAGATATAAACTTTAAGTAAGGATATAAACTATCTTGGATAATTAAATTTGATTGGATTTCAATCGCCAAGTGGAACCAAGGAAGTTAAGAAAAATTATGAAAAAGTGTAAATAAAATGTAATAAAGTTATCCATAATCAAATTTTGAGATGGACACATGGGTAGTGTTTTCTTTGCTATAAGATGTGGTCTTCAATAGTGCAGCCTACATTAGATTATTAGATAACAAACACTGAATAAAAGAACACATGTAAATATTTTAATGGACGACAAACGCGTGTATATAATAATATAACTATATCGGATCCAGGTGGGACAATTGCTTAAAAACATTTTTCAGAATTAAAAATAGTTTACACCACCTGGATTCGGCCTTGGGAGAAATTGAGTAAACTACTTCGACATGCAACGATATATTGCTATCAGGGGCGGCCCGGAGGAGGGACAAACAGGACTTGCGTCCTGGGTCTCAAATTTCAAGGGGCTCCAAATTTTTTTAAATGTTAGTAATAATAACAAATAATGAAACATTGTTATTCTGATTTCTTCTTCAAAGTCCAAGGTCAGAAAAAAAAAATCATTATAGCAATTCAACAAATAGGACATGACTTATTGAAATTGGATAGCTGTTCGACTCTTCAATTTCAAAGAAAAAAAACCAATATTCCCGTCATTTCATATTTTCTTTTGCATTTCTGAGGGAAAAAAGTTATTCCCGTCGTTTTCGTTTCCAGATGACCAGCAATAAGTGTGTTTTTTTTTTTAATTTTTCATTTTAATTCTTTCTTTTGCTTACAATCGAAACACAAAAAATTCTTCACGTCGTTAGTATTAGATACTGATGAGCCGATGGCGATGAGTCTTTTCGTTTATCTATGCACTTAAGATTTCACACTTAAAATTATAGGTTCCTAGTGTTGAATATCTTTTCGTAAATCTTTGCACTTAAGATTTCACAATGATTTCGTTTTCAAATTGAAATATTTTGTAACTTTTGTTCCTCTTGTAACTTTTGTTTCTCCTGATTTTTTTTTTTTAATGTTTATTGAGCTTCTCTGTTGTCGATAAATTAGGCAAACAAGTCCATATATCTCAATCCTAGTATTGAAAAAGCATAAAAAAAAATGTTAAATAACATATTGCATCGGAATTTTTTTCCGAAGTAGTGTCGCCATTTGCCAAGATATATTCATGCAAAATTTAAGATTAATTGGCATGTATCAGGCTCCAGTCCAAAAGAGTTCATTTTGGCTTATTGTATCATACAAAAAAAAATTTGATACTTTATTTTCAATATATTTTTTGACGAAGGGGCATCATTTTGTATTTAGTCCTGGGCATCAAAATATTCGGGGCCGGTCCTGATTGGTATTCATTAGGGGCTGTTTGTATAGAAATAAATTTTTTGAAAATGTAAAAATACATTTACATCATGTTAAATTACAGTGCATTTGTGACTTGCAGCAAATGACATTTTCTATAATATATTTAGATAGAGTATTTTTTGTGTCCTGCAAATGGAAGGAAAAAAGTTCGTTGTTTGGATGGTTGTTAAAAGTGAAAAAAAAAAAAAAGAGTTCGATTGTTTTGATGGTTGTTGAAAGTGGATGTTTAACCGCGATATGGTGAACATAGATGTGGTTACTCCCATTTTTTTCCAACTAATTTTTATTTCATTAGTAAATCTATTTTTATCTTTCACACAAATAATTGACAATATTAAGAAATATTTATATTCTAAAATAAAATTCTTATATTAGTAAATGAAAAAAGTGTAATGAAGTATTTTTTATTAACAAATATGATTATATTTTTACAATAATTATTTTACTCCACGGAATACGTAAGTGTCAAAATTAGTATGTTTGTTGGTTAGAGATGTTACAATAATAATTCTATCAAATAATTATTGATTACTAAAAAATAATTATAATTAGTTACCATTATTAAATTATTTGAATTGTTGGTTGAAAATATTATAATATAAATTAAATTAATTAGCATAATTAAATTAATTATCATTATTAAATAGATTATCTTTTTCACATTTCCATTATTATCATAATTAAAGACAAATTAATTTAGATACCATTATTATCATAATTAAGTTAATTACTATAATTAATTTTCATACTAAACCATCTCTCTCATGTCACGATTAAAAAAATCCATCTCTCTCGTCCCTCGTTAAAAAAAAAAAAACCATTTCTTTCCCATTCTCATTTCTACTCACAAAACAAAAAAAAAAAACCCTCTCTTCCTCTTCCCCTTTCTTGAGATAAAAGGAGGCTTTGATCCGAGGAGTAACCGTACGGCCGTGCGTCCTCTGCTTTCGTCCTCGTCTTCCTCGTCTTCCTTTTTTTTAGTATTTGATCCGAGAAGTAGCCGTGCGGCTGCAACTGCTGTTCGGACATGTTCACGTCCCAAGCATCGACTGGAGTGGTGACGGGGACTGAAATGGGGTCGAACTACTGGACATGAGGGTGACCATAAAAAGTTTATGCCTCCTCCCGACTTTCAATTTTCTCTTTCCTCGACTTTCAAAAAGGAGTTCCTCTGAAAATTTTGTGATGTAAAAGTAGAAAAATATTGGGAGGACAAACTGTATGCCATCACTTCACATCAAAATGTTTCAAATCCTGCAACCAAACTAGTGAACACTCCCGTGTTCGGATGAGTTGCATTTTTTTTTTTTTTTTTGTGAGTTTCACCTCACTTTTACGTAACCAAGCACCCCCTTAGATTCGAGTAAACAAAATATTAGACTATGTTTTTTCACAATCCAACCCTAAAATATATTGCTCATTTACAAACGAAATCCCTAAATTATCTTGAAAACATAATAGGGCACATTAAAAAAAAATCTATTTAGACCAGAATCGAAAATTTGATTAGGTTTTCAGGAGATTCACTTCAGAATTTCCATTAGGGGTGCTGTCCACTCAACCTCCGCCAGCTAATCAGATAAGGGAGCGTTGTCCCCCTTGAACCTCCTTAACAGATCCAAAAATATCGTTGGTGATAGATGGTAACAACGCTCCCAAGTTGGATCACTAGCTAATCGTATACATACGGTTTAGATCAATATTATTCGTAAAAATACCGAACTCGAGTGACTCTTATGGTTGAAAAATCGGTGGATTGAGTCGCGGGACGTATTATTCCTGAAAAATAGAATATTTTTTATACATAAAATAAAAATAAAATAAATAAGGATATGGAAGTGGCAGCTTTTTAATGCAAAAATAATTGTTAGAGAGAAATTACAAAAAAAGAAGAAAAAAATACTGTAAAAGTTAGCTACTAGGAAAGCACAAGAGGATCTGGCATTTTCATGACAGATAAGCATTTTTCTTGCAGCTAAACAATTTTTTGTTTTGTTGCAGAAACATCATGTTAGCTCAGCTATAGCAGTTTGAGCAAAAGCTCAATTCCCACACTTAAGCTTTAGTCCCACATCGGATAGTGGAACTATCTCCACTATGTATATATTTCTCTCTTCACTTTGGCTTCATTAAAAGATGTGTGTGGGAGCTCCATGGGCCGCGCGCGCCGCCGCCGCCCGGCCCGGCTCGGTTCGGTTCGGCGCACGTAACGGGTGCGGGTACGTGCCCACATCTGCGGACGCCGAATGCCGATTCAAATTCCTCTTCGGGTTCGGGCCGAGACCCTAAAAGATTTTTTGCTCCTTTCTTCAAATTCTGACCGTTACTATATTTTTTAAATTTTGTAACGGTTGGATCTTGGTATCCGTCCAGGTTCAATGAACCATGTGGTGTAAACATAACATAATTGTCTTCTTAAACATCCGAATTAAAACCTATTTAATTTCTGTCCGTTGGTGTATAAGCCTATATATATATACTGTTCCATTCTCATTCTTCTCTACACACAGAAATTATCTTCTCACTCTCTCAAAATACTCGTCTCCTTCGTATTGCTGCTGTTGTTCTTCGTTGCTCTGGGCAGAGCTAAGTCGGGGTCACTCTCTCCAACTCGTGTGCGACAAGGAGATTCCGGTGAAGCGGGGATTTTACCACTAGGGGCGTTCGGATTCAGTCTGCACATAGACCCGAGCTAACTCTTAGGGCAGTGCTACGTGCACGACTTCCTCGGAGGCCGGGTAACAATTACGTAATTTATTTTGTTTACAGATTTTCAGTGAAGAAATTGAAGAATTTACAACAATCTAAGAGTTAGCTATTTACAGTTCTGTTAGCATCTAAAGTTTAGCTACTGTTAGAATATTAAATTTACAAACTTTCGTAGCAAGTTTGAAAACTTGGTAGCAAAACTTCTGTTACTGATTTGTTATCAAATTTACGTAGCTACAGTTTACATTTCTTAGTTACAGTTTACATTTCTTAGTTACATTTCTTAGCAATTTGCTATACAAAACTTGGTAGCAAAACTTTCGTACCTACAGTTTACATTTTTTTTTACAATTTCTTATACAAAACTTGCTTCTGATAGAATAGTCGAAGTTTGGTAGCAAAGTTTCTGTTACTAATTACTTTGTTATACAAAACTTGTTTGTTAGCAAATCAAATTATTCTAGTATACAAAAGGTTGGTAAGCAATTTGCTCTGTTTAAAAAAAAAAAAAAAAAAAAAAATATTTTGCTTTGTTATACATTAATTTGTTCTATCACCAATTTATTCTGTTAGAAAAATTTGCTCTGTTAGGAAAATTTTGCTTTCCTTTTACATTAATTTGTTCTAGCGCAAATTTTATACAAAGTTGCTTCTAATTGTTCTCATATACAAAAGTTGCTTTGTTAGTAATTTTATTAAACTTTTAACATAATTTGTTCTGTTAGCAATATTAATATTGTTGCTTCTACTGTGCATTTCACAAATAGCCTTATTCACATATCTTCTAGCCATTTCACTAGTTTCTTTTTACTCAATATTTTAATTTAGGCTAAATCAAACAATTAATTAATTTAGTAAAATTCCTTTATTTTTTAAGTTCTAAAGTTAAGATTTGTTTGGGAACAAGCCGAAAGGGCCCTTCTGTCAACAAGGCGAAATATCGCCTAAGCGACCGGTACTTAAGAGTTCCTAGTGAACCTCCGCTTGCTGGGATCCGGCCCCTACAGCTAACCCAACCTTATCAAAACTTGAAAAAACTAAACATTTAAGGGTTTATTACTAAATTATTTTAATTGTTAATTTTTAGTTTAAAATCATCTTATTGAGTAAATATTATTTTCAGACTTTAGAAAACATGACTTCCAAGGAAGAGACTTTTTCTGCAAAGCCTGCAAAATTCAATGGCACCTATTTCAAGAGGTGGCAAAGCCAGATGAAATTTTGGCTTACCACTTTAGGTCTAATTTCTGCCATTGATGGGTCCACACCCATCTCAAATGATTCTGATGAGACTGAGTCTGACGTAGGGGTGTCCAAGTCATCTTCTTCTACCAAGCCTAAGACCCCTAAGGAAATTGACTACCACTGCTTCCACAGAATCTTAAGCGCTATGTCGGAGTCACTCTACGACATATTTTTGAGTATAAAAGCGCTAAAGAACTCTGGGATGCTTTGGAAGATGAGTATGGTTGTGATGATGCTGGAATTGATAGATTCAATTCTACCACATTCAACCAATATGTCATGGTAGATAACAAACCTATCAATGATCAAATTCATGAGTTCCAAGAACACCTTAGGCAGCTTCAAGCCAAGGGAACCGTTTTTCTACTGAGCACAAAATAGGATGCTTGATAGATAAACTTCCCCCTTCCTGGTCTAAAGTGGCAAAAGACCTTCTACATCTACAAGGATCTATTACATATTCTCAAGCTCTACAGAGAATTAGAACAGAAGAGAAATATAGATCCAAGACCAAAGCTAGGTCAAATGCCACAGCTAAGGTAAACCTTGTAGAAAGCCATGAAAAACCTAAGTCAAACAACCATCTCAAATCCAAGAAAACCTCCTTAAAAAAGAAGCAGAGTTTTCAACCTCCTCACAAAAATCTTCATCACCAAACCATCACCAAAAAAACCCTCAACCCCAAAAACCTAGAAACTTTGGTCAGACTCAGGATCAAAGAAGATTTTGTTTTGTGTGTGGTAGAACCAACCATACAGCCATCAACTGCTTCCAAAGGAAGAAAGAACCTATCCAGAACTCCTTCAAGGGAAAAGGCAAGCCAGAGGCTAACATGATTCTGAATGGGTCTTCCAGCTCCTTCAGGTCTGTAAGCTTTCAACCTGTAGTAAACCTGTCTTTCCATTCTGATGATTGGTGGTTGGATTCTGGAGCTAATGTTCACGTTTCATTTGATCGCTCCTGTTTTTCAACCTATCAGGAATCAGGTGGAGGAGGCGTGACCCTAGGAGATGGCTCAACGGCACAAGTTGTGGGAAGAGGAAGAATAGATCTGAAGATGACATCAGAAAAAATTCTACCTCTCCATGATGTGCTTCATGTGCCGTCTGTCAGGAGAAATCTTGTTAGTGGATCCCTCCTTGTAGCCTCAGGATACAAAATTGTAATGGAGGCTAATAAAGTAGTTTTTTCTAAGAATGATCTGTTTATTGGAAAAGGATTTGTGAAAGATGGACTTTTTGTTTTAAGTACTATGAATAAAAGTTCAAATCCTTCTTTTGTTGCAAATGTTGAATCATCAAATGTTTGGCATGGTAGACTAGGTCATGTGAACTTAGGATCTATCAAAAGGATGATGAACTTAGATCTTATCCCTAAGACTTCTATAGATGATGAACACAAATGTGAGATATGTGTTCAAGCCAAACATACTAGATTACCTTTCAAATCTGTCTATAGAGATTCTGAACTCCTAGAACTTATCCATAGTGATGTTTGTGATTCCAATAGGGTCTTGACCCGAGGTGGTAGAAAATACTTTGTAACTTTTATAGATGACCATTCAAAGTATTGTTACACCTACCTCCTTAGGACCAAAGATGAAGTTCTAGACAGATTCAAGGTCTATAAATCTGAGGCTGAGAACCAGTTGGATAGGAAGATTAAGATCCTTAGATCAGACCGTGGTGGAGAGTATACCTCAAATGAAATGACTAACTTCTGTGAAGAGCACGGAATTATTCATGAGGTAACTGCTCCTTATTCACCACAATCCAATGGAGTTGCTGAAAGAAAGAATCGCACTCTTTTAGATATGGTAAATGCCATGCTTCTCAGCTCAGGTGCCCCTGACAATCTTTGGGGAGAAGCCTTATTGTCAGCCTGTTATATTCTTAATAGGATACCCAGTAAGACTAATGATAAGACCCCATATGAGTTATGGAAAGGTCGAACCCCTAGGATTAATTACCTCAAAGTTTGGGGATGCTTAGCTAAGGTTGGAATTCCTGAACCCAAAAAGAGGAAGATAGGACCTAAAACTGTAGATGCTGTATTCATAGGATATGCCCTAGATAGCAATGCCAATAGATTTCTTGTAACCCATTCTGAAGTAAATGAAATCTCTAATAACACAATCATTGAAGCTAGAGATGCAGTTTACTTTGAGAATATTTTTCCTTTCAAGGATAGAACCCCTTCATCTTCCTCTAACCCTTCTCTTACTCCGTCTACTAGTTCTCATGATCTAGTACCCAGTTCTCAACCAGAACAAGTCATAGAACCTAGAAGGAGTAAAAGAGAAAGGATTGAAAAGAATTTAGGAGAAGGATTCTTCACTTTTTTGATAGAAGGTGATCCCTCCACTTATGAAGAAGCCATATCCTCTCCTGATGCCCCTTTCTGGAAAGAAGCTATTAACAATGAGTATAACTCCATCATGGAGAACAATACTTGGTTTTTAGCAGATCTTCCTTTAGGCAGCAAACCAATAGGTTGTAAGTGGATCTTTAAGAAAAAACTTAGAGCCGATGGTACCATAGAAAAATATAAGGCTAGGTTAGTAGCCAAAGGATTTACCCAGAAGAAAGGATTAGATTATTTTGATACATACTCTCCTGTAGCTAGAATATCTTCTATTAGAACCCTTCTAGCCTTAGCTTCCATTCATGACTTGCTGATCCATCAAATGGATGTAAAGACAGCATTTCTAAATGGAGATTTAGAAGAAGAGATATATATGGAGCAACCTGAAGGTTTTATTGCTAAAGGTCAAGAAAAGAAGGTTTGTAGATTAGTAAAATCTCTTTATGGCCTAAAGCAAGCTCCCAAGCAATGGCACAACAAATTTGACAAAGTTATTATAGAATTTGGTTTTGTGCCAAATGAATATGACAAATGTTTGTATTCCAAAAATACAAATAAAAGTTGTGTTATCTTATGCTTGTATGTTGATGATATCCTTATTTTAGGATCTTCACTGGAATTGATAAATAATACTAAGAATTATTTGTCTAACCAGTTTGATATGAAAGACCTAGGTGAGGCAAATCTAATCCTAGGAATGCAAGTGTCCAAATGCAATGAGGGATATACTCTATCCTTAGCACATTCAATTGAGAAAATGCTAAGAAAGTTTGTATTTTAACAAAAAACCTGCCCTTACTCCATATGATAGCAATGTTGTCCTCAAGAAGAATGAAGGATCTCCTATAGAACAACATAGATATTCACAAATGATTGGGTCCCTCATGTACATAACAAATAGGACCAGACCTGATATTGCATTTGCTATTGGGAGACTAAGTAGATATACTAGTAACCCAAATCAGTCACACTGGACTGCATTAGACAGAGTATTTAGATATCTTAAGGGTACTCTTGATTATAAACTTCATTATACTAGACACCCTGATATCATAGAAGGTTACTCCGATGCAAATTGGGTAACTGATTCACATGATGTGAAATCCACTACTGGATATGTTTTTACCCTAGCAGGAGCTGCAATCTCCTGGGGATCATGTAAACAAACTATCATAGCCAGAAGTACAATGGACTCTGAAATGATAGCTTTGGATACTACATGTACAGAAGCCGAATGGCTGAAAAATCTTATTATGCATATACCTGTTTCTGTTCATCCTATACCTGCAATTTCTATAAACTGTGATAATAAATCTGTTATAGAACTACTAAAGCATGATTCTGTGAATGCTAAGATGAACAGGCACCTGCAGCTGCGTTTCAAGTCGATAAAGAGCCTATTGGGCAAATATGTGGTTCTTGACTATATAAAGTCAGAAAAGAACCTTGCAGACCACTTGACGAAGGGTCTGTCTAGGACTTTGATCCTAGAATCATCGAGGGGGATGGGGTTAAGCCCATAGTTTAGTCACCAGCAGTGGCAACCCAACCGAGTCTGACTGGAGATCCCAAGAAGCCGGTTCAATGGGTAGAAACAAGCTGGACTAGGTGACTATTATGGAACACTGACCTTGAGATTAAATTCTCTTTAAAATAAAAGCCCAGGAGGCTGTACATGTGTACATTCATACCTCATCCCTATGGTGACAGTGTTCCTTTTGTGATATGGATAGGTTGAGTTTAAACTCTTAATAAGTCCAAGCATGATATGCAGGGTTGATACCTATCACCAACCCTTAAGGACTTACCTATATGAGAGGTCGTGAGGGCCGCGACTATAGGACAGGGCGATCCTAGACAACTCTCATGAATGTGTAAAAGTGCGCATGGCCAACCAAATGCGCCACCCGATAGATCCAAGTACCTCTAGCGTACTATGTGTGCTATTATCTGAGTCTGGTTCAAGAAGACTGATTCAAGGCGTAGTCCATCAAGCTCCTCTTCAGACAAAGACAATAGTCACTACGTGAGATTCAAGGCTGTGGTCCATCTCATTTATGCATAGTATACAACTGCCCAGAAATTCTTTTACTCTTCTTTTTGTCTTCTATCCTGGAACTTGAGCTTTTGGGGGGGGATTGTTAGCTCAGCTATAGCAGTTTGAGCAAAAGCTCAATTCCCACACATAGCTTTAGTCCCACATCGGATAGTGGAACTATCTCCACTATGTATATATTC
>JANAVB010019133.1:0-25005 GCA_029216955.1 Iris pallida | reverse complement strand
TAATGGAGTAGCTGAGAGAAAGAACAGAACGTTGACAGAAATGATAAACTCAATGCTGCTAACTGCGGGTCTTCCTAAATGCTACTGGGAAGAAGCTGTATTGACGGTCACTTTTATTCTAAATAGAGTGTCTTATGCAACTTTGGACATAACTCCTTATGAACTCTAGTTCAAAGTCATACCTAACTTGAATGTCATTCAAGTGTGGGGGTGTTTGGCTTATGTGAAGCTTCCAGATCTGAAGATTCAAAAGTTGGGGACAAGGACTACGAAGACGATCTTCTTGGGGTATGCCGAGAAGAGTGATGCTCGAAAATTTCTTAATATTGAGGCAAATCATATCATCGAATCTCGTAATGATGAATATTTTGAAGACAAATTTGCAAGGCATAAGAACATTGTTCTAACGGATATTTCGAAGAATGATAAAAGTGCAAAAGAGACTGAGATCTTCAATAAGC
Source organism: Iris pallida (assembly GCA_029216955.1). Taxonomy (NCBI): domain Eukaryota; kingdom Viridiplantae; phylum Streptophyta; class Magnoliopsida; order Asparagales; family Iridaceae; genus Iris; species Iris pallida. The sequence goes on along the minus strand of JANAVB010019133.1, from coordinate 24,544 downwards.
CAGTTGTCTAAGATGACGTTGTTGCTGAGAAGACAACGATTGAACCAGAACTCGCTGAGCCGTCATCGAAGCGAACGAGGAGACCGAAGAACTTCAGAGATGACTTTATCACCTATCATATGGAAGCAGATCCACTTACCTATGATAAAGTGTTGAAGACCAGAGATGCTATTTTCTGGAATGAGGCAATAGACAATGAAATTGAATCAATCACCTCCAATAACACTTAGGTGTTGGTTGATCTACCTGAAGGAGCAAAATCTATCGGATGCAAGTGGATCTTCAAGAAAAGATGAAAGTTGATGGAACCATTGACAAGTTCAAGGACAGGCTAGTGGCAAAGGGGTTTTCTCAGAAGCAGGGGATCGACTACTTTGACACGTATGCTCCAGTAGCCCGAATGACCACCATCACAATGTTGATTGCTCTCGTAGCGAAACATAAGATGGTGATACATCAGACGGATGTGAAAACGGCATTCCTGAATGGCGAACTGACCGAAGAAATCTATAAGCAACAGCCAGAAGGGTTTGTCGTCAAAGGTCTTGAAGACAAAGTTTGTAAGTTGGTGAAATCTCTGTACGGTTTAAAGCAAGCTCCCAAAATATAGCATAAAAAGTTTGACAAAGTCATAAGGTCAAATGGCTACAGGGTCAGTGAAACATACAAGTGTGTCTATATGAAGTTTGCTGATGGAGGAGGAGTTATCGTTTGTCTATACGTGGACAACATGCTAATCCTAGGTACGGATATTAGCTGTGTCACGGAGACAAAGAAGTTTCTCTCGACGAAGTTCAGTATAAAGGAATTGGGGGATGTTGATGTTATCTTGGGACTCAAGATCATCCGGATAGACACTGGATTAGCACTGTCACAGTCTCATTACATTAAGAAGATGCTCACTCGATACGGGTATTATAATCTTCCGTTAATTGATATGTCGTACCGGGGTGATCAGAAGCTAGAGCCAAACTCGAAGGAAAGCGTCAGACAGTTGGAGTACGCTAGCGTCACGGGAGTTTGATGTACGCTACTACTGACACTAGGCCTGACATAGCTTTCACTGTGGGAATGCTGAGTCGATTCACTAGCAATCCAGGCATTGAGCACTGGAAAGCTGTGAAGCGGGTTATGAGATATCTTAAGAAGACTTAGACATATGCACTGCACTTCAACGGAGAGCCGCCGGTAGTATAAGGCTTCAGTGATACTAGCTGGTGCTCAGAGTTAGAAAGCAAGAGGTCCACAGGAGGATTCATTTTTATAATAGATGGAGGTACTATATCGTGGAAGTCGAAGAAGCAGACTATGCTCTCGCGGTCATCTATAGAATCTGAGTTCTTTGTACTTGATACTGCAACAGATGAAGCAGAGTGGCTTCGGAAGATCATGTACGATCTTCTAGTGGTTGGGGTGTAGACACTGGCAATTCTGATATACTGCGACAACCAGGCAACTGCGACGGTGGCATCAAATGATCTCTTCAACAGGAAGAAGAGAACTGTGCGATTAAAGCACAGGGCAGTGAACGATCAAATCAAGAGAGGATTCATTGCAGTGATTGATGTTCAAAGTCAGGAGAACCTGGCAGATCCATTCACCAAGGGCCTCAAGCGCCAGCTGGTCGATGACACAGCTTATAAAATAGGCTTGAAGGCATTCAGATATTGTGTTATTACATTACTACCATAAAGTTTTATGCTATTAGTTCAAAGAGAAATCTACTAGGCATTTAGCTTTTGGTTAAAGGGAGGAATATTAATCGAAAGAATATCAGGAACGGTGGGTACTTGTCCTATGCAACATGGAGAAGTTACGGACCTACAACCACAATTATCTACTATTATTTTCTGCGAAAAACGGATCCTTTGGTAAGGTTGGCTTAAATGCCTTAATGAGTTCTCAGGTAGAGTGAATGCCTGGAAGTGCTTTGTAGGAAGCATGGTAGCGCAGCACTACAAGGAGTATAACTCCATGCTATAGTGGCGTGACTCCACCATGAGGTTCCCGGTTAGGGGTAATGCCTCGGCTTTGTGAGCCAAGTCACAGCGGAGTAGCACCGCAAATAGGCAGGTAACCTAATGTTGTTTGATAATCATAATAAAGAGAGGTAGACAACACTACAAAGAGGACGATGTCCTCATGTTACAGTGGTATGACACCACGAAGAGGTACCCGGTAGGGTAAAGCCTCGGCTTCGCAAGCTATGTCATAGCGGCGTAATACCGCACGGAAGCGCAAGGTTTCATGCTGGATAGTTTGGCACTACAAAGAGGCTTGTGACCTCATGCTACAGTTGTATGACACTACGATGAGGTACCCAGGTGGGGTAAAGCCTCGGCTTTAAGCCATGTCATAGTGGCGTAGCACCGCAAAGAAGCGCAATGCTTCATGCCATGATTCTTTATAAAGAACTCACCTATAATGTATGGACAGAGATATCTGGCCATCTCTTGAGGGTAAACTTGTAGACGCCCAAAAATTATACACTGAAACCAGGCTGGCACAAGGCCTTTAATGTGCAGCCAAAAGCACAGTTGATGTTATTATGTGAGCAAGAAGAATTATAGTTATGGTATAGAATTCAAGGCTTAGTCCATTCTTGTATCATGTTGTTATTTAACCTATGCAGAAAGATTCAAGTTGTAGCGACATCTCTCCTAATGCATGATGGGCAGTCACAATAGGGAACGCTCAACCCATATATTGAGATATGTGGAAGATTGTGTTAGCCCAATGATTACATCGTATTTTTGAATATGGCTAATCAGTTAAGTTTAACATAATGATGTCACCAATATTTATATACTCATTATCATTTTTCTACTTACACTTAGCATTGTCCTACTTGTCTTGTATTATATTGTCATACTTGTATCGTACTACAACATATTTTTCTCGCCTAACATGTATTTGTAGATATACAGTAAGCATGATCAAATATGATCAAACGAGGACATAGGCAATAAAGAATTAATGATGGACCAAAGACGGTGTCATACAAAAAGATTTCTTCGAACCGCCTAGTGACCTATCCGAGGCCTCGCATCAACGGACATGGGTCGAGGGGGCAGTGCCCCCCGTCGGGGGTTCGGGGGCGAAGCCCCCGAAAGGTATTCAGATTTCTAGATCTGCTTATCTTTAGACGACCGCTATCAAAGAAAAAGACATCTTCAGGTCTGCTCAAATATCAGAAGAAAGGCGTCATCAAAGGGCTCTTGGTTTTCCTTTTGTTCCAAGTCTGTAATCTTCAATTTATTGAGTCTATGAGAATGTGTACGTTGAGTCGCACTGTGTCATCTCAACCCCTAGACATATCTCTTCAAGCTCTACCATACAAACAGACCAATTCCTGAACCAAGTCCAAGCTCCACCAAGCCAAAAAAGCCCAAAGCCCAAAGGCCATTCTGCGACCTAGGAGGCAGAGTTCGGGCCGAACTCTGCCCCCACATAGAGTTTGGACTGAACTCTGTCTCCTGGTTTTTAGCACCCTTATTTTTAGGGCCTGCTTGGTACAAGCTGTCCAACGTTCAAGAATTTGAATTCTTGGAGCAGAATTCGGGCCGAACTCTGCTTCCCCAAAGTAGAATAAATAGAGCTTAAATTCTCTTATTTCAAATCATCTCTCACCTTCAAATATTCAAGTTTTCTAAGCTCTACTACTCAAAGCCTTATTCTTCCATATCTTCTTAGCCACAACTCTCCTTAGCCCAAGGTGCTCAGTGCAATATCAGCTAGAAGTTGTGTGCAAGAGTGAAAGAAAAGTCACTTGGACAATTCCAAATTTTGCCACCTGCGAATTTGTAAGAAGTTGGCATGCTCTTCTGAGTAACGGCACATGGTTGTACACTATTTCACAAATAGTCAATTTTAATCCTGAGTTAGAGTTATCAGGCCTGGAATAGTCCTCCATTAGGGAAACCAGGTTAAAACTGTTGTGTCTGCGAATGCTCTTCTGATCTTTATTTACTTTCGTATTTCTCTATGATTTATTTACTATCTTGATAGTTTTTTGTGGAGGTGATATAGAGTTATTTTTTATTTGGTGATTATCGATACAAACTCTATTCACCCCCTCTAGAGTTGCCTATACGTTATTTCAGATTGTTGGTGTTTTTGCCTTTAGACTAGGAAAGATAGTTCCACATCGGCTACACCAAATAGTGAGTATCTCAATATAATGCATTACTTGTGTTGAGGTGTGCATATGAGGTATGGTGGGGTACAAGTGTGTGTCATGTGGGAGTATTTTCCTAGAAGAAAAAATGATTAGTTCCAACAAAGATGTAAGTTGACTTTTATTGTTCCGGCTCAGACTCGGATACGGACTCCAGGATGTCTCGTGCATACACGGGAGTGTTCGGGGGGTAGGCGTGGACTGTCACAGTTCTATGCTGATTGTGGGATGATCTAAAATATCAAACTGTATTTTTGAGTAATGGTATTTTAGTCCCACATCGGAAAGGAGAAGAGGAGAAGTCTCACTCCACTCTATAAATGAGCCCCTTGGCCTCCTTTGAAAGATGCACCAAGAAGAGAGTTAAGGGAGTCCATAAAGTCCAAGAAGCCCATTCAAGTCTCAAATATTGACTTATGAGCGTTCCAGAAGTTCTACGTGAACTTGCTGGTTCCTGGAAGCAGATCGTTGTGGGGCGAATCATGCTTTGAGCAACGGTGATCTTAATCACCCCAGCAAGAACCTTTTCTCTTCTTCTTTCTACTCCTTTATCTGAGTTGTAACTCAGTTCTGTACGTCAGCAACTGCGATTACGAGGAAGAATGTGAGATTTATTTTTTGAACTCAATTCTGTTCGTCAGCAACTTCGATTGCGAGGAAGAACATAAGATTTATTTTCTGATTATTGTTGCTTTTGTAATCAGATTTATATTATAGTGTTCCTCGTGGATCTCGAGAATAATCAGAAGGGGAACATTTGTTTGAACCTCTGATCTCGATATCGAGTCTACCATCTTTGATCAAGCCCCGGGACTAATATAGCCTTGGTATGTCCCCTAGTAGCTTGGATGCTAAGGTAGTTATTAGGTTTTAGACAAAACAGTAAAGCTAAGTTATGTCCGGGTGCGGATCGTGACACATATAGATAAGGGATATCCACCCATATATATTTGGATTCATATAGACTTACATGTATCCTAAATTACTTATTCTTAAATAGGATACACATATGTATATCCATATAGGCTATATATGATAACTAAATTATTCATATATATACAAATATCATAGGATACCAATACTCCAAACTATGGTTCATACCCATACATATTAGAGCATGACATATAAAGTCCATATTCACTATGTCATATGCCTTATATTCAACTGTGATGCAGCACTAGCCCTTCAAAGTTGATAGAAAATATATCCCTTCAATTAGTTTAGTACTTTATGCCTAAGATGACATCAGTCTTACCTATTCCTTTGTATCAAGTTTAGGAGACAAGAAATGGACTTAGTGTTTTCATGCATCTAATAAATAAAGCTATTTAATAACAGTTTAACATATTGGAGATTTGTACTTTGCTTGTCTTGTTTAGATGAAGACCAAATTCATATATCTTTTGGTTATTTATAATTTTCTAATATGCATTTTGACTCACCCCATAGTGCCCAGTTAATGCTATATATGCCTCAATTATGTAGTCATGAAGAAATCTATCTTATTGCAATATTTTTGGATGACATTTCAAAATCATGTACTCAGTCCTTGTATGACATACAAGAGATCAAACTTCAGAAGGTTCTTTCTTTTGTCAAAAGTGCAACTTTAATAGCTCATTTTTTTTAATTGCAGCTCTAATGTCGAGTCCAGAATCAGGTTTTGCAATGTTCCGAAACCCACGATATAAAAATAAAGGAAATTTTATGCAATTGTTTGATTTTTTTGGCTTATGTAAAAGGCAAGGGTCTATCAGGAATCTTAATCAGCATAATGGTAAGAACAATAACGTATAATTTCTTGCAAAAATTATACAGTTATCTCTCAGTTAGATGCTAATGCATCAAAATTGTCAGACAAAGCCATATACATGATGTTTTCTATCAACTAATTGTCGAAAAACTTCAAAAAAAACTAAGATAGGGATATATCTATACGAGTTTTTAATTAAGGTTCAAAAGCTCTGTTTTGGACCATTTCAATTTCACTTTCGAACCCTTTCCTATTAGTATCGGATGAAGAAGTGTGCGTAAATCTTTTGAAATTAGCATCCATTAGGGAATAAATTTTAAAAAAAAAGAAATTTTCATTTTTGGAAAGCTAACATTAGAGTTTTTGCTTCCTTCCATAATATGCTTTTGCTTTTGAAAGAATCATAACCAATAACAAGCAAAGACATGAAATTAGACTTGGCACCCTTCAAAAGTGTTCAATACAAATATGAAAATTATCCATCATTACAAATAATCTCCTTTTGAAAGAATCATAACCAATACAAAGCAAGGACATGAATATTAGACTTGGCCCCCTTCCAAAGTGTTCAATACAAATATGAAAATTATCCATCAATACAAAAAATTTCCGTTTTCTATTTTTATAAACATAAAATTGCATATATATATATATATATATATATATATATATATAAATATATATATATATATATATATATATATATATATATATATATATATATATATATATATATATATATATATATATATATATTATCATGCGTCATTCTTCATGAAGAAATAACATTCACATGTATCATTGAGAAAAAATATATAAATCTATAGATGAAAATGGAGAAATAATCGAATACCTGGCCGAAATAGATCAAGACCTGGTCAAAATAGGTCAGGATGCTCGTTCTTGAGGACCGACCAGGTTCTTTGAAGAGAGGAGGATCTAGCCTTCGGTTTTGATTGCAATTAATTATTGGCCGGGATCTCCCTTTGAAAAAGAGGAGGTCTGGGAGATGAATTTTGCTAGAAATTTTGGTGGGATCGAAAGAGGGAAGGTTTGGCTCCCTCGCGAGAGATGATTTGAAATATTTTCGGTAGGGTTTAGGAAGGAAATATTTTGGTGGTAGAGTTTAGGAGGGAAACATTGAAGGGAAAAATAATATTAGAGATCGACTAATTTTTCTCCTTGTTCTGCTATATATCAGACCCGATCATTTACCATTTTATATATTGGCCATATATCTATATATGTTCACCACCGACCTACATTACCATTTATATAGAGATAGGTTTGTTAGTCCCGGGGCTTGATCAAAGATGGTAGAATTAGATGTCGAGATCAGAGGTTCAAACAATCATTCCCCTTTTAATTATTCTCGAGATCCACGAGGAACACTATAATAAAAATCTGATTACAAAAGCAACAATAATTAGAAAATAAATCTTACGTTCTTCCTCGCAATTGCAGTTGCTGACGGACAGAACTGAGTTACAACTCAGAAAAAAGAGAAGAAAGAAGAATATGAAAGGTTCTTGCTGGGGTGATTAAGATCACCGTTGCGCAAAGCAAGATTCGTCCCACCACAATCTACTTCCAGGAACAAACAAGTTCGTGAAGAACTTCTGGAAGGCTCGTAAGTCAATATTTGAGACTTGAACGGGCTTCATGGATTTTACGGACTCCCTTAACTCTCTTCTTGGTGCATCTTCCAAAGGAGGCCAAGGGGCTCTATTTATAAAGTGAAGTGAGACTTTTCCTTTTCTCCTAGCCGATGTGGGACTAAAATACCAATACTCAAATATAGAGTTTAACATTTTAGATCATCCCACAATCAGCATAGTAGTGTGCCAGTCCATGCCTACCTCCTGACCACTCATGTGCATGCACGAGACAACCTGGAGTCCGTGTCCGAGTCCGAGTTCGCACAACAAAAATCAACTTGCATCCTTGTTGGAATTAATTTTTTTTCCTTCTAGAAAAATACTCCCACATGGCACACACTTGTGCCCCACCACACCTCATGTGCACACCTCAACACAAGTAATGCATTATATTGAGATACTCACCATTTGGTGTAGCCGATGTGGAACAATCTTTCCTAGTCTAAAGGCAAAAACACCAACAATCTCCTACATATCTCAATATATGGGTTGAGCGTTCCTCACGGTGACTGCCCATCATGCATTAGGAGAGATGTCACTGACGACTTGAATCTTCCCGCACGGGTCAAATAATAGTATGATACAAAAATGGACTAAGTCTTGAATTCTACACCATGACTGCAATTTTTCCCACTCACATAATGACATCAGCTGTGCTTCTGGTTGCACATTAAAGGCCCTGTGCATGCCTAGTTTCGGTGTATGTATCATGGGCATCTACAAGTTTACCCTCAAGAGACGGCCTGAATCTCTTTCCATACATTATAGGTTAGTTCTTTTAAATAGTCCTTTGGCATGAAGCCTTGCACTTTCTGCGATGCTACCCTACTATGACATGGCCCAAAGCTGAGGCTACACCTCATCGTGGTGTCACGCCACTGTATCATGAGTTTCTAGCCTCTTTGTAGTGCCAAACAACCCAACATGAAGCCTTGCGCTTCCTTGCGGTGTTACGCTGCTGTGATATGGCTCGCGTAGCCGAGGCTTTACCCACTCTAGGTACTTCTTAGTGGTGTCACACCACCGTAACATGAGGTCAGCAGCCTCTTTGTAGTGCTGACTACCACTCTTCGTTCTACAAAATTAGGCAACCTGTCTATATGCGGTGCTACACCGCTGTGACATGGCTCACAAAGCCGAGGCATTACCCTTACCGAGGAACCTCTTGGTGGTGTCACCCCACTGTAGCATGGAGATCTTACGCTCCTTTGTAGTGTTGTGCTACCGCGCTTCCTATAGAGCACACCTGACATTCGAAATGCCTGAGAACTCATTAAGGCGTCTAAGTCATCCTTCCACAGGACTTGTTCTTTTAAGAGAACATATAGTGGACAATGGTGGTTATGGGTCCGTAACCCCCTAGTATTTTAAAGGACTATCCCCAGTTCCAGATATTCTCTCCTTCAGTGGTCCTTTTTTAAACCAAAAGTTAGATGCCTAGTAGATTGCTCTTTGAACTAATAGCATAAAACTTTATAGTAGAATTACAAAGACAGAATATCACATCGTCTTAAAGCCTATCATAATTGTTGTATCCTCGACCAGCTGGCTCTTGAGACCTTTGGTGAACGGGTCGGCCAGATTTTCCTGACTCCGAACATCAATCACAGTAATAACTCCAGTCTTTATCAGATCATTCATCGCCTTGTGCCTCAATCACACAGTCCTTTTCTTACCATTGAAGAGATTATTTGATGCCACCACTATATCTTCCTGGTTGTCACAGTATATTGGTACCGCTGGAATCTGTGCACCAACCACTGGAAGATCGTACATGAGCTTCCGAAGCCATTCTGCTTCTTTTGCTGCAGCAGCCAGTACAAAGAACTCAGATTCCATTGAGGAATGAAAGTGCATTATCTGCTTCTTTGATTTCTACGATATAGCAGCTCCACCCATGTAGAAGATGTATCCTCCTGTGGACCTTTCGCTCTCCGCTTCTGAATACCAGCTTGCATCACTGAAGTCTTCCACTACTGTCAGATATCCGCTGTAGTGCAGTACATAATTCTGAGTCTGCTTGAGATATCTCATAACTCTCTTTACGGCCTTCCAGTGCTCCATACCTAGGTTGCTCGTGAATCGACTCAGCATCTGCGTGGCAAAAGCTATGTCAGGCCTTGTGGCAGTAGTTGCATACATCAAACTCCCAATGACGCTTGAGTACTCCAGCTGTCTGACGCTTTTCCTAGGATTTGGCTTCAGCTTCTTGTCACACCTGTAAGGAGTATCGATCCCTGAAAGATTCTGATATCCATAGCGTGTGAGCATCTTCTCAATATAATGAGACTGTGACAGCGCCACTCCAGTATCTGTCCAGATGATCTTTATCCCTAGGATAACATCAGCTTCCCTTTAGTCCTTCATACTGAACTTAAATGAGAGAAACTTTTTTGTCTCAGTGACACATTTTAGATCCGTACCCAGGATCAACATGTCGTCCATGTATAGAAAAATGATGACTCCTCTCCAGTCAGCGAACTTTATGTAAACACATTTGTTTGTCTCACTGACCATGTAGCCGTTTGATCTAATAACTTTGTTAAACTTCTTGTGCCATTTCTTGGAAGCTTGTTTCAGACCGTATAGAGATCTCACCAACCTGCAGACTTTGTCTTCAAAGTCCTTGACGATGAATCCTTCTGGTTGTTGCATGTAGATCTTTTCGGTCAACTCTCCATTCAGGAATGCTTTCTTTACATCCATCTGATGCATGACGAGCTTATGAATTCCATTCAGGAATGTTGTCTTCACATCCTGATGGTTGTCATCCGTACTACTGGAGTATATGTGTCGCAGTAGTTGATCCCTTGCTTCTGAGAAAACCCTTTGGCTACCAGCCTTGCTTTGAACTTGTCAATAGTTCCATCGGCCTTCATCTTCTTCTTGAAGATCCACTTGCATCCGATTGGTTTAGCTTCTTCAGGCAGATCGACCAACACCCACGTATTGTTGGAGGTTATAGAGTTATACTCATCATTGACAGACTCCCTCCATAAGACAGCGTCATTGGTCTTCATCGCTTCATCATAGGTAAACGGATCAGCTTCCACATGATAGGTGACAAACTCATCTCTGAAGTCCTTCTGTCTTCTCACCCGCTTAGATCTGGGTTCTGCGAGTTCTGGTTCAATAATTATCTCTGGTATGACAATTTCTTTTTCTTAGATTGCATCTTCTTTAGAAGTGATAGCCGCCTGTGCTCTCACATTATTCTCTGAAATATCCACGATAATAATGTTCTTGTACCTCACAAATTTAACTTCATAGAATTTGGCGTTACGAGATTCAATGATTTGATTGGTTTCAATATCAAGAAACCTTCGAGCATCACTTTTCTCAGCATACCCCAAAAAGATCGTCTTTGTAGTCCTTGTCCCAAGCTTCTGAATCTTCAAGTCCGAAAGCTTCACATATGCTAAGAACCCCCGCACTCGAATGACGTTCAAGTTGGGTCTGACTTTGAACCTGAGTTCATGAGGAGTGACTTCGGAACCTGCATACGGTACTCTGTTCAGAATGAACGTAGCCGTTAACACAGCTTCTCTCCAGAAGCAGTTTGGAAGACCTGTAGTCAACAGCATTGAGTTCAACATCTCTATCAACGTCCTATTCTTCCTTTCAACTACTCCATTTGATTGAGGAGAATACAAAGCAGTTGTCTCATTGACAATTCTATTGTCTTTGCAGAACGATGCAAATTCAATAGACTTGTACTCTCCGCCTTGATCACTTCTGAGTCTCTTGAGTTGTTGCCCAGTTTGACGTTCAGCCTCAGCCCTGAACTCCTTGAACTTTTTTAATGCTTCATCTTTAGACTTGAGCAGATAGACAAATGCGTACTTCGAGTAGTCATCGATGAATGTAATAAAATACTTCATCTTGGCCTTTATGGAGAACTGTCTGAAGTCACAAATATCTGATTGTACCAACTCCAAAAGATCTATACTTGAATCAACCATTTGAACATTTTTCTAGTGATCTTTGTCTGTGCACAAATCTCACACTTGTCCACCTCCTTACCCCCATATTTGGAGATAAGACATAGACTAGACATTTTGTTTATTCGTTTACAATGAACATGTCCTAGTCTATTGTGCCATAACTCAAGAGAATAACCAGAAGAAGAAACTGCATTAATCATTTTTGCAGGAATTACAAGTTGAAGTTTGAACATCCCTTCGGTACAATAAGCTTTTTCGAAGTATGTTCCTTTGTAGGACATCACAATCTGCCTAATATTGACCTCCATCATCTAGCCTGCATTAAATAGCAGACTTCCAGAGACCAGGTTCTTGGCTATCACCGGTACAAGCGTCAGCGACTTCCCTAAAGTCAGGTTTGGTACCACTATTCCTGTCTATAGTACTTTAGCTTGTGTCTAGTCCGCCACCATAACCTTCTCAGATATAGGCTTGTATATGGTGAACAACTTCTTATTAGAGCAAACATGACAAGATGCACCCGTGTCCACCCACCAGTCGTTGTCAACACCAATCGTAGCAACCTGCACAATCATGGCAACCTTGTTAGGCTCACCTTGTTCTATCTGTTTGGACTTTGATCTGCAGTCTCTATGATAGTGGCCCTTCTTTCCACAATTGAAGCAAGTCACATCTGACTTAGGCTTTGGCTTTGACTTGAACGAAGCCGACTTCACCTTCAGATGGTTGAAGTCCTTCTTCTTTTGGTTGTGAGAAACCTTAAGCTTCCCCTTGGAGTCCCCCGCATGCACCAAGTTGGCCTCTGCCAACTGTTTGGACAACGTGTCCAATTTGTTTTTAGCCATCAACTCATCTCTAACATTGATGTTGTGATGTAGTCGATCCAGGCTTATTTGCATCTTCTTCATGTGCATGTCTGAGATAAAACTGCTCAATCCTGACGGAAGCTTGGCAACTATACCCCCTACGACAAAAGCGTCGACAAGTGGCATGACATCGTCCTTAAGTTTTTGACGTAACTTGAGGAACTCCTTGACTTGAGGCAACATCGCCTTGTCGTCCTCAAATCGCATGTTCCAGCCCTTCTCAATCACATGGATCTTGTTGCGGTTCTCATCCGCCTGATAATGCTTCTCTAGAGACTCCCAGACGACCTTAGCATGGTCCGTCTTGCTGTATGACTCCGCCAGAGTATCCTCCATGGAGTTCAAAATCATCAGCTTGCAGAGATTTTTGTCTCTCCTCCATTTGTTCTGCTTTGCGGTTGCAATTGCAGCTGCCCGAACAGTAGCATCATCCTCGTCTGGAATCTCTGGTTCTGTTTCTGTCAGAATGTAGTTCACCTCTGCCAGTTGCAGATTCATGTATACCTTCCTCTTTCAAGAGTTGTAATGATCTCCGTCGAACTTCTCAAGTTTATTGAAACTTGTATCCAGTTGTTTCGTACGGCCGTTCTCCATCTTCAAGGATCTTTCTTTGAGATGGTTAGTCCCGAGGCTTGATCAAAGATGGTAGAACTAGATGTCAAGATCAAAGGTTCAAACAAACGTTCCCCTTCTGATTATTCTCGAGATCCACGAGGAACACTATAATATAAATCTGATTACAAAAGCAACAATAATAAAAAAACAAATCTCATGTTCTTCCTCGCAATCATAGTTGCTGACGGACAGAACTGAGTTACAACTTAGAGAAAAGAGAAGAAAGAAGAAGAGAAAAGGTTCTTGCTGGAGTGATTAAGATCACCGTTGCTCAAAGCAAGATTCGCCCCACCATGATCTGCATCTAGGAACCAACAAGTTCACGAAGAACTTTTGGAACACTCGTAAGTCAATATTTGAGACTTGAACGGGCTTCCTGGACTTTACGGACTTCCTTAACTCTCTTCTTGGTGCATCTTCAAAATGAGGCCAAGGGGCTCTATTTATAGAGTGGAGTGAGACTTCACCTTTTCTCCTATCCGATGTGGAACGAAAATACCAATACTCAAAAATAGAGTTTGATATTTTAGATCATCCCACAATCAGCATAGTAGTATGCCAGTCCACGCCTACCTCCCGAACACTCTCGTGCATGCACGAGACAACCTGGAGTCCGTGTCCGTGTCCGAGTCCGCACAACAAAAATTAACTTGCATCCTTGTTGGAATTAATCCTTTTTCCTTCTAGAAAAATACTCCCACATGGCACACACTTGTGTCCCACCACACCTCATGTGCACACCTCAACCCAAGCAATGCATTATATTGAGATACTCACCATTTGGTGTATTCGATGTGGGATTATCTTTCATAGTCTAAAGGCAAAAATACCAACAAGGTTTTAATTTGGATTTGTGAGTCCAAATTACCATAAACAAAGGTGAGACCTTACCATATATAAACACAAGTTCTAATTTAGGTCTATGTGCATTTTACCATGGGGCAGATATTATAGGTGATTGCCAACGTTTACCTCAAATGTTGGGTCCATTTGTCTAAGCCAACTGAAACCTAAATGTATAGAAAAAAAAGTCGAAAATGTTCAAGCTAAGCGACATTTTTTTACCAAACGTCGGTAAATATCGCAATGTTTAAACACAAAAGTTGATATTTCTCCACGTTTACCTCATAACGTCGATATATACAAAACCAAAAGTCGCATAATTTTGAAATAGTCGACATTCTTGACCGAACGACGGTAAATTTCTCAACGTTAAACAAAAATGAAGGTAATCCTCAACGTTTATCTCTAAACATTGGTATATGATGACTTATCTGACGTTTACAAAAACGTCGGCCCAAAAAAGACAGGAAAGCCCTATTTTCCTGTAGTGTGCAAGATATATCCAAGACGATATTTAGACCTAGATATTGTCATTAAAAGTTTCTTGTTATACCTTTTGGGGCGACCAATGCGCCAACAATTTTCATGAATCTCATGAATCACATCCTCATGTCCCACTTAGACAAGTTTATGGTAGTGTTTATTGATGATATCTTGGTCTACAGTCGGATTGAGGTAGAGCACGAACAACATCTTCTCGTGGTTCTTCAGATTCCTCGGGACCATTAATTATATGCAAAGTTTAGCAAGTGCAATTTCTGGCTCGATCGTGTCACTTTCTTGGGTCACATTATTGGCAGAGGTGGTGTTGAGGTGGACCCGAAGAAGGTAGAGGCTAGCAAGTATTTACCAGTACCTCATATAGCTTCAGATGTACACAGCTTTTGTAACCCCCAATTTTCTAAATTAATAATATTACTTTTCTAAATTTCTAATTTTTCTAATTATTTTATAAGAAATATTTTATTTTGGTTATTTTTGAAAATGTTGTGGCAATATTGGAAATTTTTAGAAAAGGTAGGGTAGTTTGATAATTATGTATAGAGGGAGTGGCATATTTAGTAATTATTAATGGTGGAGTTATTTATTTGGTAATTATGTAGAAGCATATTGTGTTGTACGGTGGCATGATTAGTAATTATATAATCATTTTAGTTAGTTAGTTATGGCTTGGGTTAACCATGTGTTTAATCAAGGATGGAATATTCCTTGGAATCTATTATATTTCTCGAAATATTCTTAGGAACATTTTTAGAATATTCTTTTTGAGGATTATTCCTTTAGGAGGCTATAAAAAACCACTAATCCTATTGTTAATTATCCAAAAAATATTGATTATTTAAACCCTAAACCTAAATTCTTATATCCATCATTCCTATGTCTTAGTCGTATCGACCTGTCCATCTCATTTTATTATACATTTATATCCAATCACTTGTGTCTGACATGATCGGACACCCATCCAAATTCTAAACTAATACATCAAAGCCCTCATATCCCTGAGTACGATCCCGAGGACATGGACGCATCCTTACAACCGACACACCCAATTTCATGCCATGTTTTTGTGTCCAAGGATACCACCACCACCCAAACCCTAACCCTAAGTTTCTGTCGCCGCTTCGAGCTGATCGTCGCCAGCCAGCTCCTCAGCCGACATCTACGAGTCACTATGAGCTCCACCTCTGTCGGTGTTGCCTGCCGAGTGGCCATAGTTGAGCGTTCAATCTAACGGAGTAGTGGCTACCACAGTTGCTACTCGAAGCTTCGACTAGCCGGTTCCCGGCTATCGGCACCCATCTCCACTGATTGTCGCCTACCTCGACTACGTCTGTTGTCCAGCGCTGCCATCACCGACGACCTCCACCAAGCACAAACCCCCGTACTAGCTTGACTGTCCACCACCTGCATCTCCGTCGGCACCATCGCCTTAATTTTGCTGCCACTGTCCTTTCCATCACCCCTCTAGGGGATCAGATCCGGAACCGTAGCCTCCTCGTTTATCCTCGACCACCGTCCTGTGTCACTGCCTCAATTATCTCGAGTGGCGCTGCCTTGCCACCCCTCGTGTTGTCGCATCTCCAACCAACCCGGGCCTCGACTAGATCCTCGCCACCCCATACCCAAGCGAAGCCGTCGAGGTCCGGAGAGACTGCAGCGCCTCTCTGACCGTTACCTTTTACCGTCATCCAACAAGTTTCCTCCTTTGCCTTGCTGAGTGCCATCCTTCTCTTGTGGTTGTCCCCCACCACGGACGCGTGGTGAGCTCGGCAACTCATCCCCTGGACGAGCCGTCGTGGCAGCCGGAGTTGTCGGGGTGAGCTGTGCCTCTCTCTCTCTTCTCAAATTTTTTCTTCTATTTTTCACTCCTCTCAGTGTTGCTTCCCTTTACTCTCTTTTCTTTCTTTTCTTTTCTTTTCTTTGATTTTGTGAAAGAATATGAAGAGTTAAGTAGTAGATGGGCCTTTGGAGCACTGGGATAGAGGCCTGAGCTTAGGTACCAGGCTTGAGCATTAATGAGAATTTGGATTCAGCCTTCGAAAGAAAGGGCAGTTGAGCCTTTTTAATTATAAAATAGATTTTCTTATAGCAAATAATTTTTGTCCTATTGTGCATAAATAATATTTAGGAGCAATATATGTATATAATATTATATGTAGACATATAGAGTTGAGTTGATAATTTTGATGGAGGGCTTATGACTAAGTTATATTTTTGACTATAATCTTATTAGCTTATTAGATTTTCTTGGGCCAACTCATAATGACATTCTTTAGGGTTTTCTAAAAGCTAAATAGGAATTTTATGACATATGAGAAAGCCTAACACCTAATCTTGTACTACGCATAGGTTTGACTAGGTGCAACATCAACACTTTGGCTCTAAGATAATTACTCCATACAAGATGTTTCTCAATACATTATAAATGCTACATTTTATTCTATGACTTGCCAGGTTTCATATTACGACACGACTTTGGCATGATGTGACTGTATATTATTGTTATTGTTCATGTACTCTATTAATCAGATCTAACTATTGCTTGATATTATTTCTGACTCGTGGGAAAAATTAGAGAATGCTAAGTCGATATGTGGGTAAACCATCTATTTCTGACTAATAGTTCCATAGGCCAAAAAGTCATTGATGGTCCATAAGTGCTGCCCTCATCTGTTCTGGAAACATCATACGTGTGGGCACTAACTTCCCACAGCTGATTCAACTCATCTATCAATGGCTGTAAGTATACATCGATGTTCCTCTTTGGATTGTTCGGACCAGAGAAGATAACAGTTAGGAACATGTAAGAAGTCTTCATACACATCTAAGACAGTAGGTTGTATGGAGTGACAATCATAGGCCAACACGAATAACCTAAAAGTCCGAATGGCGTAAAACCGTCGAAGGAGTGCCCCAATCTTACATTATACATATCAGAAGCAAAATCTGGATACTATCGATCTAAGTGCTTCCATGCTTCTCCATCGAATGGATGATCTAATACTCCATCAATATGATCATGTCTGTGCCAACTCATATTTTCGGCAGTCTTCTTCACCATAAACAACCTCTGCAAGCACGACGTCAAAGGTAAGTAGTACATCGAATCAGTCGACTTTCTTGTACCGAAAGTCCTACTTGTACTAGTTGTCTTGTAGCAGTTTGTACCATAAAATCTACACACGTCTTAATCCTTGTTGTCCTTGTAATAGAACATGCATCCGGTGTGACATGCTACAATTTTATAATATCCCATCTAGAGGGATCTCACCATTCTCTTAGATCAGTAGTAGCCTGTAGGTAACTTGGCACAATCTGACAAGATCTCTATAATCAACTCGATAATTTAATAATAGCATTCTTGAGAAATATTTAAATCACACTTGATGCTCAACAGCCTTATAACTACCTCCAATGGTGAATGATCCTCACAACCAGGATATAAAGGAGTTATTGCATTCTCCAGCAACTCCATAAACTTTGCAGCGTCGACATTCGGTGCCTCCTCAGTCACCTCATGATTGTTTGGATCAAAACTAGGCCCCACGGCATCAAAAATCTTGTTCAGCCACCCTACGTCGTAATTAGCATGGTTGTAGAAAACCATATATGGCTCAACATAAGACTCTGGCTCTAATGCTAATGGCACAAATTCTCTATGTGAGGTCTACTGATAGTTATTAGGCATGAAAACCCTCGAGTACAAATGAAATGTCATGTCCACTTCTGGATGATATTTCAAGTTACGATATATCACACATGGATACTTAATTTTGGTACGATCCACGTACTGAAGGAACGCCTTGGTAAACTGCATGAACTGCTCTACCCCTGTATAAATTCATCCTGCATACCGTACATGTCATCAGGATGACGATTGTACATCCATGAACGATGCCACAATAACAATTTATATCCATTTGAAGATAATTCTGCAAAGATGGATATACATGAGTATTAAATAAGTATCATCACGTGTTCAATGTCAGCTCTTTTCTTCAAGGAAAGTTTACTTCTGCAAGCCTTTTAAGGCTTTCAGACTTCTATAAGATTTTAGAAAAATAATAGAAAAGGCAAAGTATTATAATTTTCTTTTCTAGAACTTTTCGTTCTTTGTTTTTTATGATTTATTACTCATTTCATTCTTTGTTTTTTCTCCTATTTTTCTGAAATATGTAGAACTCTAAAAGCATCAATAAGGCTTATATATGTAAACATACTTTTTCAGAGAAGGACTGACATGGACACTTAACTTTTGGCTGACACGGACACTTAACATAAGAGATAATGATATCTCTGTATCATATGTTTCTTGTGAGCCCACAAGGAACACTTGACCTCGGAGTGTCCAATATCCTAGTATCTTGACTCAACACTTGGTACCTAGTATATATCTTGATTCATGCCTTGACCACTATCCTTACCTTAATATACTAGTATACCCTCACCTATGGTTATACTAAAATATAAATTGACATTACGATACCACTACTCAATGACATTATCTATGTATCTAAGATACCTAGCTAGCACTTACATATCATTTTAAGTTTAGGTATTTGTGTATCATGTGGATATCATGTACCACGGTACACAATATCACATTAATACTCTCTTGTATCATGATACTAGGATACAGTTTTAAATATCCATGACACTAACTATACTCGAAACTTGGTATCTTGGTACCAACATACACTCTGGGCCACTCACTCTTGACACTCAACACATATTTATACCGACTTCTATAATTGTATATTCTAGGCTACTCACTGTTTATACCATCATCCCAAGGACACTCTACCACTCGACTCTATCATACACTTGACACACACACACACACACACACACACACACACACACACACACACACACGATACACTAATTAACACTAGCTCACCATCAAATTGTATACTTATAAGTATATATGAATATATCAAATTGACAATCTTCAATCAACAAACATCTAATTTGACACATATAAACTCGCTCAATGATACCATTACTTAATTTCATACTACCAAGCCAATTATATGATACTCAACACCATATGATAGTAAATTCATAATAAAAATCCTATCAAACTAATATATAGCATAGTGACAATCAACTAGAGAATATCTATCTAAATGGACTCATATGAACACAAATATATTAACTAGGGTGTGTGTCCATGTGTACACCAAGTGTGTGTGTGTGTGTGTGTGTGTGTGTGTCTCCATGTCTGTATTAGGGTTAGGGTTTGTGTCTGTGTGTGTTAGTGTGTCAGCATGTGTGTGTTTATGTTTGTGTGTACGAGTTAGGGTTAAGGTCAGTGTTCGCGTGTGTGTGTCCGAGTTAGGGATAGGATTAGGGTTTATCAAAGGAGGAGGGAAGCCGGAGAGGAAGGGGTTGACCGAGGAGGGGGTTCCTAGACTTGGCACCAAAGTTGCAAAGGGGTGGCTAGGTGGAGCAACGAATAGGTGGCGGGCCGGAGGGGGTGGCGGGGACTACATGGTCGTGGGGTTGGGGTCGACGTCGGAGCTGCGAAGGGGTGGTGTGCTAGAGGGGGTGTGGTGCCGAAGCTGTGACGGGGTCGTTCGAATTTTTTGGACATGAGGGTAAAATTTTTTCGAGTGGATGGGGAAATAAAGTCAGTTAACCTATATGAAAAGTGTTAGCAATGTTATTAACCGATGTCGCTAACCGTCGCTAACTTTATAACCTTTAGCAACGTATGCAAAATGACGTCGATATGCGTTGCTATAATAAAAATAATAACGACTTTATCGACATCTTATTCCGTAGTATTATCTGCAGTCGTTGAACATCGCGGACAGTCGCTAACAGCGATGGCTTGCAATATTTATTTAAGATGTCGCTATATTCATATAATTTAGCGACATTTGTACTGAACGTCGCTAAAAACGTCGGAATTGGACATAGTTTCGTAGTGACGGACGAGATGGATGATAATGATATGATAAAGAGTCTGGCATGAGTTATTTGCTCCTATGGACTCTGTGATAGCATATAGTACTAGCTCGCTTGACTTATTACTGGTACATGATTCATACTTCACTTTATTGGATTGTTCTAGAGCACGGGGTAGGAAGAACTCTACCAAAATATTCGGCCATCTAGACTTGTGGTCATGCTTCCTTGTGTGGAGCATGTTTACATGTGTATTATTATGGTCTCTGTAACAGAGCTATGGTATTGATTGATTGTTCGTCCATCTGTAGAATAGCATAGTGTCATAGGTGATTGCTTGTACGACGGATCCTGGTATTAGTATTGTCCTTGACTATATATTGCACTTAGATGGTTTGATAGTTATCTTTAATTACATAGATATTCTTTTTACTGTTACATTGGCATATATTTCAGTACCTTGCTATGTCCTCTGAGGACCTGATGATCTCTTCAGGTAGTAGTCATGCAGAGATGGTCCACTGATTATGGAGCTATTGCTATATTTGTCTGAGGTATTTTATCATGCTTTCATATTGTATCCATTATTTATATAGTACTCTTAGCTTAGTTTTATAGACCCATGTCGTCCTTCGGGTCCAATCAAACATGTACGTTATTGGCCTACAGACATATATATTATTTATTTATGATTTATTTATTTTGTGGATTGAGTTAGATATATTTGTAGTTGATTGATAGATATAATTAGAACACCAAGACAGCTTATACGTATTCTAGCTGGGCTGGAGTCCTCTCGATACGTAGCTGGCATGTATAAGTTCTCCTAGTCCTATGTATTTTAGAACTGAAGCGTTACGTGCTTTTGTGGTGGCCCATGAAGGTCAAAGCATATTGTTTCGATTACGTTACTATGCCGAACGAGCCTACAATAGGATAAAGTAATAGGATCTAAATCCACAACTGCCTTAAATTGTTTTTGAATTTATCCATCGCCTTTGGAACTCAAAATTGAAATCGATCAACTTCCATGACCACCTTGTTTTGGATTTTCGTCATTCCCTCTTTAGGAAGGACGAACGCTCGTGCTTGGTGAACCATCTATTCCATTATTGGATAGAACGTTGTTGATAGAGTATTGTAAAAGGGGATGATTGTTAAGAAAGGATTGGATATGTACCTCTATTAGGAAGACCGAGTAGCTGGGATTAATAATATAGGATTCTCGTTGGCAACTTATCTCTAACAAGAGACTTTAGGATCAATGGATTGCATACCTTCAATCCTTTATCTATGTTATATAGAGGTATTTTGGAGGAATTGAAGGGAACATATAGTAGGATTTTAGAGATTAGATATAGTTTTCCAACTAGAAGTGATCGTCACACGGGAAGACTAGTTGGAAGGGGCCAAAGAGTCACGTCATAAATAGAATGATTCAACGAGCATTGCTTAGCATTAACTTCCACTTTTACTCAATAGATAGATGTAAGGTGGGTTAACGTATTCATTATTTCTACATAGAATTTTATAGGCTGTAAAGAGCAGATTGATTATTTATTATTTGATAAAGGATGATATATCATCTGTGGAAGTATAATATAGAGTTTAAGAAATCAATTTAGTATTATTATCCTTTGAGATTAGGCCTACCTACAGAAATAAGGGTGGAACTAGAAACCTTACCTTAAAAATATCAGTGAACCATATACATTGACATATGTTAGTAGGTTTTACGACCCACACCCGAAGTAAGGACACATGGATGTGGGTACGTCCAGCCTACGCTGCAGCATCGGCAGTAGAATGTTATTTATGTCAATAATACTATCTAACCATATCACACAATAGTATATAAAACCTGCTAATGATATCTCAACTCCATACGGAGGACAAGATGATAATAATACTCCTACTCAATCACAATAACTATAAGAGATATAAATGGCACTGTAAAGACATAAAAGATGTGATATGATAATCCAGGAGAAGTCTAGAACATAACATAATCCAAAATCATAATCAAAGTCTATGAGTCTATCTATCTCATCATGACATAAGTCTCAAAATAATATGCCAGTGAGTCAAAAGGATGGAGGCAAATCCAGTACCAATAGCTAATCAACTGAGTTGCTACTATTGCCTCCTCAGCTAGAGCTAAGCCCTCCTGGATCAGTGTCTTCCAATCTACTCCTACTATATCCTGTAAGCCGTAGTAAATAGGGCACTCATCGATCATCTAAAACATCTAGGAAAAATATATCAAGTTAGGATTGGAGCGAAGTACACCTCTAACAACATTCTAGTAAATGAAAAGACTATGTAACAATAAATAGATAAAAAATACAAGATAAAGTAACAAGTACATGAATGTAACAAGGCATTAAAGAACTGTAAATAATATAAGAGCAGGAAACATCATGTACTGTAATCAGAAATTAACTATCTAAGTGAGTGATCACTAGTTTCAGCATGTGTTCGACTTAGGAACTTACACGAGAATTTATTACCTGGTTAATCATATGTGCTATATGATTAACACTTACGGGGAATAATATCATGCACGAGAAGGGCATGATCACATATCTACACTACTACTCCCTGCCCCGGCCTGGTACCGTAGATCCAACCATGGTACGTTATGACACGGGCTTTTTTGAGAAGGTCATAAGCTTTCGCAGGAATCAGTGTCTATATAATGCACAATAACAACAACAGTCTTGCACAGGATATACCAAGACTTATAATGAATAATATTTCATCACAGGATCCGAATCGATATAACCAATGTGTCAAAAGATCAAGGATATCTATGCTAAATATAAAAAATATAGAAGATATCATAACTGGTATGAAGTATCAACAGTATATGATAAGGTGTCTCGAAGACCTAAATATGGAATATCAATGTCAATTCGTGTTTTGGAATCATAAACATGCTATACTAGCTAAATACTAGGTCTCGAAGTCATTTGTAAGTCAATCTAGGTCAACTAGGTCAATACCTTGTTAAACTAGGTCTAACTAGGTCACTTCTAGGTTTTTGGGTCCATACCTTGCCATACAAAGGTATCCTAGCCTGTACTAGCAAAAACTAGGCCTTACCCTATGTATCTACACATATCATATACACATAGGCACTATATATCAATATCTTAACCTTACCCCAATATCCTATGTGCATTACCTATGTACCGTTTATCTTTTACTTACCCATCTCATAGGTATTACCTGTACACCTACTACATAATACCTTAATACAAGGTAAACCCAATTCTCTCAATTCTCTATCACACAATATCCTAAAACCTAACCTATGAGTTTACTTAGACATTACCTAACCCATATCTCATACCCATATGTTATATACCAAACCCAACCTATACATATGCATCTTGGTTTACTAAAATACCCCAAATCCCTAAACTATTTCCTATAAATATTATCCTAGTTAAAACTTTATCTATGGCACATGCTCAAGACACAACCCTTACCAACATATATCTCCATAGCCTCCACACAAAAACACACAAATACTAACACATATAGTTGCCTATCGTTGTCCTACACTGCCCCATGTTGTTACCAAACAACAGACAAACCTCCTATCCTTGTACATGTCTTGCACATAGCAGTACAACAGGTGTAACATGCTGTATTTCACTTCATATCCCTGCAGTAGACTCTGCACACATCAGTGAGTCACTGCTACTAATGTTTGTTCACTTCTTGTGCACTAACCCTTGCTATCTCTCATTCTCCCACTGTTACTGCTATTTTTTCTCTCTTCTCTTGCACAGGACAAGCCTTGACCCCCTGCTGCTGTGTGCTAAGTTTTGTCCTGAGCACACATGTGCACAGATTTCTCCCTACTCTACATCTCTCATCTTATCTCCTAACTGATGTTAGTCATGTCCCCCTAACCTGCACAGGTGCCCCTTCAACTGCTGCTACTACGAAGCAGTAGCTACTGGTACTGGTGCGGACTTCTCCTCTCCCTAACCTACATCTCCTTTATATATTCATCAATCTATTTATCCACGTAGCTACCAACCTATCTATCTATATCTATCTAACTATTGGCTAATACTCTCAACACATAATATATGTATAACACATATTCACACACCCACACTATCACACTAGGCACATAATTCCCTATTTAATACACTCATACATAATATATCACACGCTATCAAACAAATATTTACTCCTTATGCACACAAAGACTAATATATATATATATATATATATATATATATATATATATATAT
>JANAVB010019132.1:0-33173 GCA_029216955.1 Iris pallida | reverse complement strand
ACTTAACATAGAGGCTACTAAGTTAAATAAAATAATGATTGCATGGAGAGAATGGATTCTGGAGTTCTTACATGGCAGCCCTCTTTGGGACTATTAGTGCCCGACAGGCCGGCTGGTTCCCACAGATACTACAAATCTATCATACGGGTAGGGAGCGGTATCTGCTTATATTATTTATTATATATTGATGAAGGACGTCCCGCTGGGACTCGTCTAATTCATGATTGGCGCAATTGATTGACTGGGTAGACTAGCCTTGCTTGTACATAGTAAGAACTGAGGAATCCTTTATCGCATAATTCCAAGATAACTTGGAACCCACAATAGCAAGCCGTAGTAGTTGTATGGCCGTTTAAATTGATTTGGTTGTGTACTGTACCTACTCTGTTGACTAACTGAGATGATCAGAGTGTCGAGACATAACAGGCCAACTTCTGTCCTTGTTTGGTTGGGAGGTTGGTTCGAAGTGTCGTGATGTTATGTGAATCCCAGTAGCAAGCAGAGATATATTATTATATTCTCTTATTTACTGGTTTAATTCCTCATATCATGCTTCCTTGCGGTACTTGCTATTAGAGGTCTAACCTCTCTGGTTTTGCATGGCCAGATTTAGAGCCGGTTCCCGAGGACTCAGCTTACTTCCGCCTCCAAGATGGTCAATACTAGAGGAATGATCGCAGGAGGACTCGAGTGGGTTCCTTACTTCCCCGTTCGTTTTGTTACTTACTTTATATTTTGTCGTTTGGCACCGACATGTTAGTCGGATCGTCTTGTACTTACTTTTACATAATTGTAACTAAGTCAGGCTGCAGCTGATAAACAATTGTGTATACCTTACTTCGTCATCTGGCTATGTTTTGTAAAGCCAAATATCAAGAACATTTTGACTGAGCGTTTGGGACGCCTTACTGCTTTATCTTACATGTTCTCTATTTTTGTTTCGTGTTTGAATGATTGAGACAATAGATGTGAAGTGACCATAGTGTGATTTTTATGTAGTATGCACCCCCTCGTCTTATTAGACAGCATTGATCGTATTATACGGTATTCCTCTACCCGTAATACGTAGCTGGCTGAGTCGTTCCCCGTCCTCCAGTATTCTGGTTCAGGGGCGGGACAAGATTTTAGTGGTGGCCCATGCAGGTCTGATTTCAGACTTATGGGGTATTTTGATTTATAGGATGTCTCAATCACACATGTTCCCCCTTGATCTCATGATTCGTTATTCTCAATCCTAGCTTGACATTCCCGTATCCTTCGGCTTCATTGATCCTTCATGTCCGGTCGTTTGATTGCTCTCTTGTCCCTTTCCTTAGGGGTACTTCGTCTGCATCTGTCAGAACTGGACAGCAACAACAAGGGCAATATGGACAACATGACCAGGTTGGTCAGCTACATGGGCCAGTACTATCTCAAGAGAGTATCTAAGAAGAAGTGATAGTGGAACCAGCAGCCGGACCGCAGTATCCGGAGGTTCCTATACCACCCATAATTCCACCTACCCAAGTGGAAGTGGACACACCGGCCCTTCTGGAGATCATGAGAGGGATGATGGCTACTCAGCAACACTAGATGTTAGCCCAGCAGCGCATGCATGCTCAGTTACAAGATCAGAATGTACTCCTCAACCAAGGATTGCAGACGGCATTGGATAAGGGGCAAGGACAGATTCAGGAGTATCAACCAGGTTTTGCAAGTACAACTCCCATCGTTTCGAGGGCACGGAAGATGCCATCTCAGCAGATGCGTGACTTAAGGATATTGAGGCTATTCTGACAGCAGCTAAGGTGCCGGCAGAATAACGTGTGGATCAAGTGAAGTTGTTACTTCAGGATCTCGCACGTGATTGGTGGGAATCAGAGGAAGTGGGCATCAGATGTCCTGTTGCTTGGGACGACTTTACTGCAAGATTCAAGACGAAGTACTATAGAGTTGTGGCGCAGTTTGAGCTGCAACAGAAGTTTATCAACCTCAAGCAGGCCAGCAAGACGGTAGATGCTTATGCAGCAGAGTTCTGCAGATTGAGTAGGTTCACCCCGGAGATGGTAGCAACAGAGAGCCAGAGGGCTATGAGGTTCTAGCAAGGGTTTAATCTTGAGCTCTTGAAATTGATAGAGGGGCACAATTACCAGACTTTCGATGAGGTATTGACGGTAATCCGAAGGCATGAGATCACCATTCAGAGGATCACGACAAGGACTGGAGGTTAGAAGAGATCCCACAGTCAGATTGAAGGAGGAGGGGGAGCAGCGCCCCGAGTAACAGCACCATCCCTTGGCATTCGCATCAACGATGTGGTAATGCGAGGGCCAGCACCACCACCAAGGTAGCAGCAACAGCAACAGAGGAAGAACCAGCAACCCCCAGCGGGCTGCACTTATTGTGGGAAGGTAGGACACAATAGAGATGTGTGTCGGACATTGAACGGGCAGTGTTTGATATATGGAAGCCCAGA
The DNA here is from genome assembly GCA_029216955.1 of Iris pallida. NCBI lineage: Eukaryota > Viridiplantae > Streptophyta > Magnoliopsida > Asparagales > Iridaceae > Iris > Iris pallida. Next base: position 30,718 of record JANAVB010019132.1, on the reverse strand, counting down.
TCATCGGGTTACTACCTGTCCTATGAATTCGAGGTCAGGAGGACCAGTACAATAATTTTCTGCTCTGCCAGCACCAGGGGCAGGCCAGTATCGAGGACCAGCGGTGGCAGTGAGACCGTTGGCACAGCGCCCGTTCATGTTGCAAGCTCAGATGTTTCGGCAGCAGGGACCGTCGATGCAACAACACCAGCATAGACCACCCCAGCATCATCAAGACAGGGGCCAGCAGCAGCAACAGGCTAGGCCGCAACATGGGAACCAACAAGGAGGTCGAGGGCAGGCATTCACTCTGTCCTTGGAGGAGGCATTAGCATCGGGAGATGTTGTGGCAGGTAACATTCTTGTCGCCTCATATCCCGCAGTAGCATTGTTTGATTCGGGAGCATCACACTCATTTATATCTGCACAATTTGTAACATGGCTAGGAATGAAATTCGAGGCATTGCCAGGAAGGTTAAATATACTCATTGGTAATGGGCTCGTAGGAGTTAGTAGAGTTATTCTAGCAGGTAGCTTGTAGTTTGCGGGCATTCCTTACTCGTCCGGTTGATAGAATTTTCTGTTAGAAATTTCAACGTTATCTTAGGCATGGACTGGCTGAAAGACAGTTATACGACAATAGATTGTCGTAGAGGGAGTGTATCTTTTGATATTCCAGGCATGAAACGATTCACCTTAGTCAGATCAGTGGCAACTCAACAAGAGCAGGGAGTAGTGACGGCAATGAAAGAAGTTCAAGTTCCGAAGGTAGTTGAAGAGTTTCTGGACGTATTTCCCGAAGAACTTCCAGGTCTACCACCGGTTAGGGATATTGAGTTCTGCATAGAATTGGTACCTGGAACTAAACCGATATCAGATCGAGTTTACAGAATGGCGGATTCAGAATAGGCCAAGGTATATCAGCACATAGAGGAACTGAAGGAGAAGAAGTTCATCCAAGCTAGCATATCACCATGGGCAGCACCAGTGGTACTTGTGGGAAAGAAGGATGGGTCATCCAGATTGTGCATCGATTACAGGAAGCTTAACGCGACAACAGTAAAGAACAAGTACCCACTACCCAGGATCGATGACTTGTTTGATCAGTTGAACAGAGCTAGAGTTTTCTCTTAGATAGATCTTCGTTTACGGTATCATCAAGTGAGGGTTCGGAAGGAGGATATTCCTAAGGCAACATTCAGGTCGAAGTATGGGCATTATGAATTCTTGGTAATACCGTTTGGTTTGACCAATGCTCCAGCAATATTTATGGATTTGATGAACCGCATCTTTATGCCATACTTAGATCAATTTATCGTTGTGTTTCTTAACGACATTCTCGTCTACTCTGCTAGTGAGGAGGAACATGAGGACCAACTCCGAAAAGTATCACAGGTTCTGAGAGAGAACCAGTTGTATGCCAAGCTCAGCAAGTGTGAGTTTTGGTCGGACCACATTTCATTTTTAGGGCACATCGTATCAGGAGCTGGAGTAGCAGTGGATCCCAAGAAGGTAGAAGCAGTAGAGAGTTGGCCAGTACCCAAGACCGTAGCAGATATACGGAGTTTCTTGGGATTGGCAGGATATTACAGGAGATTCGTAGCAGACTTTGTAAGACTTTCAGCACTCATGACCCGCTTGACACGAAAGGATGTACCATTCGTCTGGTCGACAGAATGTCAGGCATTATTTGAGAACCTGAAGCAGAAGTTGACATCAGCACCTATTCTTACATTACCAGTTGGGCCCGAAGGTTTTACTATATATTATGATACGTTAGGTAAAGGACTTGGATGTGTCCTTATGTAACATGAGAAGGTGATAGCATATGCATCTAGGCAACTTCGAAACCACGAGAAGAATTACCCAACTCATGACTTGGAGTTGGCGGCAGTAGTATTTGCTTTGAAGCTATGGAGGCATTACTTATATTGTGACCGAGTGGACATGTATACAGACCATAAAAGTCTGAAGTACATCTTTATTCAGAAGAAGCTGAACATGAGACAGAGAAGATGGTTGGAGTTGATCAAGGATTTCGACGTAGAGCTTCAGTATCATCCAGGCAAGGCTAATGTGGTAGCAGACGCTCTCAGCAGGATAAGCGGCGTATTTATGTTGACAACACAGAGGCATATCTTAGAAGACCTTCAGGAGATGGGCATCGAAGTTATACTTCCTAGTGATATAGGAGTTCTAACAAGTCTACAAGTTCAATCTGATTTGGTAGACAGGATCAATGTAGCTCAGGCACAGGACCCAAGGATTCAGAAGCTTAGGGCAGAATGTGAGTCAGGACTCAGGAAGGAGATGAGAATTTATGAAGATGGCACACTTAGGTTTGGGTCACGTCTATGGGTGCCTAATGGAGATATCAGACAGAAGGTTATGGCAGAAGCTCACAGTTCCAAGTATTCTGTACACCCTGGAGGGACCAAGATGTACCAAGATATCAAACAGCACTTCTGGTGGAACGGGATGAAGAAGGAGATAGCTATATTTGTTTTCCGTTATTTGGTATGTCAGCAAGTGAAGACAGAATAGCAGAGGCCAGCTGGGTTATTACAACCGCTTTCTATTCCGGAATGGAAATGGGAACATATTACAATGGACTTTGTGACCGGTTTACCGATATAACCAAGTGGTAAAGATGCTATTTGGGTGATAGTAGATCGACTTACAAAGGTGGCACACTTTCTTCCTTTTAGAGTAGGGCAATCTACAGAAAGGTTGGCAGAATTGTATATACAACAGATAGTCAGGCAGCATGGAGTCCCTGTCAGTATTGTGTCAGACAGAGATACTCGTTTTACATCACATTTTTGGAAGAGCTTACATCATAGCCTGGGTACCAAGTTAAGATTTAGCATGGCTTACCATCCCAGACAGATGGACAATCAGAAAGAACAATTTAGACTTTGGAAGACATGTTGCGAGCTTACACTCTGGATTTTGGAGGATCTTGGGAGAGCCACCTGCACTTAGTCGAATTCTCATACAACAACAGTTATCAAGCCAGTATCCAGATGGCGCCATTTGAAGCACTATATGGTAAGAAGTGTAGGTCGCCACTGGCATGGGATGATATCGGGGAGAGAAAGATGTTAGGCCCGGAAATGATTGCAGACAGTTGAAGTAGTCAAGGAAATTAGAGAGCGACTTCGAGTTGCGCAGGATCAGCATCGTCATTGGGCGGACCAGCATCGTAGGCCGCTAGAGTTTTCCGTTGGGGACCACGTGTTCTTACGGATCTTACCTACCCGTGGGGTCATTAGATTTGGCGTTCGCGGGAAGTTGAGTCCGCGGTACGTGGGCCTGTTTGTTATCCTTGATGGGATAAGCGATATTGCTTATCGTTTATCCCTTTCACCTTCGTTACGAGAGGTACATGATGTGTTCTATGTATCTCAGTTACGTAGGTATGTATCGAACCCAAGCCATATCCTTGATCATTCTGAGCTGGTTGTTGGTACCAACCTGCCTTACGAAGAATAGCATGTATCTATTTGGACCGAAGAGAGAAGATACTCAAGAACCGAACAATTAGCCTTGTCCAGGTTGCTTGGGGTCATCACTCTTTAGGAGAGTCAACATGGGAACGTGAGGATGACATCCGATCACGGTATCCGTACCTGTTTGACTCACAAGGTATATCTCTTTTTGTATACCTTAATTGTCTTAACTCCTCATGCTCGTCACCTTACGAGTAGAATTGCTTGGTGTCGTCGATAGTTAAACATAGATATGTTACTTGCTATTGGCATTGTAGAATGATTTCTTAATCAAATTGCTTATACTTAGATTAGTTTAGCTTCGATATTTCTATCCTGCTTGGATTTGAAATTTCGAGGACGAAATTTTTCTAAGGAGGGTAGAGATGTCACTTTCCGTTCCCGGAATACGTATTCTGAATACATGTACTGCTGGAATGTATTTATTTAATATTTATCATGTATTGTTCTGTATTTAAATTCCTTTAATTTCCTGCTAATTATTTTTTTGCATTTTACTTTCTGTATTTTACTTTCTGCTTTGCTTTTGGGTTCGGCCCGAGTTGGTTTATTTTCTTGCCTTGGATGGTTCAACATGAACCCACCTACCACCATCCCCATTTAAAACCCCAAAATCCTTTCTCTCTCTTCATTTACTCCTTTTCTATTACTCTTCTTCTTCATCCTCCATAATTCTACCCACCTATCCAGCCGCATAGGCAAGTGCCAACTTACTTCTTGATGGATTTCCATTTTAGTTGTACCATTGTCTTCCTCTCAAGATTCTTAGATACTTTAGTACTTAGCATTTTCAATTCCCATGGCTCATTTCATGTAGATCTAAGTTTAATACATTTTTGAAATTTTTAGGTTTTGATTTAGTAACTTTGTTATTTTTCAATTTTGATGGTTCCATGTTGTAGAAAATTTGATTCTACCCAATTTAGACCATTGGAAGTCCTGATTTTGACTTATTTTGAGTGATTTATGGTCTTTTGGTTCATGGGTTTTCATGGCCATTGGAGGCTGGTTGGGGAAGATGAGCAGTGCATGCTGTTTGATGGCAAAAAGTTGTTGCCTGCTGTTTGCTGGCGCATGCTGTTTGCTGGCGCATGTTGTTTCCTGACGCATGCTGTTTGTTGGCAAAAAGCTGTTGCCTGCGGTTTGCTGGCGCATGTTGTCCTGGCCCATGCTGTTTCCTGGCATATACTGTTTCTTGGCGCATGCTATTTCCTAGCGCATGCTGTTTCCTAGCGTATGCTGTTTCCTGGCATATGCTGTTTCTTGGCGCATGCTGTCCTGGTGCATGCTATTTCCTGGTGCATGCTGTTTGCTGGCAAAAAGCCGTTGCCTGCTGTTTGCTGGCGCATGCTGTTTGCTGGCGCATGCTGTTTGCCGGCGTATGCTATTTCCCGGCGTATGCTGTTTGTTGGCAAAAAGCTGTTGCCTGCTGTTTGCTGGCGTATGCTGTTTGCTGGCGCATGTTGTCTGGCGCATATTGTTTCCTGGCACATGCTGTTTCTTGGTGCATGCTGTCCTGGTGCATGCTGTTTCCTGGCGCATGCTGTTTCCTGGCACATGCTGTTTCTTGGCGTATACTGTCCTGGCGCATGTTGTTTCCTGGCGTATGCTATTTTCTGGCACATGTTGTTTCTTGGCGCATGCTGTCCTGGCACATGCTGTTTCCTGGCGCATGCTGATTCCTGGCGTATGCTGTTTGCTGGCGCATGCTGTCCTGACTTATGTTGTCCTGGCGCATGCTGTTTTCCGTGGTCGCATGCTGTTAACTGCTGTTTTTCGTGGCCGCATGGCACTTTCTGGCCGCATGAGATCCTGACCACATGCTTTCTCAGCCGCATGAACTTCTATAATTTTTCGGCCGCATGAACTCTAGCCCATGATGCCTTTTGACTGATTCTTGTCCCAAATTAACATTGATTGATATTGATTGTGACCTTGACTAATAATTGATCATGCGTTCCTAGTTGGAACTAAGAGGCTGGCTAGTCGTCTTATTGAATTGAATGAATGAGACACGTTCATATTAATTATGAACTATTGTAATCGATTGGCCGATCCCGAATATTGGCATACAGGCATATGCAGGCTTCAACTTATTTATTTTTCTACAAAAGCAGCATATGTACTTTATGGTCAAGGCATGATTTATTCCGTGGTTAGCTTTAATTGTTGCATTACGCTATGTAAGACCTACAACCTAACCGCACATGCATCGTTGTAGAGTTTGGCATATCGTACTTTGTACGAAAATACTCATTCTGAATGACTATGATCCACCGCATGGAATTTTACTTAACATAGAGGCTACTAAGTTAAAAAAATAATGATTGCATGGAGAGAATGGATTCTCGAGTTCTTACATGGCAGCCCTCTTTGGGACTATTAGTGCCCGACAGGCCGGCTGGTTCCCCACAGATACTACAAATCTGTCACACGGGCAGGGAACGATATCTGCTTATATTATTTATTATATATTGATGACGGGTGTCCCGCTGGGACTCGTCTAATTCATGATTGGCGCAATTGATTGACTGGGTAGACTAGCCTTGCTTGCACATAGTAAGAACTGAGGAATCCTTTATCGTATAATTCCAAGATAACTTGGAACCCACAATAGCAAGCCGTAGTAGTTGCATGGCCGTTTAAATTGATTTGGTTGTGTACTGTACCTACTCTGTTGACTAACTGAGATGATCAGAGTGTCGAGACATGACGGGCCAACTTCTGTCCTTGTTTGGTTGGGAGGTTGGTTCGAAGTGTCGTGATGTTATGTGAATCCCAGTAGCAAGCAGAGATCTATTATTATATTATCTTATTTACTGGTTCAATTCCTCATATCGTGCTTCCTTGCGGTACTTGCTATTAGAGGTCTAACCTCTCTGGTTTTGCATGGCCAGATTTAGAGCCGGTTCCCGAGGACTCAGCTTACTTCCACCTCCAAGATGGTCAATACTAGAGGAATGATCGCATGAGGACTCGAGTGGGTTCCTTACTTCCCCGCTCGTTTTGTTACTTACTTTATATTTTGTCGTTTGGCACCGACATGTTAGTCGGATCGTCTTGTACTTACTTTTACATAATTGTAATTAAGTCAGGCTGCAGCTGATAAACAATTGTGTATACCTTGCTTCGTCATCTGGCTATGTTTTATAAAGCCAGATATCAAGAACATTTTGACTGAGTGTTTGGGACGCCTTACTGTTTTATCTTACATGTTCTCTATTTCTGTTTCGTGTTTGAATGATTGAGACAATAGATGTGAAGTGACCATAGTGTGACTTTTATGTAGTATGCACCCCCTCGTCTTATTAGATAGCATTGATCGTATTATACGGTATTCCTCTACCCGTAATACGTAGCTGGCTGAGTCATTCCCCCGCTCTCCAGTATTCTGGTTCAGGGGCGTGACACAGAACTATCGAAACATTGAAGGGTATGCTTCGCCCGCAAAGCATGCAGCTGTGACAATTGTCACAGAACTGTTATTATACGAATAACTTGAGAACCGTCGGTTGAGTTGCGTATTGGGGCATCGTGCATCAATGATGTATTGAGGCATAGTGCCGTTGGAACTTGAGATAGATTGAGTTGAGATGAAATTTATTGAGAACTTGAGATTGGTTGGAGTGATAACTTGCTTGCTTTTGCGCGTTGCATGGTAAATGGACTTGGATAGCCTGTCCATGGGTGTTGCTTTCCTCGAACGAGTTATAGCTAGGGCACCGGGACCGTTCGGCCTAGGAGGGAATTATATTTGGTTTTTGTGGTGCACTTCATTAGGACGGATTGCGACCGGCCACTAATGTGATAAGCTACAATACTAGTAAGTTTGGGATCCTTCTGTCATACCCCGGTCCCGTAGGACCGATCGTCCTTGCTAGGGCGTGATGCCGCGTGAGCCTAGATTGCGCTCATGCAAGGCAGGTTCCATAATGGCCGATTACCGACGGGGTCGTCGCACAGAAGTCCATAGCAGAAATATTGAATAACAGCAGCAAAAATTAATTTAAATACAAAACATAAGTTATTCAAATGCTCTTTATTGATATTGAAACAAAAATTACAATGTGGTGCGAGGCCAAGATTACAATCACTGAAGCTCACACTTCTCACCTTACAAAGTCACTCTGCTCTCTCTCATCTCTCAATACAATTTGAGTAGGCCAGCGGAAGCTTCGGATAGGCGATGTCCATACATTATGTCCCTTATAAGTCCAGTCTTCAATGCGGCCATATGCCTCGAAACGCCAAGGAACTCCGTGCCTCAACGCATCTAAGCGAGCTTCGCGCCAACGAGCTTCTACCTAAGCCTACACATAAACACTGTATGGTTGTCACTACTCAACTGTACTGGTGGTGTGAGCTCCTCGCCCACCCATACAAAACTGACACATTCATTTACTTTGTGCAACATAATCCCTTTATGATTATCTTTCTAGTCTTGTCTTAGGATCAGCTTTTAGGACACAGACACTTGGCCTATTTTAAGACTCTAGACCATCACCGTGCTATTGCACTGATAACTTCGTTATCCTTGCCTATACCGATTCGTACTTGTCATTTGGCCCATACTTTGGGATGCAACAACATAATTTTTGTCATCGACTTGTTTCGTACTTCAACATAGAGGCCGTGCCTCGCCACTTAGGATGACTTAACCAGACTTTCCTTACGGTCCTTCTTGACTTAACTCGAAATGACTCAAGTCTGACTTATGCAACTCTACGCCAACGACTTAATACTCGACGCCACATCTCGTGTCGAAGCACGTGTCTTTGCTATAGCCAAATCTTAGACTTCTTAAGACTTGTGATGCAATCGTGCATACCATCTTTACTTTATTCGTGCTATGCTTGCTCTTTCTTTGATTTGATCGACTCCATGCATGCGAATTGCCGCTCAGCACGTCAACTTGACTATATGAAATGTCACTGGTAATTCAAGCCATCTTGGACATGTAGGTGGTGCAAGACGAGGCCCTTGCAGCTAAGGGTAGCTAGCCCTGCTTAAGTCCTCGAATAACCGACGGTGTGTTCTTACCTAACTAACTTGCTCCGCTCCTAGGCTGATACGGTCCTGTGGCCCCAGTTTTCCGGATCGAGGGTGCGAAACTTTGTTGACAAGTTGTCCATGACAACGCACCTACGAGAACTTCTAGACTCAACGTAAATGCATGGCCTAACCGTTACAACTTAGTTTCCTTTGCTTTTTTTTTTTACTTTTCATACCACATTTGCAGAGCCCAAACTAGGGTTGCCTCGGCGACTGACCTACAGTCCCGACTCTCGGCGAATGACCTACAGTCCCGACATATTTTTAGTGTTTCCATACTCTTATTGACTTAACTCATGAATGGCTAATTCATAGCCTTCAAGCATAACTTGCACAAAACGTGTTCTTTATGTGCCAATAGACCGTGGCTAAGTTTCTACTGAACCAACCGTAGCTCGTGCCTTAAACTGACTTACGTTCTATGCAATACTATCGCCCAAGTCATACTTTATATGACGAGCCTTGAGATCGTAGGACTAAGTACTTCGACAACTGCAGAAAGAGGGGGACAGTGCCTGGAATGACTTCGATCGATCGATATAACTTGTCTAACTTAATTGTACGACAACTTGACGAGCAAAGACTGCGTCAAGCTTTGCCTTGAGGGAACGTATCGTGCACGCGTTCGACTTGAACAACCAAGTTATTTGGGTGCCTATACTTATGCCACAAGCTGTACAATGCAGCTTAACCCGTGGGGCGAGCAAAGGCTATGCCAAGCCTTAGGCACCAAGAATTGAGTCGACATTAGAAAAAGACGTGTGCGAAACTCGAATTGTTTCAAATGGGATCGAATTTTACTTGAGTCGCCTAAATAACTTAGTTTCTGCTCTTTCTGCGAAACTCGAATTGAGTCGCCTAAATAACTTAGTTTTCGCTCTTTCTGCGGTTGTCAAAGTCACTTAGTCCCACGATCTCAAGGCTCGTCATATAAAGTATGACTTGGGCGATAGTGTTGCACAGAACGTAAGTCAGTTTAAGGCATGAGCCACGGTTGGTTCAGTGAAAAGTTAGCTACGGTCTATTGGCACATAAAGAACACATTTTGTACAAGTTATGCTTGAAGGCTATGAATTAGCCATTCATGAGTTAAGTCAATAAGAGTATGGAAATACTAAAATATGTCAGGACTGTAGGTCAGTCGTCGAGGCAACCCTGGTTTGGGCTCTGCAAATGAGGTATGAAAAGTAAAAGAAATAAAGCAAAAGAAACTAAGTTGTAACGGTTAGGCTATGCATTTACGTTGAGTCTAGAAGTTCTCATAGGTGCGTGGTCATGGACAACTTGTCGACAAAGTTTCACACCCTCGATTCAAAAATCTGGGGCCACAGGACCGTATCGGTCTATGAGGGGAGCAAGTTAGTTAGGCAAGAACACACCATCGGTGATTCGAAGACTTGAGCAGGGATAGCTACACTTAACTGCAAGGGCCTCGTCTTGTACCACCTATATGTCCAAGATGGCTTGAATTACCAGTGACCTTTCATATAGTCAAGTTGAAATACTGAGCGACAATCTGCATACACGGAGTCGGTTGAATCAAAGAAAGAGCAAGCATAGCACGAATGAAGTAAAGATGGTATGCACGATTGCATCACAAGTCTTAAGAAACCTAAGATTTGGCTATAGCAAAGACACGTGCTTCGGCACAAGATGCGACATCGAGTATTAAGTCGTTGGCATAGAGTTGCATAAGTCAGACTTGAGTCGTTTCGAGTTAAGTCAAGAAGGGCCGTAAGGAAAGTTTGGTTAAGTCATGCTAAGTGGCGAGGTACGGCCTCGATATTGAAGCACGAACCAAGTCGATGACACAAATTATATTATTACGTCCCAAAGTATGGGCCAAAAGACAAGTATGAGTCGGTATAGGCATGGATAAGGAAGTTATCGTTACAATAGCACGGTGGTTTAGAGTCTCAAAATAGGCCAGGTGTCTGTGTCCTAAAAGCTGATCCTAAGACAAGACTAGAAAGACATTTATAAAGGGATTATGTTGCACAAAGTAAATAAATGTGTCGGTTTTGTATGGGTGGACGAGGAGCTCAAACCACCGGTACAGTTGAGTACTGACACCCACAAAGTGTTTATGTGAAGGCTCAGGTAGAAGCTCGTGGCGCGGAGCTGACTTGGATGCGTCGAGGCACCGAGTTTCTTAGTATTTCGAGGCGTGCGGCCGTATTGAAGACTGGACTTATATGGGACATAATATATGGATGTCGCATATCCGAAGCTTCTACTTACCTACTCAAATTGTATTGAGAGATGAGAGAGAGCAGAGTTACTTGTAACGCGAGAAGAGTGGGCTTGAGTGATTGTAACCTTGGCCTCGCAAAACATTGTAATCCTTGTTTCAATATCAATAAAGAGCATTTGAATAACTTGTGTTTTGTATTTAAATTTTCGTTGCTGTTATTCAATGTTTCTGCTATGGACTTCTGTGCGACGATCTTGTCGCTTAGCCTGTAATCGACCATTATGGAACCTGCCTTGCGTGAGCGCAATCTAGGCTCACGGGATATCACGCCTTAGCAAGGACGATTGGTTCTACAGGACCGGGGCGTGACACCTTCGGCTATTGGGCTAGCAACCCGTACGTGGAGCAATCGTCGGCTTACACGTTGAGATACCAGTCCAATACGGTGCGGAACATCGTGACCTTTTGTCACCCCCAATTTTCAGAAACAGGAGTATTTTTGTCATTTTACATTTTTGAATATTTTTAAAATTTGTTTTATTATTTATGATATTGTTTTGGGGTTATTTGAGTCGGGTTCGAATTTTAACTCAATCCGACTTGAAACGGGGACCCAGGGGTAGTTTGACTCTAGTGGGACCCACACACTAGTTAGGCATGGCCCACATGATATTAATTTTAGTCCACATGATAGAAATATTTTAGTTAGAGGTTAGACTAATTATTATGGATAAGGTTAGAGTGATTAGAGACTTTAGAATGACTAATTTAGCCCCAACCAATTAGCCCTTTCATAATACTCATAGAATAGGTTAGTGGAGGCATTTTGGATCTTACCATAATAGGACAAATAGCCCCATATGGCCAGCCACTTTGGGAGAGGATAGGCTCAAGTTCATTTCATTATTCTCATCCACACTCTCTCTCTTGTTCTTCCCCCAAATTCCTAGAGAGCAATCCCTAGCAATTTCTCCACCAAATCATTCCATTTCACCACCAAATCTTCTTCTTTCCTTCTCCATTCTAGCCAAGGAGGAAGCTACCCAAGTTTGGGAGGATTCGGAGCTCGTTCGTGTCCTTTTGAAATCTCTACGTGTCGGTGTCGCTCCGGAAAGGCTTTTCTTCGATTCGATCTACCAGCAGGTATAAATTCCTTCTCCTTTTCATTGCCTCATGCATATAGGTCTATTTTGAACCCATAGGAATGACCCCCATGGTTGTATCTCCATTTGTGTCCATTTCGTGTCCATTTGGAGGTCATAGGAGTGTCCTTTGTGTTGTGGTTGTGTCCATGTAGAAAAATCCCAAATTTGGACACACTATGTGTTGTTGTTATGTATGAATGAATTATTACATGTTTAATCTCATATTTTGTATTGGAGATATGTTCTATAGTGTCTCATATATATATATATTAGTGTAGAAAGTGAGTTCTTAATATATTATGTTATATACTTGTGTTCTTTTGTCTCAAACTACCCAAATCCGTCATGATTTTTATCCACATTTTTAATTTCAGCCCTAACTTAGAAATGTCATAACTTCTAGCTCAAAGCTCGGTTTAATCTCCCATTTTTTTTAAAAGAAGCGTATTGAAGTTAGATTTCCAAAAACATGTATTAATAGGCCTAATTCTTTTTGTAACTTTCTAGAAAATTATTTGAGTGTCAGCTGTACGAAAGACAAACGCGTTCTCGGTGTTTTCGCGATTCCGGGAGTTTTCGGAAACGAAAACGCGATCCGTTTGAAGTTTAGGAAAGCTAACACATAGATCTATAACATACTTTAATCCTAGATTTTAATTCATGCTGAGATGGTACAGTATTGATTATTAGTAGGATTTACTTTTCGGCATATGCATTTTGTGCACCCTTGTGTGTAATATAATGTTCTATTTAATTTTAACCCATGTTAATGTATACACATTATGTAATTAAATAGAGAATGCAAGCATGAGTAAATGGTTAAATAAATGATGTATGAGGTGTAAGTATCCTATCTAATGTAAGCATGTATAAGTATGGCTTGTAATGAATATGTAGGTTCCATAGTATGTAATGTATGGTGCATATAGTAGTGCAAGAGAATAAATGAATGATGAATGAATGCAAGCATGAATGTAATATTCTATGTTAACACAAATCCTATATTACCTCATGTACCCCCTTACACTATGTTGACACTATCACACTTGACACATTGTTCACTTACACTTTGACACTCTTTGATATGTATACACTATGTATGCCCATTTAACCCTCACTTGCCCCTTTGCCATGTTCACATACACACACATAGCCTCTTAAATAAGTAATTATGAATATAGTTAACTTAGCTATGTATGTATATTATATATATGTTAGCATATTGTGTTGTAATATATAAATTTATATAACCATTTGAAATGCCATGATTATAGACCTAATGTTGAATACCAATATATGCATGTGTATATATGTGTAGACATATATAGCTTAAAGTAATAGATTACCTAGTGTATATCCAATGTGAATTCTTGCCTATTTGAGTATTGAATAATTGCATGCTATATAGAGTTGGGTGTATGTTGGCTTGTATAGCCTTGTATTGATGTGTGCTTGCTAGGATAGTCTTGGTTAGGCCTAGTAAGACTTATTGGGTTAGGACATGACCTAGTTTGACCTAGTTTGACTAGTGCAGTGGACCAGAGTTGACCAAGGGTTGACTTTGGCCTAGTTTGACCTAGATTCATGTAGAATGCATTGTAGTGCTTTATATTACCCTTCTGAACATGTTGTGACTTGTGCTGTTCTAATTAGGAGCCAGACACCTCTCCTCGGACAGTATCTTTATCTTGGACATTCAGATATCAGGCGAATACATTCTCTGATCGTTTCATACTTGTCACGATTTATATTCTCGCTCTAGATTACTTTTACTTGATGCTGTCACGTTATCATCACGGATTGGTACTATATGGATCTCTTCTTGGGATGTTATCCCCCTTAGCGGGCGCATCGGATACTTTATGACATGTGTTTCATGTACATCATGTATTCCTTGTTTCTGCGTTATTCATGTACACTCATGTTCGCTCATGTTCTTTCATGTACGTTCATGTACTCTCATGTTCTTTCATGTACGCTCATGTTTCCTTATGTGTTTCCTGTATAACCAAAATATCATGTCCGTAACATAACTTGAACGGATCCTTGTGTATTGATTGTGGGTAGGGGTGAGTATAAATGGTCATATGATTTACCCATCATGTTCACTCTGTTAATTTTCATATTTTATCATGTACAACACAGCCTTATTGGCTGATGTCCCACATGTTCACTCGTGTACATCATGTTCAACCTAAGCCAATTACATGTCATCTCGTACTCTAAATCACTAGTCACTTACAGTTCTTACTTATCATGTATATATTTCCAGTTATCAAATATCTCTCCTGTTTTCATGTACATCTTCTTACAGCGTTTTATGTATCTTACTCTATTGCTTGCTTTATATTTCGTGCCATGATATGAACTGCATGAGATGTACTGTGCTCGCTCCTGTCCTGACTGGACCTGTTGATAAATTTTACAGATAGCCTGGAGGTTGCCTGCTAGCCTAGAGGAGACGGTAGAGGTTGCATAGATAGCTAGGATTTTTGCTTATAGTTTATTTTCAGTCATCTTGAGTTGTATTTATGGATTACTGTATTTGAGTTTTGAGATGTACTTCTGGGTTTATGTATCTTAGACACTTAGACTTCTATCTCCTGTATCTCTTTTGGATTTTATGTTTTATCTATCTTCCATTATGCTCTACCTTAGATGTGATTGAGTTTACATTCTGCTATGTCACCCCCATTCGGGGAGTATAAACTGCTTAGCCTTATACTGTTAGATGCATGAGACCTAGGACAGCATTCTACCGCCGATACTGCGGCGTAGGCTGGGCGTTGTTACGTTCTCGTGCCCTAACTCTAGGGTGCGGGTCGTGACACATTTTTAGTGGTGGCCCATACAGGTCGGGTTTATGTAGTGGTATTCGAACTTGAGTACCACTATAGCCTGCAGTAGGAATAGGATATATCTTGAAGGTACTCAATCACAGTTAGGAACCCTTGAGAGATTCCCGGAACGACCCTTGAGAATCTTTTTTTAACTTCGATTTGAGAACTCTTTTTTCCCTTGATTTGATTTATTTTTACTTACTGTTGTTAAATTTGATTTTGATGGATTATGGTTGAATTTGAGTTGTATTCGTTGATTTTGATGAATGATTGTCGAATTTTGAATCTTGATGATAGCTGTTGCATCCGAGTTGTATTTTGATGGATTTTTGTTTATTTTGAATTTTGAAGTTCGTTGATAAATTTGATTTGATTTATGGGTATTCATTGTTGATTTAATTTAATTTTTTTTGACAAGATGAAATTATATGGGCTAGGTCATCTATGTTATGGAATCTAGTCTTCTATAGTCATATTAGCCAGCATGGTGAGGACATATAGTCTGACTCTGGATATATTTCTCGGGTGTGGGAATTTAAGGTTTTCGCAGCCAAGCTAGCGGCACCGCAAAAATGTTAAATACCATGATTCTAGAGGTATGTGCATAAGTCAAGGACTCTGTGATTATCGTAGCCTTGCTTACTAGTATGACGGGGATTTAGAGTTCCATGATTTTGGATAGACGCATATGATTATCAGATTGTACCTTAAATATTTTCAAGCATGTTTTCTCTACTTTTGTTCAGTCTTTCAAAAAAAAGAGAGAAAATTTTTGTTTTGTTTTGTTTCTCATTATTTAACTTAGTAGTAGCTTTGGCTATTGTTATAAACCTTGTGTGACTTCTTACTATGAATTTCTTCTTAATATAATGAATCGATGATTTTGCTAGACTTTATCTTGGATTTGATAGTTTAGCTCTGGGTTTCAAAATGGTTCCTTCTTTAAACAGATAAGCAGAACAGATTTTATCGTTATTTCCTTCTTGCTATTATTCTTGTATTAAATAATAATAATAATAATAATAATAAAACTGTCTTGATTACACCAATCACCTACTTTGCAATCTTGGTAGGAATCTAAATGTTGGTCTTGATATGGAATTTAATTTTTTTATTTTGGGACATGAGAATATATAGTAGACACAGGCCCTTGTCTTATACGTATGCATGCTACACTTTGATTTCCAACCTATCTAAATACATATTAATATGTTGTGATATTTAAATTGTCAAAATTCCAATATTTCTGGTTTTCTGCTTTTCCAGTTTAAATTCGTAATTCAAATATAGGTTTCATGTTGTTAGTTTTGTTTACATCGCTGCACATGTATGTTATACATAGGATTTTAATTCAAAAAAAAATGGTTGAGTTATGTTTGAATTTGTCAAATCTGAGACTGTGTGCATATTAACCATTAATACTGGATTCTAAGTGATTAGTTCAATTTGCTGTTTTTTTTAAATATAATATTTTGAGCTGTATACATTGTGGTATATAGGGATATAAATTTAGGTTTCATATTCTTACATGTTAGGTTGTGATAAACATTGGATTGGTTGATGTTTAAATTTCATTAATATCCTAAAACTGAATACATGTTAACATTTTCACATTGATTTTCAATGTTTAGTTCAATTTCAGATTTAACATGTAATATTGAACTGTATGCGTAGATAAATGTATTGATAGTACGTTAGGGTTTCATTTCTATCATGTTAGGATGTATTGGGAGCATTGAGATTGGTTGTGATGTTTCAAACCCCTAAAATCTGAAACTGCATTATGTTAATATTGCACTGGTTTAAATGTTAGCTTATTTTCAGATTTTGTATGTAAATGCTGAACTAAAACTGGATTTAACCTTTCAATACTAAGCTATAACCCTGTATAAGGACACGTATCAGTTTTTATTTACAAATGTTTGATGTGCCTCAAAGAGATTTTTTTATTGCTGATTTTCTTTTTTGAAAAGTATTTGAATGAGATTGTTTTCTGCATATGTGTTCCTGTGATTGCTTTGTTTTAATTTCGAGGACGAAATTTTTTAAGGTGGATAGATTTGTCACCCCCAGTTTCAGAAATATGGGTATTTTTGTCATTTTACATTTTTGAATATTTTTAAAATTTATTTTATTATTTATGATATTATTTTGGGGTTGAAATTTATTTTATTATTTATGATATTGTTTTGGGGTTATTTGAGTCGGGTTCGAATTTTAACTCAATCCGACTTGAAACGGGGATCCGGGGGTAGTTGACTCTAGTGGGACCCACACACTAGTTAGGCATGGCCTACATGATATTAATTTTAGTCCACATGATAGAAATATTTTAGTTAGAGGTTAGACTAATTATTATGGATAATGTTAGTGTGATTAGAGACTTTAGAATGACTAATTTAGCCCCAACCAATTAGCCCTTTCCTAATACTCATAGAATAGGTTAGTGGGGGCATTTTGGACCTTACCATAATAGGACAAATAGCCCCATATGGCCAGCCACTTTGGGAGAGGATATGCTCAAGTTCATTTCATTATTCTCATCCACACTCTCTCTCTTGTTCTTCCCTAAATTCCTAGAGAGCAATCCCTAGCAATTTCTCCACCAAATCATTCTATTTTACCACCAAATCTCTTCTTTCCTTCTCCATTCTAGCCAAGGAGGAAGCTACCCAAGTTTGGAAGGATTCGGAGCTCGTTCGTGTCCTTTTGGAATCTCTACGTGTCGGTGTCGCTCCGGAAAGGCTTTTCTTCGATTCGATCTACCGGAAGGTATAAATCCCTTCTCCTTTTATTGCCTCATGCATATAGGTCTATTTTGAACCCATAGGAATGACCCCCATGGTTGTATCTCCATTTGTGTCCATTTCGTGTCTATTTGGAGGTCATAGGAGTGTCCTTTGTGTTGTGGTTGTGTCCATGTGGGAAAATCTCAAATTTGGACATACTATGTGTTGTTGTTATGTATGAATGAATTATTACATGTTTAATCTCATATTTTTGTATTGGAGATGTGTTCTATAGTGTCTCATATATATATATATATATATGTGTAGTGTAGAGAGTGTTCTTGATATATTATGTTATATACTTGTGTTCTTTTGTCTCAAACTACCCAAATCCGTCATGATTTTTATCCACGTTTTTAATTTCAGCCCTAACTTAGAAATGTCATAACTTCTAGCTCAAAGCTCGGTTTAATCTCCCTTTTTTTAAAAAGAAGCGTATTGAAGTTAGATTTCCAAAAACATGTATTGATAGGCATAATTCTTTCTGTAACTTTCTGGAAAATTATTTGAGTGTCAGCTGTACGAAAGACAAACGCGTTCTCGGTGTTTTCGCGATTCCGGAGTTTCCGGAAACGAAAACGCGATCCGTTTGAAGTTTCGGAAAGCTAACACATAGATCTATAACATACTTTAATCCTAGATTTTAATTCATGCTGAGATGGTACAGTATTGATTATTAGTAGGAGTTACTATTCGGCATATGCATTTTGTGCACCCTTATGTGTAATATATGTTCTATTTAATTTTAACCCATGTTAATGTATACATATTATGTAATTAAATAGAGAATGCAAGCATGAGTAAATGGTTAAATAAATGATGTATGAGGTGTAAGTATCCTATCTAATGTAAGCATGTATAAGTATGGCTTGTAATGAATATGTAGGTTCCATAGTATGTAATGTATGGTGCATATAGTAGTGCAAAGAATAAATGAATGATGAATGAAATACAAGCATGAATGTAATGTTCTATGTTAACACAAATCCTATATTACCTCATGTACCCCCTTACACTATGTTGACACTATCACACTTGACACATTGTTCACTTACATTTGACACTCTTTGATATGTATACACTATGTATGCCCATTTAACCCTCACTTGCCCCTTTGCCATGTTCACATACACACACATAGCCTCTTAAATAAGTAATTATGAATATAGTTAACTTAGCTATGTATGTATATTATATATATGTTAGCATATTGTGTTATATATAAGTTTATATAACCATTTGAAATGCCATGATTATAGACCTAATGTTGAATACCAATATGCATGTGTATATATGTGTAGACATTATAGCTTAAGTAATAGATTACCTAGTGTATATCCAATGTAATTCTTGCCTATTTAGTATTGAATAATTGCATGCATATAGAGTTGGGTGTATGTTGGCTTGTATAGCCTTGTATTGATGTGTGCTTGCTAGGATAGTCTTGGTTAGGCCTAGTAAGACTTACTAGGTTAGGACATGACCTAGTTTGACCTAGTTTGACTAGTACAGTTGACCAGAGTTGACCAAGGGTTGACTTTGGCCTAGTTAGACCTAGATTCATGTAGAATGCATTATAGTGCTTTATATTACCCTTCTGGATATGTTGTGACTTGTGCTGTTCTAATTAGGAGCCAGACACCTCTCCTCGGACAGTATCTTTACCTTGGACATTTAGATATCAGGCGAGTACATTTTCTGATCGTTTCATACTTGTCACGATTTATTTCGCTCTAGATTACTTTTACTTGATGCTGTCACGTTATCATCACGGATTGGTACTATATGGATCTCTTCTTGGGATGTTATCCCCCTTAGCGGGCGCATCGGATACTTTATGACATGTGTTTTATGTACATCATGTATTCCTTGTTTCTGTTTTCATGTACTCACGTTCCTTCATGTTCTTTCATGTACGTTCATGTACTCTCATGTTCTTTCATGTACGCTCATGTTTCCTCATGTGTTTTGTATAACCAAAACATCATGTCCGTAACGTAACTTGAACGGATCCTTGTGTATTGATTGTGGGTAGGGGTGAGTATAAATGGTCATGTGATTTACCCATCATGTTCACTCTGTTACTTTTCATGTTTTATCATGTACAACACAACCTTATTGGCTGATGTCCCACATGTTCACTCATGTACATCATGTTCAACCTAAGCCAATTACATGCCATCTCGTACTCTAAATCACTAGTCACTTACAGTTCATACTTATCATGTATATATTTCAAGTTATCAAATATCTCTCATGTTTTCATGTACATCTTCTTACAGCGTTTCATGTATCTTACTCTATTGCTTGCTTTATATTTCCTGCCATGATATGAACTGCATGAGATGTACTGTGCTCGCTCCTGTCCTGACTGGACCTGTTGATAAATTTTACAGATAGCCTGGAGGTTGCCTGCTAGCCTAGAGGAAACAGTAGAGGTTGCATAGATAGCTAGGGTTTTTGCTTATAGTTTATTTTCAGTCATCTTGAGTTGTATTTATGGATTACTGTATTTGAGTTTTGAGATGTACTTTGGGTTTATGTATCTTAGACACTTAGACTTCTATCTCCTGTATCTCTTTTGGATTTCATGTTTTATCTATCTTCCATTATGCTCTACCTTAGATGTGATTGAGTTTACATTCTGCTATGTCACCCCCATTCGGGGAGTATAAACTGCTTAGCCTTATACTGTTAGATGCATGAGACCTAGGACAGCATTCTACCGCCGACACTGCGGCGTAGGCTGGGTGTTACGTTCTCGTGCCCTAACTCTAGGGTGCGGGTCGTGACACCTTTCATATAGATAGGACTGGTGGAATGAGATTAGAATTGGATGCAGGCACAGGTCCTGCCACGCCTGATGATTGTGCTTGTATTGAGTTGGTGGTATGAATGGCTATCTGTAACGCTCCAGAACCAGAATACTGGAGAGCGGGGGCGTACATAGCCAGCTACGTATATTTAAGTGTAACCCACCTCGCTATACGGTCACGGCTGTCTAGATACATGAGAATTTAACTACAAGCCAACAGTCTCCTATGGTCATGAACAAGCCTATTGTCTCAATCTCAAGTAAGCAATAATAGTTACAAGATGTCAGCCCCCAAATATATAATAGCAAGACGTCCCATACATTACATATTGGATGATCATGAAGCTAGTCGTACAAAATGTTAAGACTAGCAAGAGTTCATCATAAATGATCAACCCTAGGATCTGTCAATCATGTTACAGCCCATAGGCAGACAGTAAATAAAGGTACAATACGAGCTAACACGTGCTCGTCGGCTAAACACCTTAAAAGAATAATTTTACAATAAAGTGGGAGGACAAAAAAACCCACTCGTTGCCAGGGTTATGCCTGGTGGTCACCATCTGGCTGGAAGACAGGTGGATCCTCTGGAGCTGCTCCGATATCTGGCCACACAAAATCAGCTGGGTCAGACCCCAGAAGGAGCAAGTGCCACAAGGAGGCTTCAATTAGGAACAAAAACCAGCATATCACAATAGAGTATTAAAGATAAATAATAAATAAAGAACTGATAATAATAGAGATAACAACAGTAAAATGAGTACGAAGAAACCATTCAAGTAGCCAGGTCACAACCCTTAAACCAAACAAGGACCGGGGTTGCAGCCCTTCACTTGAATAAATCGTCTCAAATACTATTGGTAAAGTGAAGACAATAAACGAAGAGAGGACACAGAACTGCTCCAGGAGCCAGGTTACAACCCTTAAACCAAACAAGGACCGAGGTTGTAACCCTTCACCTGAACAGAACTGGACCCCTGATCTTTATTGCTAAGGCCATTATACATAATTAATCATGTTGTTGAAGTAAGGTGAAACATATGAGCATGGCAGGGGTTATAATAAGACAATAAACGAAGAGAGACACAGAACTGCTCCGGGAGCCAGGTTACAACCCTTAAACCAAACAAGGACCGGGATTGTAACCTTCGCCTGAACAGAACTGGACCCTGATCTTTATTGTTAAGGCAAGCATAAATAATCCCGTCATGTAACAATCTTATACAGGATCGGGGCAAGACTAAGCTGGGCTAAATTCCATCCAATCAATCACGGCCAAGCAATGAGTACGGCTTGATACTTTTAACTAACTAGGGTTATCACTGTACTAATTCCTCGAGTTCTGAGCTTTTACACATGTTGACCTTGCCATATGGAGAAGATATAGTTTTACGTACACGTATTACGTGCCAGCGTATTGTTCAGCCTTTTACGCTCACATCTTAACGTGTTCACGTAGTGCCCCTTTACGCTCACGCATCGCGTACCAAGCGTACTCATTTTACGCTAAGCTAATCGATTTTACGCTCGAGACTCTCCCGCTCGCGTAAAATCGAGCTAGCGTAAAATCCCTAGCTCGAGCCAGCTCTCACGAGCGTAAAGTTTGCCGGATGTTCCTCGCGTAAAGCTTCCCTCGCGTAAAGCTTTGATCGAGAGTTGGCATGCGTAAATCTTACGAGCGTAAAGCCCGACTAGCGTAAAACCCCACCACATGTACCCTTGCTTGCGTAGAGCTATTTTACCTTGCTCTTGCTAGCGTAAGCCACTTTACGCTTGAAGGCCCCTTGGTCTAGCGTAGTAGTACACGTAGAGACTTGAGTTCCTATGGCGTACACCTTTACCCCTTTTTATATTTTTGCCATCCTTATGCCTTTTGTCATGAACTTGATAATCACGAATTTATCTAATATGTTTGGAATAATAATTGAATGGCATGGTATGACAAGTATACCTGACATGATTATCTCGAATTGCTGTTACGACGGCTAACATGACATGACCTGACAAGAATGATTGACCTGGACACCGTGGACGATTGTGTTTGTACAAATAAATAAGTACTGTCTTGCATCATGTCTAGGACGGGGACCCCTGAATACCACGGTCAGGAGCACCTACTGAAATTGACTAAGGCTAATTAACTAGAATAGTTCAGTAGACATGAAGAGATTCCCAGCTACAGGCAATCCCGTTATCTGGGCGCATTCAGTGGACTTGTAGCCTACCGACGAGTAGGGCACATTTTCAGCACACAGTCACGTGTTGCATTTTCTTCATAAATGGATATTCGACCTGGATAACCGGATGGTCTGCAGGGCTTGTGGCTATTGGATAATCTCACTGCATCTTGCTAGTAAAAGACTGTGATAACCCTAGTTAGTTAAAAGTATCAAGCCGTACTCATTGCTTGGCCGTGATTGATTGGATAAAATTTAGCCCAGTTTAGTCTTGCCCCGATCCTGTATAAGATTGTTACATAACGGGATTATTTATGCTTGCCTTAACAATAAAGATCAGGGGTCCAGTTCTGTTCAGGCGAAGGGTTACAACCCCGGTCCTTATTTGGTTTAAGGGTTGTAACCTGGCTCCCGGAGCAGTTCTGTGTCCTCTCTTCGTTTATTGTCTTATTATAACCCCTGTCATTCTCATCATGTTTCACCTTACTTCAACAGCATGATTAATTATGTATAATGGCCTTAGCAATAAAGATTAGGGGTCCAATTCTGTTCAGGCGAAGGGTTACAACCCCGGTCCTTATTTGTTTAAGGGTTATAACCTGGCTCCCGGAGCAGTTCTGTGTCCTCTCTTTGTTTATTGTCTTCACTGTACCAATAGTATTTGAGACGGGTTTCTATTCAAGTGAAGGGCTGCAACCCCGGTCCTTGTTTGGTTTAAGGGTTGTGACTGGCTACTTGAATGGTTTCTTCGTACTCAGTTTACTGTTGTTATCTCTATTATTATCAGTTCTTTATTTATTATTTATCTTTAATTGTGAAACCCATGCTTGTATTTATTAATAGAATTTCATTAATATTTCAAAAAAAAATTATTATTACTATTAATATTATTACTATTAAATATTTTGAGTGGAAAATGATTTCAAAAATATAATTACAACTTGGCTTTTGATTTTCGGACCCAGACCCGAGTCCGAGCCCAGACCCAGGCCTGAGCCCAATCCTTTCCTATTTCTTAATTCTGAATTTGGACTTGGTATTATTATTAAAAAAAAATTAAGTCAGCTGTCCCGTAGGACCAGCAACTACCCAACCCCACCTGTAGACTATTTCACCCCACTCTTTTCTCTCTCCCTAACTCTCTCTCCTGTCCACAGTTCTTCAACGGTTCACCACCACCCCCTCTTTTAATTCTTATAACTCCCTCTCCTCCCACATTCCCACATTCACACGAACTCAGAAGAGAACCAAACTTTCCTTCTTCACTAACCCCCTCACAGAACCAACTCTTCCCCCATCTCACTTTCCTCCACCAAACCCTCTCCTCCCAAGCCGCGCCCGGCCAGAGCACCGCCGACCGAAGTCCGGCCACCCCCGCTAGAGCGCGCCCTATCGCGGATCTCCGACCGCGCAACTCCCCGCCGGCGCCCTGTTCTCCGGCGAACCCCGGTCCGGCCGACGCCGACCCAACCGCCTCCAGCGCGCGGGGCCCCTCGGCCGCTCCCTCCATCGGAGCCCCACCCTAGCCGCCGACAGCCCCGGCCAAGCCCGATACCGTGCCCCTTTGCGGTTTCCCGCGCGCCGCCCGTCTCCTCTCCGCGCGACCCCGCGCTTCTTTGGCGCTGTTTCCCGTGAGTTTTCTCCGCCAACTCCGGCGACCCGTTCCCCTCGCGCTTCCCCGCGAGCCTATCTCCCCTGTCAGTGTCCCCCGACGCCGACAGCGCTGCTGTCCGCCGACAGCGCTGCCCTCTGGCCGCGTTTCCCCGACGACGCTGCCCTTTGGCACACCCTGCCGTCGTACCCTAGCCTCGGATCTCTTCGACATTTCTTCGGCGTCGCTGATTTCGGAACGTCGCTGTGCTGGATTATTCTTTTCTTTCTATTTTATCATCTGAGAGCTCTAACCGAGCAACCCGAGGTATAACCCCCCTGTCCCACTATTTTACTATTTTTGTCGATGATGAAATGGTCCCCGGTTCCCTTTGGGAATTCGGTATTAGCGATGTCGTATTTTTTCGGGACTTTCGGAAAGGTCCCGTGAGTTGTTTTGCATTCCCGGAATATTTCGGGAACGGTTTTTGGTATGTTTTAGTTTCGGAAATTTTTGGGAACGTTCTGTGAATTGTGGATTTGGAATCGGACTTCCGAAACTATTTTGGATCGTCCCGATTATTCTGTGGATTGTTGTGGATATTTTCATATATAAAATGTGGGTTTTTCCCTGGTTTGGGACTTACAGGAATTATCGGCGCCAATTTTCAGTTTTTGGGTTGACCAAAAACAGAGGAGATGTTGCCCGATTTTTTCGTAAATCCTGAATTATTTTCAAAATAATTTAAAATGATTTTCGGAATTTATTTGATATTTATTTTTGGGTGACGACCGTACCGGTCAGTGGACCCGGCTAAGTGCAAACGATACCAGCCCCGCCCGGATGTTGAGACAATTAGCCAAAAATGAGGATCGGACCATTATCTGAGACTTATGATTTATTATTATTTTATTATTTATTTTTGTTTACATTTAATTTCTATTTTCAGTTAGGACTAACGGCAGTTTATTCTTATTTCAATTTATGTAAATAAATTGTAATGGGCATAAGCCAGCTGGCTGGTCTGTGACTGTAATAGCTTAGGTTTTCCTGTCGTTTTCTGGTTTTTTGTTTTTACTGTTTAGCGATTAAAACGATTAAAAGGTATTTTTCGTATAAAAAATAATTATTATTTTCTCACTTAAAATTGACAAGTTTAGTATTAAATAAAAATTACGTATTTCTCACTAAATAAGAAAAATTAGTTTTATATTTATATTTATAACAAATTACCAAGTTTTCGTAATAATCTGGCAACGACGAGTTTTCCCCAATTCAAAAGTTAAAATAATCGTTTTCTCTCGTATTAAATCAACGCACATAATAAACGTGTTTTCTGTGTTTAGTTAATTAAATAACTAAAATTGGACTAGGACACAAATAGAGATTACAACTAGCATAGCTAAGTTGGTTGACCTGAAAACTGAGTTTATCTCTCGAATGTAGGAATTCGAGGACAACTCTAAACTTTCCGTCTCGGAGTCGTCCACCTCTCCAGTCATTTTCCTGAGGCAAGTATAGTTTATGTTAGTTTACAGTTATTTACTTAATCGTTTTACTGCATGTCTAAACCACGTCTCAAACACGAAACTCTCTCCGAGAGTACTGTATGTAACAACTGGGGACTGGGGAATAGCGTAATGATTATGACCACTACTGTAACAAAACAATATCCCTCCTGTAACAAACCCAAGCCGGTCATATGTCATTACCTGTTCAAATCACTGATTTCTACTGTAACAAACCTGTTTTAAAATTGTTTAGAACTGCATGATTCAATTTCTTATTTAACTGTTTAAAATTGGCATGAATTATACTTTGCTCCCTCCTGACTGGAGATATATTTTAGACGATGTTGAGGATGCTGAGCTGTGTTACAACAGCTATTACGACCCTGAGTTGTACCCCGTTGTGCTGCCAAAGTCCCCGCAGGAGGTCGATGGATCTGAGGCTGATAGATAGATTTTCCATTTTCTGTATTTTGTTTATTTCAAAATTCTGTATTTTCCTTCAGAACAAATTTCATTGTATTTAAATTTCAGTTTAATAAAGTTTAATTCCGATATTGAGTTGTGACAAAATATAGTGTTGTTGTATGTTACCTGCTACTGAACAGCTTACTGCTGCCATCTCAACAACGGTGCAGGCTGGGCATGATCCGACTAGACCCAGATTATTGGGATCGGGTCGTGACATGTTTTCTGTGGTGGCCCATGCAGGTCATACAACAACTTAGGAAAACATACCTAAAACAATTAGAACACTAGAACATTGATTTGTCACGACATAGGACCGATTTATATAAAAAATATTTTTGTTTGATTATAGACTGGTAGGATACCTTGCTTATGTATGTACCCTAAACCTTCCAGATCATGGCCAAAGGAAAGACTACTAGATCCGGTCCTGCTGACGATGAGGTATCATCAACCGATCACACCCCTTCTCAAGCACGCCGGGACCCACCTCCCTTGCAGCTGACAGACCGTCCTCATGCTGCACCAGCTCACCGGCCCGTTTACGCTTCCACAGCGCAAGCGGCAGAACCGGCACAATCCCGGGCTGAGACGCAGATCCCTGCGGTAGTGCCCGCACCAGCTGCTCTACCAGTACCCGTGGATCCCACTGACCTAGTGGGAATGCTACGAGGAGTGCTTGAAGCACAGAGACCTCAAGCAGAAGCCCACAGAGAGAGACTGCTGCCCAAGCTGAAGCCCATCGCGAGCAGACCGCGATTATGAGAGAGGGCATGGAGAATGCCCACAACGTGGCTATGGTTGCCCTCGAGAGAGGAGGAACCACTTCATCAGGGCCACGACCTGCCAAGGTAAGCATGATTCAGGAATTAATTATATTTCTTTAAAGGCTTCTTTTGATTAGAGGCGTATTATTGCATGAAGGTGGGAGATATAGAAAGTTTTAAGAAGCAAGACCCTCGACCTTTCAAAGGAACCGAGGGTATCATCTACGCCGATGAATGGCTAGACCATATGGAGCGTCGCTCGACTTTCGGAGGACCTCAAGGCTGAAGCTGTAGGACTCCAACTACAAGATATGGCGAGCATCTGGTATCGGAATGAACCCTGACTCCAGGACAAGCAGCTCGACTGGGACACTTTCAAGAAGCTGTTCCGCAGAAGTTCTTTCCGACATCGGAGATGTGGGAAATGGAGAGGCAATTCCAGAACTTGAAGCAGGAAACATGACGGTCAGCGAGTATGCGACAGAGTTCGGCCGACTAAGCCGCTTTGCCCAGAACCTGGTAGCTGACCGAAGGATTGTGCTGAGCGATTCAGGTATGGCTTACGAGAAGAGATTCGCACCCCTGTGATCGCAGGTGGCGAAGACCTATGAGAGAATCCTGATCCGAGCACAAGATGTGGAAAAGAGCCAACCTTCTCGATCCAAGAGGGAGTACCCTGGAACTAGCAACTTCCAGGGTAGTCAGAAGAGGCCCAACAACAACAACAACAGGCCCTCGCACCACCAGCAGCATCAACAGGCAAGGACCAATGACAGGGCACACCAGAAGCAGATCCCTGTCTGCGACTATTGTAAGAGGCCGGGCCACCAGTCGAACATCTGCAGGAAGAGGCTAGGTCATGCCTAGTCTGTGGGTCTGCCACCCACCAAGTGAAGGACTACCCCATGTCAGGCCACCGGCCCGGAACCAACCAGCAGAGAGCTCCCCTGCCTACTCAGCAACAACAATTTGGACAGCACCAGCAGAAGACTAGGCGAGCTTTTGCCCTAGCAGCTGATGAGCAGTAGCCAGAGCAGGAACCCACCGCAGATGTCATCACAGGTTCCATTTATGTGTTTTCACATCCTGCTCTAGCATTATTTGATTCGGGTGCATCACATAGTTTCATATCATCCAAGTTTATATCTGTACACCACATAGATTCGGGACTTAGCAAAGTGATTAGTAGGGTTATGACCGGTGGTGGACCTATACCCATCACTGAGGCTTGTAATTGTCCCATAACTCTCTGGCCATCAGTTTTCAACACCCTTACTAGTGACGCCCTTGCCCAACTATGATATAGTCCTAGGGATGGATTAGTTAAGTGAGCAGCATGCGCTGATTGATTGTCACCGAGGTTATGTAATCTTCAGTCCACCAGGAGAACCGGAGTTTGAAATCTCTCGGGCTCCGGAAGATATGAAGAGTATTTCCTACTCCTCTATCACCGAAGAACCTGGGCCTCCTCATCCTATCATTGCGGAATTTATGGATGTCTTTCCAGATAATCTTCCAGGATTGCCGCCAGATCGAGGTATGGAATTCACTATCGATCTAGTACCCGGCTCTTCCCCTATTTCTCGGGAATGCTACAGAGTCAACCCCAAGGAGGCTAAGGAGATGAAGGATCAGATCGACGAGCTGAAGTTGCAAGGATTTATCAGAGACGGAGCTTCACCCTGGGGAGCACCAGTTTTGTTCGTGCCCAAGAAGGATGGAACTGTACGGATGTGCATTGACTACCGGACGCTGAACAACATCACCATCAAGAACAAGTACCCCCTGCCCCGGATCGACGACCTGTTTGATCAACTGAGCGGAGCCAAGGTATTTTCAAAGATAGATCTCAGATCAGGCTACCATCAAATCAAGGTCAGGAAGGAGGATATTCCCAAGACGGCGTTCAACACCAAGTATGGACAATTTGAATTCTTGGTCATACCGTTTGGACTGACGAATGCTCCTGCGGTATTCATGAACCTCATGAACAAGGTTTTCCATGAATATCTGGATCAGTTTGTTGTTGTCTTTATCGACGACATACTGATCTACTCGAAGACGGAGGAAGAGCATGAAGAGCACTTGAGGAAAGTGCTGAGTACCTTGAGGAAGGAGAAGCTATATGGTAAGCTATCCAAATGTGAATTCTTTTTAGACAAGGTGGAATTTTTGGGCCATGTTGTCACAGAAAAAATTTCGGTGGACCCAAAGAAGATAGCTACTATTGAGAAGTGGACTGCACCAAGCTCGGTTGCAAAGATCAGGAGCTTTTTGGGACTAGCTGGCTACTACCGGAAGTTCGTGAAGGATTTCTCCAAGATTGCGGAGCCGATGACAAAGCTTACCAGGAAGAATGAAGAGTTCATATGGTCTGAAGCGTGCCAGTCAGCTTTTGAGGAACTGAAGAAGAGGCTCACTACTGCGCCGATACTTGCGCTACCCGCAGGTACCGGTGGTTTCTCAATCTATAGTGATGCTTCCGGAAAAGGACTGGGCTGCGTTCTTCAACAACACGGGAAAGTGATTGCCTATGCATCTAGACAATTGCGGACCCATAAGAAGAACTACCCCACATATGACTTGGAGCTTGCAGCGGTGATATTTGCTTTGAAGCTATGGAAGCACTACCTGTATGGAGAGAGAGTGTAAATATTTACGGACCACAAAAGTCTAAAATATGTTTTCACTCAGAAGGAGCTGAACATGAGACAAAGACGATGGCTGGAGCTAATGAAGGACTTTGATATCAACCTGCAGTATCATCCGGGTAAGGCTAATGTTGTTGCAGATGCACTTAGTCGATACCCAATGGCGATGTTCTTAACCAAGGAGCGCCATTTGCTGGAAGACATGGAGAAGCTTGGATTGGAAATTGTACTGCCCGAGGAGGAAATGAAGAAGCTTGGAAGAGAAGTCATCGTACCAGGAGCTGAACCATCATTGATGCAGTTGCAAGTGCGTTCGAGTCTTATAGACAAGATCAAGGAGACACAATTTCAAGACGAGACGCTTTGCAAACTCAGAGACTAAGTGCTGGCAGGAACACTTGAAGGATTCTCAATCGCCAGCGATGGAGCATTGAAGAATGGTACGAGGCTTTGCGTACCAACTGGCGAACTGAGGAACGAGCTGATGCAAGAAGCGCACCAGTCGCAGTATTCGATACACCCTGGAGCCAACAAGATGTACCGGATATGCGGACTATAGTATGGTGGTACGGAATGAAGAAGGATGTATCCAGGTATGTGGCTAGATGTTTAATTTGTCAGCAAGTTAAAGCCAGCAGACAGAGACCAGCAGGATTATTGCAGCCGCTCGACATTCCGGAGTGGAAATGGGAGCACATCACGATAGATTTTGTATCGGGACTGCCTCGATCCCAAGGAGGGAAGGATGCCATCTGGGTTATAGTGGACCGATGACGAAGTCAGCTCACTTTATCCCCTTCAAGGTTGGTTTATCCACGAGAAGTTGGCAGCACTGTACATGCGGCACATCTACCGGATTCATGGAGTTCTGGTAAGTATCGTATCTGACAGAGATACCAGGTTTACATCTCACTTTTGGAAGAGTTTACATGACAGCTTGGGGACCCAACTGAAGTTCAGCACCGCCTACCACCCTCAGACTGACGGGCAATCGGAGAGAACAATCCAGACGCTAGAAGATATGCTGAGATCCTGCGTCCTAAAATTTGGAGGGTCTTGGAAACTATTTGTACTTGGTAGAATTGTTTACAACAACAGTTACCAAGCTTCATTGGGATCACACCGTTCGAGGTACTCTATGGACGTCGTTGCCGCACCCCTCTTGCCTGGGACGACGTCGGAGAACGAGTGTTGCTTGGACCTGAGATGGTGACCGAAGCAGCGGAGAAA
>JANAVB010019131.1:0-11559 GCA_029216955.1 Iris pallida | reverse complement strand
TTAGCGAGACTCCCAAGTAGCGGGACCGATCTCGGCGACAACCAGTCGCGTGGACTTTCTTTGTTCGTGGCAAGCTTTTCACTAAACCGATCGTAACTCGTGCCTTACACAGGCCTGGTTCTATAGGCGACGCTAACGCTCAAGTCATATACTTATACGACGAGCCTTGTTCTCAAGGGATTATGCGACTTGACAACCGCAGATAGAGCGGGACAGTGCTAGAAATGGCTTCGATAGCCCAACACAACTCTTGTCTAACTTATTCGGGCAACGATTCGACGAGCAAGGTCTACGTCGAGCTCCGCGTCGCGAGAACGTGCTATGCACGGGGTCGACTTGAACAACCAAGTTCGTGCCTAGACTTAGCCAACGAGCCGTACAAGACGTCTTAACTTGCGGGACGTGCGAAGGCTATGCCAAGCCTTGCGGGATAGGACCGTATATGCTTTGTTAAATATTCATACGGGCGACGCCTATGACTTAGGCTGATTTGAGTGTCGGGGCAACATGACGGGACCGTACATGCTTTACCAAGCATTCACGCAGGCGACGCCTATGTCTTAGGCTATTTCAAGTGTTGGGGCAAAGGATGGGACCGTGCATGCTTTACCAAGTATTCACGCAGGCGACGCCTAGTACTTAGGTTATTTCAAGTGTCGGGGCAACTTAACAACTTAAGCCAACTTCCTTCTCCCAAGCCACGGGATCGAAGGATCGAGTGTCATTTGAAAGCATGCTGAGCCGACTTCTATGTTGACCGTGGGACCATTTTCCATGTTCTAAGACATTCTGACCCGACGGGATTATTCCCTTAGCTATGTTGGTGCGTAGCTTTTAGATTAGCCTACCAGTGCAAGTTGAAAATATTGCGAGTTATTATGTGAAGGCTAAGATGAGGCAAGTTCACCGAAACTACCCCACCTGTGCGAGGAGTCGCCTCGGACGAGCAAGCCTTCGAGCAGCCGTTACAAGGCTAAGTTCCAACGTCGTTGGCGTTTCGATTCCTCCGATTGACTTTGCGGGACGGGGCACTACAGTCCTATTCTTCCGTTCCACAACACCATTTTGTTGAGGAGTTATTGGACACGAAAACTCATAATCAAAACTATTTAAATCACAAAACTTTTCAAAATCAGTATTTTCGAATTTGCCTCCATGATCACTTCGAATTCGAGTAATCATGTAGCATTTTTTGTTTTGAACCTTTTTAGCAAAAATTTTGAAAACTGAAATGGCATCACTTTTGTTTGTAAGAAAAAAAACTCAAGTAAATCTAGAAAAGTCATCTACTATAACAAAAGCGTAGAGTTTTCCACCAAGACTGGCTACTCTACTAGGGTCAAATAAATCTATATGAAGTAATTGCAAGGGTCTAGTAGTACTTACAGAGTTTATGGAATGAAATGAGGACTTGGTTGCCTTATTCAACTCACATTCGGCACATACCGTGTCCTTTTGAATGTGATGTCGGGCAAGCCTCTGACTAGCATTTTAGTCGATAGCTTGGATATAGTATCCATATTGGCATGACCAAGACGCGGGTGCCATAGTAATCTTTCATCCTTATGAGCATAGAGACATCTTCCTGCACTGTTAGTATTTCTAGATAGATAGAAAATGTAAATGTTATCCTCTCTTATCCCTTCAAAAGCGATGTCTCATGTTGACCTATCATAAATGTAGCATTTATTTTGTCCAAAGTTAATATCATATCCATGATCAACAAGATGACTTCTGAGCAGGTTATGCTTTAACTCGGTCACTAGGCAGACATCCTTTATTACAGGAGAAGGAGGATGACCAATAGTACCATTACCAATAATATACCCTTTTAGGTTGTTGTCGAAGGATACATACCCTTCCCTCTTCATCGATAGTGATGCGAAAAGATTTGCGTCTCCCGTCATATGTCGCGAGCATCCACTATCGAGAATCCACTTACTCTTAGTTGAGGAGGAAAGGTCCACCTACATCAAGAGTAGATGTGACCTTTGGTACCCAAGTTCTTGAGGGTCCTGAAAAGTTAGTTTTCGGCAACCATACATATATGTTTCTATCTACTAATCTCCTAACTCTACATTGTTGTGAGATGTGTCCATGTAATCCACAATAAGTACAAATAGCATTCCTATTTATGTTAGGAGCATGTTGATGATGTCTATATGTAGAGTGGTGTAGAGTAGCATGATGATGATGTCTATATGTAGCATGGTAAGAGTGGTTTGGAGCAGCATGATGATGACTATATGTGGCTGTAGGATGATGTTTATATCCATATGCAGTATGATGGTAATTTTGTTTATGTGCAACATAGTGATGATTGTATCTATGTGTAGCATGGTGATTATGTGTCATATGAGAATTATTTCTACGTACATGTGGTTTGTGTGCTTTATGAAAGTAGGTGTACATGTAAGCATGATTACGTGCTGCAGGTGGATGACGTGTTTGACTAGTATGAGTAGTGTTGTGCTTTGTGTGTGTCTCATGTGATTGGGTTTGAGGTTGAGCAACCTGTTTTCCCAATCTAGTCTCTAATTTCTTAGAGACAGCCTGCAGTTCATTAATCTTAGTATTCAAACCATAAATCTTAGTGATAGAGATCTTATGTCTATTCTTTTCTTCAGCAATCTCAGTGTTGAGTGTTGTGATCTCTTGTGTTTGCTTTTTAATACGTGCTTCGGCATCATGTAGGCTTAATTTAAGCTTAGACACCTCATTTGTGACTTCCGTGGGTGAAGTGTCTCTAATATTATCAAGCAATGAAGAGAGTCTTTGAATCTCGACTTCATAACTTTTGATCTTCTCCTTGGCGTGTTTATATTTACTAATGACTTTCTTGTGGTCATTGGGTAAATCATCGAATGCATCGCCAAGTTCGTCAAAAGTGAAATCATCGAGAGTTTCGCTAGTTACCTTGTCGGATGTAGCCATTAGGCAAACATTTGCGGTGTCTTGAGGAGAGTCTTTTTCTTTCTCAGAGTCACTAGCTTCGCTTTCATACCAAATACTTGTGTTGGCATATTTTCTTG
This sequence comes from Iris pallida, assembly GCA_029216955.1. Taxonomy (NCBI): domain Eukaryota; kingdom Viridiplantae; phylum Streptophyta; class Magnoliopsida; order Asparagales; family Iridaceae; genus Iris; species Iris pallida. The sequence continues at coordinate 8,527 of JANAVB010019131.1, read as the reverse complement.
AGGAAGCCTTCTTGTATGGTTTCTCATATCGGTTGCTCTTCTTTGCGAATGGACAGTCTTTTCGGACGTGTCCAGTCTTCTTGCAACCGTAGCATGTTGGCTCTTCTTCGTCATCTTCTTGCGATTCCTTCTTTCTTCGATTGAAGCGAAGGAATTTCTTGAAGTTGCGGACAAGGAGAGCTTGATCATCATCTTCCGAGTTTTCGTCATCCGTCTCTTCAGGATCAGCCCTTCGTCGGTGAGCTTTAAGGGCAATCTCCTTTGCCTTAGGAGCAGGCTCTTCGAAGTCTTTGAGGTCAAGCTCATGAGTCATCAGCTTTCTCATCAAAGTCTCCATGGACATAGTCGTGAGATCATTTTCTTCGATGATGGCTGTCACCTTAGGGTTCCAAATCATTGGTAGCCCCCTAAGTAGCTTGCGGATCTTCTCGTGATTTGTATATTGCTTGCCGAGAGAAGACAGGGGGTTGATGATGTCGAGGAATCTTGTAAACATTTGTGTGATCGTCTCATTTGGCTTCATCTTGAATGCCTCATATTCTTGAGTGAGACGACTTATTTTTGACTCCTTGACTTGGATGGTTCCTTCATGCGTCACTTCTAGAAGTCTCCATATTTTGTGAGAGGTGGTGCATGTTGAGACCCTGTTAAACTCATTCATGTCTATAGCACAGAATAAAGCATTAATAGCTCTCGCGTCTAGACTCGCCTGTTTCTTCTCCTCGTCAGAATATTTTTGTCATGTGGTTTCTCAACGAGATCACCATTGACAACTATCCTGGCGGGCTTTTTGTAACCATCGGTAACAATGGTCCACAGGTCGAAGTCTAGCGACTTGAGATAAAACCTCATCCTTGTTTTCCAATAGGTGTAGTTTGTCCCATCAAATAGTGGTGGCCTATGAGTGGACTGCCCTTCACCGTGATTGAAAATCATGGATTGTGTGGTTGCCATGAATCAGCCCTAGGATGTTAGTCCTTGTTGAGAGAACAAAGATCTGATACCAATTGAAGAACAAATAGGCAACTCTAGAGGGGGGTGAATAGAGTTTATGACAATAATGTCTAATTAAAAATTAAACTCTTTCACCAACAGTAAATAATCAGAGTAAATACGGATATAGTAAAGAGCGAGAAAGCATACGCAAACACAGCCGATTTTAACCTGGTTTCCCTCGTGGATGACTAGTCCAGACCTGAGAACTCTAGCTCCGGATTAAATCCACTATTTGTGAAATAGTAGTTATATCCCGTGTCTTTTCTTCAGAAGAGCACGTCAACTTCTTACAGAGATCGCAGTGGCGATGCTTGGAATTTTCCAAGCGACTTCTTGAACTCTTGCACAAACTTCTAACTGAAAAGTACTGAGCACTTTGAGGCTTAGAGAGCTTGTGTCTAGTAGATGAGAAGGGTATGGCTTGTATAAGACTTTAGAGAGAAGAGAAGAGAAGAGAAGATTGGATGATTGAAAATGGAAGAATTCATGGCCTATTTATAGGATACCAGATAGGCAGAATTCAGCCAGAATTCTGGGTCAAATATTCAAAAATTTGGCCGTTGGACAACTTGCATCCAGCCAACCCTAAAAATTAGGGTCCTGGATTTTAGGAGGCAGAGTTCGGCCCGAACTCTGTGTAGAGGCAGAGTTCGGCCCGAACTCTGTCTCCAGAGCACAGAACTGGTCCAATGGCTAAATGGACTTATTTGAATTTTTGTGGAGCTTTTGATTTGAGGTATGGGTATAGGTTAAGTCTCAAATTGCTCAGTACGACTCAGTTTACATATGTCTAGACTCAATAAAAGTGTAAAATACAGACTTAAAATATTTAACATAGCAGGTGCGAGCTGTCGTCCGTCTTGTACTGAGTTCAGTCTTCATGTGTCGTATTAAAATATTACAAGTATCATGTCGTCAATTGTATCAATATTTGGTTGACTGTGATTTTGTGTCAACATTTTGGTCAAAAAAAATAGTCAAAGGGGTTGACCGTAAGTTGGAAACGAAAATCGTCAAAAGTGGAGGGTAGCTTACATTGTTGTAAACTTGTGGGGTGCACCTTGAATATGCAAAAATAAAATAGAGTGCCACTCAAAATTTCTCTTTTCTTTTTCCGTTGGCAAAAATATAGGTAAAAGAATAAAAAATTGGACAGTACTGTGTAAAATGTGTAGTGCCGAACCAAGCTTAAACTAAACCCCTCCTCCAAGATTGGTCGTCCTAACTTGTTCCCCAGGACCACCGCCCATCTTCCTCTCTTAAAACCCCCCTCTTTGTTTGCTTAGAAACCCTAGAAAAAGCTTCCCACACAAAAACCCTAATTTTCCTATAAAATAAAGAAGAAGAAGAAGAAGAAGAAGAAGAAGAAAAAAAAGAAGAAGAATGGATCATCTAGCAGCACTGGAAGAGAAGCTGGTGTCAGAGCGAATGAGGAAGAAGCTGGAGGAAGTGAACGTAGCGGCGCAGAACAACCTCATGCCAATCCAGGACCACGTCAACTTCACCCTCCAGGTGTTCTAGTCTATTCTATTTTTTTGGACCGCAAAAAAATAAAGATTATTTGTTACGTAATTTTTTTAATTTATTTTTGAAAATTTTATTTCGCAGCAAGCGTACTTCAAGTGCGCGCACGACTGCTTCGACCGGAGGCGGCGGCAGGAGGAGATCAACAGCTGCGTGGAGCGCTGCAGCGTGCCGGTGCTCAACGCCAACAATCTCGTCGAGAACGAGATGGCCAAGTTTCAGGTCATTATTCTGTGGTCCTTCTGTATTATTCCCCCAACAACAACATCAGAACCAATGTTTTACATAAGAACCAGTATGCTTCGTATGTGGATTTTTTTTATTCCCGTGAAAATTTAGGATGGGAAAATCTATGCTTCATTTCAACTTGATACCTTCAACTATTCCAGTGTTTCAACTTGATACCCCTAAACTTTTTTACTCGACAACTTGATACCATCAACTATTGAATTATTTTCAACTTGATACCCCCCAAAAGACAAAACTATCCCTCCCTTCACAACCCAATCCTACCTCCTCTGGCAACTTGATACCATCAACTATTGATTTTTTTTACTCGACGGCGGCACGCACGGAGAGGGTCGGCAGCAGCGGCCCACACGGAGAGGTGTGGGGGCGGCGTGGTACAGCCGGGGGAGGAGGGGTGTGGGGAGGGATGGGCAAGGGTAATTTTGTCCCTTTTTTTAGGGTATCAAGTTGATGTATATCAAAGTTTAGGATATCAAGTTGAATAGTCGAGTATCAAGTTACAATTAAGCCGGAAATCTATTACCATGTTTGGTTTGTGCTGTAACATTTATTTCCGGTTGTACTATAAAAATTTATTTCCTGGGATTGTGAATGTCTTGAAACATGTTCCTCTCAAAATGTGGTTATATAATAAGGGATCTATAATTGCCAAGGAACCTTTTACAATTTTCACGGATTTGTTATATTAAGGGATCTATAATTGCCAAGGAACCTTTTACAATTTTCACGGATTTTTCCAAAGTGGGTTACCAAAACTACCATTAATTTATAAGGGAAGCTATACATTTTATTTTTTTAAAACGGAAATAAATTAAGGATAGCTTTGGTAACCCACCTTGAAAATCCGTGGACATTGTAAAAGTCTCATTGGCAATTGCAATTGCCTATATTAATTTCACATGGGAATAAATCAGATTTAGCTCGAGTTCGGTCGAGTCCTGGTTGGGTGACTCGGGTTGGGTCAGGTTCGGTTCGGTTCGGATCAGGGTCCTGTAAGTTGGGTTCGGGTTGGAGTCCGTAAAAGTTAACAAGTAAAAAAAATTGTTTATGTCAATAGAAATTGGAACCATGTTCTCTTGAATATAAGTCCATCATCTTAAACAATTACACTATTAAGACGTTATAGACGAAGAGTAACACCTAGTATATATAATTAATCATCAAAATGGTTATATTCTTTATATAAACTATATGTTCATGGATATATTTATATATTCACCAAGCATGGGAATATAATTTTCCCATAAATTTAGTTCCAGGGGGGTTTACCAAACGCAACCTAAGTGGCAAAGCACTTGACATAGTATATTCTTCTTTGTTTAATCAAAAGCATTGGTTTAGTGAAGTGTGCATGACGAGGTGTTTTCAGTCAGGCCGGATTCGGTATTGCTAGGCCGATGTTAACTGGGTTGAGCACCCGAAAGGGCTATTATGATATAAAGCAGGTTTCTCCCTAATAACTTGTCCTGTCCATATCAATGTGTGACACCCATGTTCGTGCCAGTTAAACTCAGGGTAGATGATAAGCTACCTTCTCCTGTATGTGTGATATGGTGGTGGCACTGGTAAGCTTAACTAGTATGCTATTTGGGACTCAAGGTTTGCCTAAAAGAGCGTAATTTGTATCTTTCCTATTTATTTTGAATCATTTGATTGTCGCCTTTTTTGTTTTTTGGACTGATATCTTTTAAAAGTTCAACTTCATCTTTAATATCTCGATTGTCACTTTTGGTGATCTGGTTCGGAAAAACCACCATGTTTCGACTCCTCGTCTCTGGAAATGGTGTCCCCTAGGGGTAGATTGACTATGGTAACACTGTGATAGAGGTGGACCCAGACCCGAAACTTCAATAGGTCTCTAGGTTATCGGGTCAAGTCAGGTATTAAGCTAATATTTATAAAACTGTTGATGAAGGACGAGAAACTTGACAAGTAAAAAAACTTATGGCCCGCTCAACCTAAACAGATAAGTACACGTTTTGGTAGAGATTAAATATAGTTAAACTTTTAAAGAGATGGGAATCTAGAAAGTCTTTAAGAAACAAGCTTAATTCCTAAGATATTCCACTCCTATTTATGTAAACCAGGCTCGGATCTGTACTAGTTAAAAAAATGTGTGGACTTGGATTGGATCTTGTTTTACTCCTAGGTCTAATTTATTGTCAGATCGTACAGCTAGGTTTGAGTTCAGTTTCAGCTCAGGGCCTCAGGCAAATTCAGGTTTGGTCGGGTTCAGGTTATCCAAATGACGCCCTTATGCATAATGTTGCCTTTAAGTTTTTATCTATCTATTCTCTTCACTTTTCTCTTTCTTGCTAAAATACTCTGCCTTGGTATTTTCTACCTGCAAATGATATTTGTAAATACTCCTTAAGGGTCCTATTTGGTTACACTGTATTGGAATTCTATGGATTGCTAGAATTCATGGAAGTGAGAATCATGAATTGCAAATCCAATATATAGTTTGGTGCAAACTACAATTGATGAATTCAAATTTCAATTTCTCTTATTTGCTTGGTTCTCTATTTATGGTGTATTTAGCTTAAGTTGAACTCGCTGCCTCCAACACTAATAAACAAGCAAACCATTTTGGAAATAAACCATTATTTCTTATAAATTGCCCTTGTCATATGGAAGTCATTAACAATTTCAAATTCAGAGAATCAGAATATAACTCACTGAATGAGTAAACTCTGATTCTCTTGCTGTATACAAAAGAATGAATTGAGTTTCACAAGACTATAATTTCCTATCAATTGATCCAATGCACTGAATTCCATCTCAAATTAACAAAACAAGTAGCAAAGCTATTGGGCTCCTGCTAGGACTTCGGAGGAGAAAGCTGGACAGAACCTTCCAACATTTGGTATGTCCATTTCCGTGACAAACACATCCTTCAAAATGCAAGCGCCAAACAATTATATCCATCCAGACATGCTTTCATTTCATTCCAAATCTTCTTCAGTTTTATCCAAAAACTTGAAAACTTCATATCCAAAAGTGAATACACGTTTTATTTCCTCCACAACAAGCTGAAGTTGCATTTCTAAACTATCCATCAGTTTTTATTTCTTCCATCTGGCAATTTCATAGTTCAAATTTTTTCTTTTCTTTTACTTAAAAATTGAAATCCTTTTTGAAGTGGGCTTCTTTTATCTTGCTAAACAAGTTGAGTGTAGCATGATTCATACTAAAATTCAGATTTTGAGTCCCAACTTCATTTTTACTATGAAACAAAAGTTGAATTTTAAAAATTTTGAAGTAAGTAATAGAGTAATGTTCAAATTTGGTTCCTGTAGCCGTAAATCATTTATAACCAGATTCAATTAAAAATGTTTTAAAGCCAATCTTCATTAAAGAAAATGTACTGGAGTTAGGACTCTTCATTAGGTTCACAGTATCGGTATCGGACTATTCCTACGAGTATTGGTATCGGCGATATTGGTAGTATCGGCGGTTTCAGTTCGGAGTATCGGATTTTTTGGTATCGGAAAAAAATAATTATTAATAAATTATTTACATTTAAAAACATATATTTTATACATTTAGGCATGATTTAAATATTTTCAGTGTTATTTCGTAGTACTTTTGAAATTAATAACATTGTAATCACCCTTAGCGATTGGTTTACATATAGATTGATTTTCTTCTTTTACATATTTTTACAATCTTATTATGTTTTAAACCCTTGATTATTTGTCTTTTTTGTTTAATTTTCTTTGCCTAATTGACTGGAAAAGAGACGCTCAATGTTGGTATCGGTAAGTATCGGGTATCGGTCGGTATCGGATCGGGACATGCCAAACCGTATCGGTATCGGCCGTATCGGTTCGGTATCGGCCGATACTTTAAACCATGCATTTTACTATGAAACAAAAGTTGTATTTTAAATTTTTGAAGTAAGTAATAGAGTAATGTCATATTTGGTTCCTGTAGCCGTAAATCATTTATAATAGAATCATACTCCCAAAGTCCAAATTCAATTAAAAATGTCTAAAGACAATCTTCATTAAGAGAAAATGTACTGGAGTTGGGACTTCCAAAATCCAACACCATGATCTAAAAAAATTGGGATCGTCGTGCCTTTTAACTCTTTGGCATAATGTGTAATATTAAACTCTTTGCACTCTTCGAATGTCATTTGGTAATATTTTTATAGATGTATGGTTTTTATTTGTGGCTACATCTTTACTTCACTTTTTTTACTTCGAATATCTTCGTGACCTTAATATTGCATAGCTACAATGTATTATGTTATTACCCCGTCTCAAAATCAGGATATTCCAGCTAAGGTTTGGCTTCAACACACAGCAGGGTCATAGTGCATCTTTCATTGGCGTCACAACATGGACATAAGAGAGTTGCATAACCCGACTGTTGTCACAAATCCTTGTTGGATCTCTATAAAATGAATCCTTATGGATCTGAAATATCAATTCCCATGTACTAATTTGTGCATCTATCTTCTGTCATGTGGACACATGTTTTGAAAGGACATTTGTCCCCCTAAAGGATGTTTGTAAGTAAGTAGCTAATGGAACCTCTTTACAAAGTACCATGAGATTGGATAATCAGTTTTAAGTCGCAGCATTTTCGTTCACGAACCTATAAGATGTCTACTATACTATCTTTTTCGGAAAGTTACAACTTTGTTAACTTCTCCAGAGTGTTGATAACAAATACTTGACGAGAGACTAAGTTCATCTTCTTACCATTTCAGGAAAGAATGAACCGCTCTTTAATGGTTTGCCAAGACAAGTTTGAGGCAGCAAAGCTCCAGCAGATCAAGACAGGCGCCATGCAGGAAATGGAGTCGTGCGTCAACCAGGCTATCGAAGACAGCATTCGAGTTCTTCCCCACGTCGTTGATCGTCTGAAGGCCTCCCTGTCCATCGACTGACCTTTATTTTCGCACTGCAATGTCTTTAGCAAGGTTCAAAGTATCGGTATCGGAATCGGTACGGACTATTCCTACGAGTATTGGTATCGGCGATATCGGTAGTATCGGCGGTTTCGGATCGGAGTATCGAATTTTTTGGTATCGGGGAACAAATAATTATTAATAAATTATTTACATTTAAAAACATATATTTATACATTTAGACATAATTTTAAGTATTTCAGTGTTATTTCTTAGTAGTTTTGAAATTAAATGAAATAGTAGTCACCCTTACCGATTGGTTTACAAACAATAGATGTGATTTTCTTCAATTGATGTGATTTCTTCTTTTACATGCTTCTACAACCTTGTTATGCTTTAAACCCTTGTTGATTTGTCTTTTTTGTTTAATTTTCTTTGTCGAATTGACCGGAACAAAGACCCCCAATGTCGGTATCGGTCAATACTTGGTATCGGTCGGTATCGGATCGGAACATGCCAAACCGTATCGGTATCGGCCGTATCGGATCGGTATCGGCCGATACTTTAAACCATGGTCTTTAGGTGGACAATTATTTTACTGAGATTAATGTCGTGGAATATTCATGATCCATGAGTTGAGTTCCTTAACTGATGGTTGCTGCCAGATTTTGTGTTCAACTCTTGAACTCGGGCTTATTTATTTTTTCTTCAGTTTGGGGCTGCAGGTTTGCCTAAGAATGAAAGATGTATTTTTTGGAAAATACCAACTGACATAGCCAATTCTAGTTTGATGCTGCATAGCTTCAAATACCTTAGATTAGCTGACATGTACTTTCTTGATATTTTGAAGTTGTTGGATTAAGGGGTTTCCTCGCTAACCCTCCAATATTGTCTTTT
>JANAVB010019130.1:0-20428 GCA_029216955.1 Iris pallida | reverse complement strand
CAGGCTATCGTGGCTGTCTGGGAACGCGAGGTGGCCGAAGCTGAGGCAACGGTGGAGAGGCTCTCTCAGTCAACGCAGGAGATGGTGGAGTTGCGAGCTGCGTTGGATGCTAAGCGAGTCCAGGCTGAACATGTAGCATCTAAGGAGGAGGAAGCAGCTTTCACCCGCCAAGCTCTTTCTTGGCCCAGCAGCGGCAACAGCTGGACGAAAAGTATGAAGATGACACTTCCCCTGAGGCCATAGAAATGATGCGTCAAGAAGCCGAACGCCGAGTCCTGGCGACCGCAGAGACTCGGACGGAAGACTTGAAGCGTCGAATCGAAGAGCTTTCAGCCAATCCTGGTGATACTTAGGGATTGTAGCCTCTCCCTTTTTTTTGTTATTTTGTGTAATTTGCAACTCCTGCTGGGGATGTAATCCTTTACTTTTAAATAAAGAATAAAGAGTTTTGTGGTGTGTTCATTCTTGCTGTCATGAACTTGATGATTTGTGTGGACCTATTATCTTTTGCGCACCTTGGTTTTTAGGTACAGATAATAAGTTTGAGAGAACCAACATATTTGCTCAGAGGTAGTGTAGACGTGGTAAATATGGGGTTCAAATGTCGAAATCTTCCTACTCAGAGGTGTTATGGACGTGGTAGGAGTGACTCTGGGGAGATACGCGCAACTACTCAGAGGTAATATGGACATGGAAGGTCTGCGATCAACGTACGACAACGCAGGGGTTGTCTGTACGGAATGTTTACTCAGAGGTGATGTAGACGTGGTAAACATGATAAGCAGCATAATCCTTCATGGTGTCAGATTATGCTTTGCAGGGCATAGAAGAGCAACTCAAAGGTAATGTGGACGTGGTTGTTCTTCTACTGAGGATAGAATGCCACGGAACAGCTGGGTTCCGGAAGCGTAAGATTTTGTGGAAGGGAGGTGTACGTGAGCCCTGATGATTGGGTCCGCAGACTTTCTTGTTGGATGGAGATAGAAAGTACATGTCTGAAGGATGTCAAGAGTAGTACTTCTTTAGGAAATTGCCGTTGATGGGCATCATGAACAAGTCCCCATTGGGTTTGGTGAGGCGGTAAGCACCGTTTGACTATATCGTCTCTATGATGAAAGGTCCCTCCCACTTGGGCTCGAACTTTTTTGGTGTCTTGTGAGTCAACACCATCGGCCTCCTGACTGCCAGAACCAGGTCACCTACTTGGAAAGTCCTCTGCTTGACCTTCTTGTTAAAAGCCTGTGATATACGGGCTTGATAGAGTTCGATGCGCTGTTGAGCTAGGAGACATTTTTCGTCAAGTGCCTCCAATTCTCGCAGATGGCGGTGTTGATTGTCTTCTTCTGTGAGTTGATTTGTGATCGCTACACGGAGTGAGGGTATCTGGATCTCGAGAGGCAGTACCGCTTCGCTCCCGTAGACCAAAGAGAATGGTGTGTTGCCCGTCGGGGTCCGTACCGTTGTACGGTAGGCCCAAAGGAATTCGCCGAGCTTTTCGTCCCAGTCATGTTTGTTGGATGACACAACCTTTTTAAGTAGCTTGACGATAGTCTTGTTAAACGCCTCGGCCAATCCGTTTGTTGCCGGATTGTAGGCGATCGATGCCACGTTTTGAATGCGATTCTTGTCACAAAATCTGCTGAAAACATTGCTGATGAACTGTGGACCGTTATCGTGGATAATCCTTCGAGGTACCCCGAAACGGTAGATGACATGGTGCTTAATGAAGCTGATCACCCTAGTGCTCTTCACTTCCGTCAGCGGAACTGCTTCTGCCCATTTGGAGAAGTAGTCGGTGATAGCTAGGATGAAGCGGTGTCCCCTCGATAAAGGAGGGGTGACAGGTCCTATAATATTCATGCCCCAAGCTTCGAAGGGCCAAGAGGCGACCGTAGGATGTAGTGGTTCCAACGGTGTATAGATGAAGTCGGTATGAAGCTGACAAGCATGGCACTTCTTAGCATAGTCGACAGCGTCGGCTGCCATGGTCGGCCAGTAGTAACCCATGCGTCGCAGTCGATCCTGCAACTTAGGCCCAGGTTGATGAGCCCCGCAAGTTCCATCATGAGCTTCTGAAAGGGCTTCGACTGCTTCTTCGTTGGACAGGCATCAAAGGAAAAGTCCATCGTAGGAGCGTCGGTACAGCATTTTAGTAGCTGTATCGTAATAGAATCGAAGGGAATGCCTCCTGACTGATACGACTTCTTTCGGGTCTTCTGGAAGAATTTCGTAGACAGCGAAGTCGATGAACGGGAACCTCCAGTCTCGGACATTAATACCAGCACTTGTTGACATGGCATGGGCCATTTGTGAGCATAGGTTATTTTTAGGACAGACCAAGTCTTGACCAACTACCGTGACGTAGTGCTGAGTCCCGAGGGGTACTGCCAATGAGGCTGTGAGGCCAGCCAGAGCGTCAGCCTCCAGGTTTTATAATCGAGGTACATGTTCTATGAATAACTTGGTGAAGGTTGAAATAATTTTCAATGCAACTCCGTGGTAAGGAACCAGATCTTCATGGCAAACTTCGTATTGCCCTCTGATCTGGTTAACGACGAGTTTTGAGTCACCGTAGGCTTCCAGATGATCCACCCCCAGCTGTTGTGCCAGCTGGAGTTCCATGATGAGAGCGTTGTACTCGGTAACATTGTTGGAGCACGGCTTCGAACGGGAGTAAGCACGCTGGATGACCAGCTGATCGGGGAAGACTAAGACTACCCCCACTTCGGCGATGATTTGGCCTTTGGGGCCTGTTCTTGAAGCGCCATCGAAAAACATCCGCCAGACGGAGCTTTCTTCGGTGTCGTTTGATTCTTGGACCTCGTCCGGGATGTCTTCATAGAGTCTGGAGGACTCTGGGATGGGGTGTGCAGCTAAAAAGTTGGCCAGAGCTTGACCCTTGACGGATTTTTGTGGAACGAACACCATGTTGTATGGCGTCAACAGGATCGCCCATGTAGCTAGTCGGGAGTTCAATGATCCTGGCTTCGTCATGAGAACCCTGAGTGGATTGACTCGGAAGATGACATGAATTATCTGTCCCGAGACATAATGGCGAGTCTTCTGGATGTCAAACACCAAAGCCAAACACTCTTTTTCGACGGGGTTGTACCGGTGTTCGGCCCCGATCAGTGTCCTACTGAGGTAGTAGATAGCTTACTCGTAGCCCGTATCATTGTTCTGGGCCAACAAAGCGCCGAAGGAATGATCCATGGCACGGACGTAGAGGAGAAAGGGTTTGTCCGCGACGGGTGCCACCAGGACTGGCGGGCTTGTCAGGTAGGCTTGGATATCATCGAAAGCTTTCTGGCATTCCTCTGTCCAGACATAGGAGACTCCCTTCTTCATGAGCTGAGTGAAGGGTTGGCATTTTTCGGAAAGGTTTGCTATAAACCTTCAGATGTATGCCAGACGCCCCTGCAGGCCTCGACGTTCTCGGAGGTTCTTCGGAGGGTCCATGTCAAGGATGGCTTTGGTTTTTTTCGGGATCGACATGAATGCCTTTCGACGTGATAATGAAGCCCAAAAACTTTCTGCTAGAAACCCCAAGGAAGGATTTAGCGGGGTTCATCTTGAGTTGATGCGCTCGCATGAGATCAAAGACTGTCCTCAGGTCTTGTAAGTGATCACCCTTGAGACGGCTCTTGACTGCGATGTCATCGACGTAGCACTCAACTGTCTTGCGAAAATGTTGACGGAAGATGGTACTCATAGCTCGTTGGTATGTAGCACCAGCGTTCTTCAAGCCAAAGGGCATCACCGTGTAGCAGAAAATCCCCTTCGGAGTCCTGAATGACATGTGTTTTACGTCACCGGGGAACATCTTGATCTGATTGTAGCCCGAATACCCATCCATGAAATACATGCGTTCGAAGCTACATGTATTATCGATCATCACGTCAGTAATTGGAAGCGGAAATTCGTCCTTCGGGCAAGCGGTATTGAGATCCCTGAAGTCGATGCAGACCCGTATCTTTCCATTCTTCTTAGTGACAGGGACGACATTGGCTACCCAATCCGGATGTTGCTCTTCACGGATGAATCCGCTGCTCAGGAGTTTGTCCACCTCCTGATCGATAGCGTTCATGATGTCCGGATGAAAGCGTCGTTGTTGTTGCTTTACAGGCTTAGCATCAGGTAAGATATTAAGTCTATGCATTACGATCTGGGGATTAAGTCCCGACATATCTTCGTAGCTCCAGGCGAAGACGCCGATATATTCCTTGGCCAATTGGACCAAAGACTTCCGGTCTGGTCCCTTTAGACTCTTGCTGATGAAGATGGGTTTGGAAGGAGATCCATCCCCAAGGTCAACTTGTTCGACCTCGTCTTCGGTAGGGGGTTCGCGCGGTTCAAAGCGAGACTCCCACTGCGCTCCTAGGCGTTGAGCCCAAGGTTCTTCCTCGAAGAATTCTGGCGTTTGGTCTTCACCTTCATCTTCTTGAGATTGGACAGATGCCATGTTGACTGATAGCACCTTCTTGAAGACTGAGCCGATACAGGTATCAGAATCCCAAATTGATGCTTCGGACGAATGAGAATGTTCTACTTCTTCCGCCTCCGAACTCTCTGGAGTTGCCGGTGGCGTTACATAGCCCACCTCCCGTCGAGTTCGATGATAGTAATCCTGCGGCTTTCCTTTAGGTGTTGGGAGCCGGAGAGGAAGACGCCAGCCTTTACCGTAGTTCAGGCCTTTGTTGCTTTTTAGGTCGTAACCCATCTTTTAAATGAGGTACTTTGCCTTGTCCGTGTACCGATAGACTTGTATTCTACCGGTATCTGGTTCAGGCTCGAGTGGCGGGAGGTCTTGATGACGCTCGACTTTGTCGAAGATGATGGATTCTTCGTCTCGATTCCGCGATAGGACTACGAAACAGACCCCTTGGGACGGGACTACTCAATTTATATGATTGATGGTCGTTATTTGTGTTTGCAACGACCGTAGAGCGTTATCTAATGTATACATGGCATTCCAGTGTGGAAGACTAGAATAATTAAAAGACGCTCTATTATTGATGAAACACGAGATTTTATCCCGCGGGATTACATTGTCCAGAGAAGGTGCATCTACATCAGCAGATATGTATTCCCCTAGCTCTTCATCTGTGAGTACTGGAGTTGGTTTGGGAGAGTCCACCGCAGCTTTGACCTTGGGGTCCGAGAGGGCTATGTGGGCCTTCTTCGGCAGCTTGGATGAGACGTATGATTGCAGAGGCTTGCCTTTAAGACGCACCTTCAGAGGTGCCTCAACTGCGCCTTCAGTGATTGGTGCCTTCCCATGTAGTTTTGCCACAAGAGGAGCCGATGTTTGAGGCGGCTTTTCCTTGAGCCGTATCTTCAAGGGAGCTTCAATAGGTGTTCTACCTAGAGAAGTTGGTACTATTTCAGGTAGCTTGATGGTCATGGGAGGCAGCATCTGAGGCGGTTTCCCTTTGAGTCGAATTTTCAAAGAAGCGTCGGGAATCATCTCTGGCTCTATGTCCGGCTCCGCTGCCATTTCTGCTTCATCGTCAGCATCATTGGCTTCCCCTTCATCGGGCGACTTGAACAGGGTAGAATCAGTGAAGTAGGCTTCGACCCCCTTGAAAGGGTCAATGTCCGCGAACTCTGTCCGGATGATGTCGTTGGTGGACACGTACTTCATACATTGGTGGAGTGTAGATGGTACCACCATGTACTCATGCAGCCACGGACGACCCAGTAGGAGGTTGTAGTTGACGTCAGCGTCCACGACATAGCAAGTCACCTCGGTTCGAAGGTTACCGATATGACACTTCAGCCGTATTTTGCCCAGCGGCTCGCTTTTGCTGGCATTGAAGCCGCTGATTGTAGTATTGGAAGGCGCCAGACGATACATTGGGATCCCCAGTGTTGAGAGTAGCGTCTTCGGGATGATGCTGAGGGAAGACCCTGGATCGATCTGAATCCGCTTCACCTTGACGGAATCGACATACCCTGTATAATACAGTGGCCTGTTGTGTCGGTTGTGCTTGAGCAGCATGTCTTGTTGGGTGAAGGTTATGTTGGGGATAACTTCATCCGCACAATGGCAGTGCGCACATGTGGTCGAGAAATCCTCAGGCTGCTTGACCTGACTGATGAAGGATTCAGCATCCTTCAGGGCTTCACAGAGAGCTTCATGAGTGTCCTTGAAAAGACGAAGAAGCTCAAACAGAGATAGGCGGGCAAGAGTACTGGCAAGTTGTGCCAGTATGTCGAAGTTGTAGGGCTTGGCTAGTCCCGAAGCATTCTCCTTTCGCAAAGGCTTATCAAAACGGGCCTCTACATGCTTCTGTTATTGGCTGCTGGAGGCCTGGATGGGCCCTCTTCCTGGGCAGCAGGGACGGTGGACGGAGGCACTACCTCGACGGCAGCTTCGTCAGGTTGGGCATTCTGATATGAACACGTCTGTACAGGAAGTGCCTCTTCCGCAGAGGAAGAGACCATGCGGCAAGACTTGATCTTCCTGTCCTTGGTTTTGGAGGCAGAGCGTACCTCCGGTTGAGTAACTTCGAAGACGAGGTCAGGGTGAACCCATAAGACCTCTCCCCGGGATGTGGTGAGTGGGATGAGTCCACTCACGTTGTCACGAGTAGATGGTAGGTTAACCACCTCCATTGTCACCTTTGGGATGGGAACGACGCCATCTTATGTTGTGGTTGGTGGTAAGGTGCCAAATTGGAGTGACACCAGGTTGGCCGAGACCGTTTTCTCCTCGTAGTCGACGAAGATAACATCCGCATTGATCATGCGCTGGATGTAGTTCTTGAGGACGTAGCAGTCCTTAGTTGGATGTCCGACAAACCGATGGTAGTGACAGTACCTCGGATTGTCCATTTTCCCAACCTCGTTGGGATGCTTCGGGTCCGGCAACTTGATCTTGTCACCCTGCTTCAATATCTCGAAGAGTTGCAGGGTGTCTTCATCGTTGAAAGAATAAACCTCCTTTGGCCTTGGTGCAAGTGGAGGCTTCTGAGTGGGTGCTGATGCACCTTTGGAGGCATTGACAGTCAACGCCTGCTTCCCCTTCGTCTCTCGTCCAGGGTTGTTGGCTGCAGGCCATTTTCCCTTGTCCTCAAAGACAGGAAAACTGACTCCCAGAAGACGAGCATTGGACGCCTTCTTTTCTGCTGCTTCGGCCTCGATGATCAAGGAACTCCAGTCGGGAGGAGGAGTAGAGTTGAGCCAGAGTTTGATCGCAGGCAGCATGTTCATGCTGCAGGAGGAGAGGAGTGCATGTTCTGGCATACCCGGGGGCAGTCTGAAGCAAGCTTGTCAGAACCGTTCGATGAATGCTCGAACTTTTTCCTTCTCCTTCTGACATATCTCTATAAGGGACGCCATTGTCATGTCCTTCCCTTCGTCGTAGAAACGATCGAGGAAGAGACGTGTCAAGTCGTCGAAGGAAGATATGGAGTTGTCGGAGAGACTGCAATACCAGTCGTAAGCCACTCCTTTCAGTGCCCCGACAAATATGCTGGTGAGTAGTGCGTCTTCCTTTGGAAGATGTCATGTTTGAGACTGGAAGTACGTCAGATAACGGCCTGGAGAGTCCTTTCCGTCATATGGCGTCAAAGTTTGCGGTTTATATTTGGGAGGATAAACCACTTTGTTCCATTCGAGGGAATATAGTTGGGGGATCCCCATCTTCTGGCGCTCCTCCTGTCTATTCTTCGACTCGAAGCGCTCTCGTAAGTCCCTGATAATCTCCATCACGTCTTCTGTGGAGCTGGAAGTCGGAGATGGTGGTACAGCCTGGAGTTGAGCATTTGACGACTCCGACGTCCGAGGTGCCTCGCGGCGATCTGTATCTAAGGATACCCGTTGAAGGGGTACACTTGATTCTCCATTGGCCCCTGGGTCAGGACCGGTAGACGGTGCCCTGGCCAAAGCTGACCGTATCTCAAACACTGCTTGAGTCAGTATTTGTATGGAGGCAGAGAGGGTTTTGAGTCCTCCCACCAAGGTATCCATACGCTGGACGAGATCTGCTGGCGGCGCATCTGACTCCGTATCACCAGCTCCCATCATGTACACCGTCATGACACGATTGGAAGTGGACGGATCGGTTGAGGCTTCGCTTTCGGCCTCGCTCTCTTTTAGAAGAGGAACTTCCCCCTGGGCTTCGTCTTGGCTACCCCCAGCTATGTTCTGGAGATCACCTTCGTCTTCGGGAGAAGTATCAGCAAGGGTCTGACTACCCCCAGCTTTGTCTTGGAGGACTTCTTCGTCTTCGGGATGTAGATCCTCAAGGGCTTGACTACCCCCAGCTACATCTGGGAGGCTGACTTCGTCTCCAGGATGAAGATCCACAGGGGCTTGACTACCCCCAACTTCTTCTGAGATTTTCTTTCTCCCCCGAGTGCCCTCAAACACTCCTGAGGACGGGACAATTGTCTTGGTCTTCCTCGGCTGGTTCTTGGATGGGGAAAAAGCCGAGGAGCTGCCAGTCGTCTTCCGAATTAATGGGGAGTTGGAGACTACGTTGCAAGAAGCAACCTGCAGTTCTGGCTCCATTTCAGCTGACACCTTCTTTTCGAGGCGACGTTGGAGAGGTGTTAATGATTGCAGCCGCTGGAACACCGACTGCCTTGGTGGGACCGCTGTCTTGCAACAGCAGTTGATGGTGACTACAGCACAGGTGTTCCCTGAGAGGGGCACATTGTGCTTGAAAGTTGACTCTCCTGATCGGCATTTGTGAGTGATCACATTACGCAGGTCGTTAGAGGAGAGTGCCACCTTCACACCCCCATCAGGCGCATGGCAAGGCCAAGCATCGTGGTGGTCAAGTGAATGCTGTGCCCCCTGATCCAATGCAAAACATTCGCTCAGATCAGTAGTGGGAGACAACATTTAAAGTGACTTGAACGAGCCTCAGATGCAAAACTAATGGAGGCACGGGTGTCCAAGACCACAGGGTTTGTCTTGCTCGACTTGGTTGCGAACGCAGCAGATGTGCCCAAGTGAGATAGGGACTTTGAAGGTCGGCTCGTTTCTGGCGCAGAAGCACCCAATTCGACCTTATATAGCTTACCATCAGCAGCGTACATGATTGTGAGCGCATGCTTCTGGTTTGCTGCCGGCATAGTACGTTTGAGGCGCATGGCCCGTGCTGCCTTGGACTTCTTCGTACCAGCCCGCTGGGGTGCATAGTACTCATAGTCCAAATTCTCCTCGCCACAATAGCGAGTGAGTCTGTCAAAGACAGAAGCCTTCTATGGCGCATCAGAGTTAATGCGCAGGACATTAGCTGCGCCCCTGCTCCGTCGGCGCATCTTCTTCGTCTGAGAGGAAGATGGTTGGGGAATGTGGTCGGCCCCACATTTTCTCGAGAGATACGCCACGACGGTGGGCTCATCTTGGCTGCTGAGGACGTCAACAGGAAGGGTAGGCTGTATCGGTACATCCCCTTCGGTGGTGGTGCCAGAGGCGTCGACCTTGCACACCCAGACTTGGCGAGTTTTCTTCGGCTTCGGTTGCCGCTTCGAAGGACTCGTACTGCCTCCAGAGATGAACTCTTCATACGCCTGTTGATTGAGGAATACGACCAGCATCTTGTGGGAAGAGCCCACCTTCACGTCGTCGGATTGCGACACAGCCTTCTCGGTGGAGGAGAAAAAGTTCCCCAGCAGAGTCGTCAGCTTGTTTGCCATTAAAATCTTTTGATTGCAAATTTTAATTACAAACAGAACAGTGTTACAATGTAGGACTTAGATATTGTCCTAGGAGAACACTTTTGTTTATCTGGGTCCCTGTGTCGATGGAGCGAGTGGTAATGCGTTGACTCCATTGACGATCTGACGATGGTTCTCGGTCCTCTGAAGGTCTGAATTGCTCTGGGTGCTGGAGTTTGTGGAGAGAAAGAAGACGTTGAGTGTCTCTTCCGATCTCTAGGAGTAAACTCTGATGCTTTGGTTAACTGTGCGTCTTGATCTCTGACAGTCTGTGTGTGTGTGAGAGGGAATGATCCTTCTATTTATAAGCAGCATATTGGCCGCTCATACGCGCATATGTAGGATGTGCCTGTTTGTGGGGATGCCACGTGGTGATTGCTGATGGGGGCGCATGGGCGACGTGCTCAGATTGAGGAGTTGAACTCTTTTTGTTGCATTTGTGGGCTGTGGCAGAGCTGACACGTAGCAAGGGAGAAGATCTTTCGGTTGCTGAGATCTTGGGTGATTAGCACCCCTTCATCGGCTGAACTGAGTTAAAAGACACGTGGCGCGTATCCGTAGCTCAAAGATCTCAGATTTGGTGGAGAGTAATATGACAGGATGCGCCTAGAATTGGGCACATGAGTAGACTTTGGCTTGTAACCTTTAGGAGTCATGCTCCAGTCTGGGCGCATGGCTTTTGAGGCGCATGCGGGACTTTAGTAGTGACTTGACCTCTGTCTTTAGGGATCAGAAAAAAGTCTGAGGTGCATGGCTTTTGAGGCACATGCAGAGATTTGGGCGCATGGCTGCGGAGGCACATGCGAAATGGTTGGGCGACCACGTGGCTTGTAACCGCCGGAGGAAAGTAATGATGATGCTGACGTCAGCGATGCTTCGTCTTCTGAAAAAGCTGCTAACTGGCCAGTCCTCGGGGGACGTGCTGCCAACTATGTCACTTGAGCATTAATTGCTTGATGGGTGACGATCCGAAATGGGCGCATGGGTCCATACGTGTTTAGGACGCAAGGATCTGTGCTTTGTTGGGCACATCCATACGGGGCGCTTTGGAACCGACGGGCGGGTCTGTACGATGTGCGGTGTCTGACCGGCGCATCCTTTTGCATGACGTGCCTTTATTGGTCCGACTGTTGCGTTCTTCGAGTGCTTTAAATAGCCGTTTTTGACTTTGCCGAATTCGAAGCGTCAGGTTCATCACCATAAATGTAAATTTATTGCACGGGATTCGGAGAGCCCGCCACTTGGCACATGGGTTTGATTTGCCCGACCTATAAATAGTGTCAAGGAGAGAGTTTGCTTCTCGTTCTCTCACGTCCTCCTGAAATGAACATGTTTGTTCAAGCACATTCTGTTGACGAGATGTTCCCGAGGGTGAAGATGCGATGACTTGTCTTCGTTCATGCACTTGAAGGTGACTGTTACATCAAAAAGTCGAAGTCGAGGGCTTCTGAGGCATGCAGAAGGTGCCTGTTGCATCCAAAGATCGGGATGCTCGAGCCTCGTCTCCGTTATGCTGGAAGAGCAGCAGATCAGAATTGTGGTGCCCCGATCATCTTTTTTGGGCTTTGGGAGAGCTCCTCCTCCTGCTAGAGTGGGTGTTGCCCATTCTGGTTGTGTTGAAAGCCTCCTTTTGCCGCGGATCAATTGCGATGCTTTCCTCTTCCTTTGGAGAGCTCTTCCTCCCGCTAGGGAGGGGTTGACCGCCCACCCTTGTTCTGCTCAATAAATGCTTCATTAGTCGAAGCACCCGATCGGGTCGAAGTGGAGCGCATATGCTGAGACTTCATGATGCGCATGACTGAGACGCTGAAGGGATGCACATAACTGAGCTGCTGAAGGTATGCGCCTGACTGAGACGCTGAAGAGACGCGCCTGACTGAGACACTGAAGAGATGCGCCTGACTGAGACGCTATAGAGATGCGCCTGACTGAGAGCGCATGGCGGTTGCTGCGCCTAGCTGTAGACTTAGGGTCTTTTCTTTGTAGTTGTAAAGCCTTTTTTAGACATGTAATAGACTTTTATATGAAATAAAAAATCTTCTTTTAATGTCTATGCTTTTGCTGTTTGCTTGTGCCAAGTACTTCATCTGAGCTCCCTGGCGCATGTAATGTTAGGCGCATAGGATTTTCGGTCCTGAAATTCCATGCTTCTACAGATTCTTGTACATGCCATGATCAGTTTACTTACCTTGTTCTAGCTCCAGATTTACAGCTTACCTTGCCATGATACTCACACGTACATTCCATGATTTCTTGTATATACTCTCTATTTACAGTCTTATAGCTTTTGTCATATCTTGTGAACTGTTGTTAGTTGATTGTACTCGTTCCATCCTGACTGGATATGTTGACAAAATATTACAGATGCTGATGAGGAGGATTACTGTACCTACTATGGTCCGGATGACGTAGTGGGCTTAGACTTGGAGACCTTGGTTCAGCATGGCTTAGCTCCGCCCGACGAACCTCTAGCTTAGTTTAGTTAGAGTAGATATTTTGGATTGGACCTTGTCTCCAGCTTGCTACTTATGTTATGATATTATATTTGGGACTGTATAACTATATTACTTTGTGTCTCTCTCTCGTTGTTGAGCTGGATATTGCACTTGTGGTTTATATCTATCTGGTTTTTCGTGCCATGATTCTTTCTTCTAGATTGTGATTAAGTTTATCAGTATTTTATATTATATTCCTCCGTGCGGAGATGACAAGTTATTATATACTGTTTGTTGGCTAGTAGACCTACAATGTTCTACGTCGTTTTTACGATGTAGGCTGGGCGTTGTCACGTACTTGTGCCCCTATTTAGGGTGCGGGTCGTGACAAGTGTTCCAATAAAAATTCTGCTAAGCGCGTCGGCTACCACGTTTCTCTTGTCCGGCATATACTCGATCGTTAGCTCATAATCTTTTATGAGTTCGAGCCAACGTCGCTGTCGTAGGTTGAGTTCTCGTTGCGTAAACAAGTATTTCAGGCTTTTATGATCTGTGTAGATTCTGCAAGCCACACCATAAAGATAGTGCCGCTAGAGTTTCAACGCAAACACGATCGCCGCCAATTCTAGGTCGTACATCGGGTAGTTTTTCTCGTGCTGCTTCAACTGTCGTGAAGCGTAGGAGATGAATTTGTCTCTCTGCTTGAGTACGCATCCGAAGCCAGTTTCCGATGCGTCGCTGAATATCTGAAAGCCTTCTGGACCATCTGAAAGTGCAACGATTGGAGCTGAGATGAGCCGTTGTTTCAACTCTTGAAAGTTGGATTCACAGTGTCACTCCATTCAAATACTACTCCCTTCTGGGTGAGGCGAGGCAGAGGCGACGCTAGCTTTAAAAAGCTCCGCACAAATCTTCGGTAGTAGCCCGCTAAGCCCAGAAAACTCCGAATATCGCTAGCCGAGGTAGGTCTTTCCAATCTACCACCGCTTCAATCCTCTTTGGGTCCACCGCGACACCTTCGGCAGAGATTACATGTCCGAAGAATGTCACGCTACTCATCCAGAACTCACATTTACTCTGCTTGGCATATAATTTGTTTTCACGCAGAATCTGCAGTACCGTCTTCAAGTGTTCTGCATGCTCTTCTCGGTCCCTTGAGTAGATAAGGATATCGTTGATGAACACGACTACGAATTTATCGATTTGGGGTCGGAAGACTCTGTTCATCAATTCCATGAAAGTTGCTGGGGCATTCGTCAAACCGAACGGCATGACTGGAATTTGTAATGATCATATCGAGTGCGGAAGGCAGACTTCGATACGTCATCGGACTTGATCTTCAACTGATGATAGCCTGAACGAAGATCAATTTTTGAAAATATTGCCGCGCCTTGCAGTTGATCAAATAAGTCGATTCGTGGCAAAGGATACTTGTTCCGCACGGTCGCCTTGTTGAGTTCCCGATAGTCAATGCATAGCCGCATCGACCCATCCTTCTTCTTTACGAACAGTACGGGAGCTCCCCACGGAGAGACGCTAGGGTGAATAAATCCGCGGTCTACCAACTCTTGTAATTGCACCTTCAGCTCCTTCAGTTCTGCTGGAGCCATTCGGTAAGGCGCCTTTGATATTGTAATACCCAGTTTTCCAGATGAGGGTAATTTTGAAATTTTGTAATTATAATTATTATTTATTGATATTTATTTCATATTATGATTTTTGGTGATTTTTAATCATTTTTAAACTATTTAAAATCATGACTTGTGATTAGGGTTTTTCATCTACCACATTTCTAGTTTGAGGGTATTTTTTCATTTTTGAATTATTTGAATTAAATATATATTATTTGGAATTATTATGAATTATTGAGATTTATTAGAATTTATATGATTTTTGGTATAATTTAATTAAGGGTTATTCTAGACTTTGACTAGCATTGACTTTGGAGCCTAACCTAGATGCTAACCCTAGTGGTGGTGACTTGATTAGGTCATGTGACCCTAACCTAACATTAAGTTAATTCCTAATAGGCCATTTAGAATTTAAGTTAGAATAGAGAGGCTTTAGTCATAAGCCATGACTTATGGTTTTGAAACCATTAATTAGCAACTTAGCCCATAGAGGCCCAAGCCCAACACCATGTAAACCCTAACCCTAGCATTTATGGCCAACCACCTAGGGATCATCCCCCTATTTATACTCTCTTCCATTAGGTTAGCCTCCTTTAGAAATTCACAAGTTAGAAAAAGAGGTAAATCCCATCTTTAGAAATTCATAGAATATCCATTTTAATTCCTTTTTAATCCAAACAAGTTGCATTAGATCCTAACTCATCTATACTTGCTGTTATTTGAGGATAATCCCAGCTTTGGGACAATTTGGGAGCATTTGGCTAGCAAGGAGGAATCTCCCATTTGGAGCTTTTTTAAGCTTTTTGCACCTATAGGTAAAACTCCACAAATTGTATTAATATTTCATTTTCTTTGCATTTAGGGCTAGATCTAGGAGTCCGCTAGCTGTCCCTGAAGTTTGGGTCGATTTCGTGTCCGTTTGGTGTCCGTATCGGACACGTGTCATAAGTATTACATAGGTGTTTGTAGAAATGCCACATAGGAATTAATTTTCGTATTTTTGAAATATAATTGCATGGATTTGTAGATCTAGGTGAGTGTATTAATTTTTGTGAAGGTGTCATGGTGTTTTCTGTCCCTGTGTGTCGTGAATTTCGTTTGGACACGCAGCACGAGCCCGTAGGCCGTGTCCTGCATCTCGGGGCGTATATCTCGGGACACAGGACACGTCGTGTCCTGAATTTTTGTGGGATTCATGGGGCATTGTCTGCGACCATGCTCCCAAAATTTGGGAGCATCTCGTGGAGTACACATGGAGAAAACACACCCGTACTGGCCGCGCACGACAGGCGACTGTACACATGCACAGACACGCACAAACTTGTGTTCGCGTCCTCTGTAGACACGTAATGGACACGTGTCAGGCTATCCCACATGTAGCCCTACCCTAGGCGACCACGTGGGTGTGTACACGTGACACTAAGTGTCGTGTGTCGTGTCCTACACTCGTGTGCATGCGTACACGACACTGTGCAACACTGGGTGCATCCCACGTGTTTGCAATGTGTTGGACACGCCTGTGTCATGATTCTTGGACACGAAATGACTCTCAGGATACCTACACTTATGCTACATTATTTACCAACTCACCAATTGTGTTTTTGTTGATTAATTTAGGTCGAATTCTCGAATTCCCAAATGGACTGATACTCTAGTGTATCAGTGTTTAACTCACTGTTCTTCCTCTTGATTTACATTTTAATTTTATTTGTATCATGTAATTAATGTGATTAATTATGGTTACATATTGATAACAAGATAGGGTTTGTTAAGGAATCATTTTGATGGCTTATTGATTTCGAATTCACTGAATTCTCAAATGGACTGATACCCCCTTAAGTGAACTGTTTTTCCTGAGTTTAATCTGATAATTAACTGATTTTTTTAATGATGTTAATAATAGGGTTAGTTCACCTACATGTATCTAGGTTATTAGCCTACATTTTATGGATCATATTAGACATTGAGTTGGCTTTCAATGTATGGACTGATACATTCGAATGGAATAATTTAATTCACATTGGAATCTGTCACAGAATTCTCAAAACTGAGAATCGAATTCATTCTTTAATACCTGAACTGATTTCCTCTCCTTAACTGAATTTTGAATGATTAATTTTCTTTCCTTAACTGAGATTGGTTCTCTTGAATCTACACTCTCCATTATATTTTCCCTGTCACACTAAGGCACTGTTTTTCCTAATGTTACTCTTACATGCTAAATTGAGTTCCTTTAGAACTGTTAACTTGATTCCCAGATTTTCCACTAATGATTGAATGTTATTGCCATGACTAAATTCTCAGGTGTTTGTTAGTTCACTGTAATGGGTTTGATGTGTAGAAGGGGATTCGAATTGTTAGCTGTTAGTTAAGTTTTAAACTGTCATTGTGGTTGGATTTTTCCCCTGATTTGAAATGAACTGATTCCCTTTCCTTTTAAACTGAGAATCATGGATGTGTAGAAGGACTGTGTTTATCTGGGAATACTCGAATAGGCAATTTGAGTTGTGATACACTAGAATTGGTTTTGTAATTCCCTGTCACACACACAAACTGAAAACCAACGCACACTGGAATGAACCCTGTACACAGGAACACATATGCACACATGACACTCTCTTCTAACTAATCACACACACACAGTCCAAATCTGAGACTGACACACCATATCACTCGACACACACACAGAAATCTCTAGACACAAAACTACCTACTGTCAATTAGACTATCAATGCACAAAACTGAGAACTTAACCATGTAGGCACACACACACATGAGTAAAACTGAGACACATTGCACTGTTGAATAAACTGAATAACTGAGATGTCAGTTATTGACAAATAGAAGCATTGATTCACAC
Source organism: Iris pallida (assembly GCA_029216955.1). Taxonomy (NCBI): domain Eukaryota; kingdom Viridiplantae; phylum Streptophyta; class Magnoliopsida; order Asparagales; family Iridaceae; genus Iris; species Iris pallida. The sequence goes on along the minus strand of JANAVB010019130.1, from coordinate 3,828 downwards.
ACCCTCTATTCTATTTCCTATCATGTTACTCCTGTCACACAAATCTGAGACTTGCCACTGTTTTCCTCATACACTCATCCTTCCACACACTTTAGCCTACACACCACTCACTCATGTTCACAGGGACCTACCTATATACATTCATGTTGTCCCCATTGAATGGTAGAGTAATGCTTCACATATTAATTCCCTATATGTACATAGCATGATAAGTTAAAATTTAGGACTTTGATTGTTGACTGGCTGATTCTATATGATGTGCCCTTGATGTGTGGTTGTGTAGCTTGTATAGCCTTGGATTGGTATGTGTGAATGCTAGGGTAGACAAGGTTAGGCCTAGTGAGACTTCATTGAGTCTAGTTTGACCTTGTTTGACCTAACTAGACTAGAGTTGACCTAGTTTGATTGTTAGGGTTGACTAGAGTTGACCAAAGGTTGACTTAGCCTAGATTGACCCCAAATATCATGTAGATGCATTGTAGCAGTCTATTTCATTATTTTAGACATGTAGTGACTTGTACTGTTCTATAGGAGACAGACACCACTCCTTGGACAGTAGATATTCTTCAGATACTCAGGATACAGGCGAGTACATTCTCTGATCATTTCATATTCTGTTAGAATTATTTTTCTGCTTTAGATTACTTTACTTGATGCTGTCACGTTGGTAACACGGATTAGTACTATATGGATCCTTTCTTGAGATGTTATCCCCTCAGGAAGCATCGGATACTACATGTTCTGTGCGTTTCACTTACATTGTGTATCACTATGCTTCATGGTTCATTGATCACTTGTGACATGTACTCTCATGATCACAGAGTCTTCCTTGAATCACCCATTTATGGGCATTCCCAGAATCACCCATTTATGGGCCTACCATGTATCACCCCTTGTGGGCCATTGCATGGATCGTAACATAACCTGGCTGGATCCTTGTGTATTGATTGGGGTACGGGGGAGTAGAAGTAGACATGTGAATAATATCCAAGTAGTGTAGTTCCCAGAATCACTCCATAGTATAGTTCCCAGAATCTCCTATGCCATTTACATGTCTATATTATACTCTGACTCACTAGCCACTGTTAGTTATCTACTTATAGTAGATATTTCTATTACAGTTCTCTCTGTGTTTACATTCTGTACTTTCTTTCAGTTTCCTGTATCTTACTCTACTGCATGATTATATTTTCTAACCTGCTATGATCTGTTGAGATGTATTGTGCTCGCTCCTGTCCTGACTGGACCTGTTAAAAATTTTACAGTGAATGATGAGGCTCTGGTGTTTACCCATTATGGTGCAGCTTAGACAACACTTGTGACTTGGACCCAATTGCAGTATAGGATCTACCACCAGTGGTTTAGACTACTAGCTTAGACTCTTACCTTATCTTTCTCATTGATACATTATTGTATATGTACTGGGAGTTGTTTTATCTGATATTTATGGAGATGTCATCTTAGACACTTAGACCTCTATCTGATTGTATCTCTGTGGATTCATTTTGTTCCATATCTATCTATCTTTTTATCGTACTCTACCTTAGATGTGATTGAGAATGTATTGCTATGCCACCTCTATTCGGAGTGTATATAATGTACAGGTACCTTTATATTGTTAGATGATTGACCTAGGACAGCGTTTTATCGCCGACTCTGCGGCGTAGGCTGGGCGTTGTTACGTACTCGTACCCTCACAGTGGGTGCGGGTCGTGACACGTTTTTAGTGGTGGCCCATGCAGGTCGAGTTTATGTAGGGTTATTCGAACTAGAGTATCAGTACAGCCTGCAGTAGGATTAGAATATTTTTTAGGGTACTCAATCACACTAGGAAAAACTCTTAATCAGATTCATTTTATCTAAATTTGCTGTTTATTATCTTCCCTTGAGTATAAACTGTCCTCCTTTGAATTTTCGCTTCATTATCAGAAATTGCTTCTTGTTTTGATCTATCTTCATGATGGTTATGGAAACACGATCTCGTCGCTTCGGTTCGGGGGATACTATCGAGAGGCTGGCCACCTCTCGTCCTGTTCATCAGGGCCTCGAGACCGCAGTTCATGTTGTGCCGACTCAGGTTGTCGTTTCTGCTACATTGGAGGTGCACTTCTGTCTGTACAGAGACCTTTTTCCCGTCATTCCTGATTTCTCTCAGCAGCAGCGGTTCATGCAGCATCAGCAACAGACTAGGGGAAACCAGCCGGACGAGCTATCGTCAGGACGGTCGAGGATGCACAGACCATTGAAGATCTTGCTGCAAGTTTCATTCTTCTCGATTCATTCTCGCAATTATCTTTTATAACTACCTTGAAATCCGATTCCATCTGTTTCTTGCTGATTGATTAATTTTATCATGTTGCTCTTTTGTTATGTTGTTTTTCTTCAAAAAAAATCATATGGGCTAGGTCACCTCAGTTATGGGATCTAGAATCTTCGATAGTCGTGTTAGTTGGCATAGTGAGGACATGTAGTCAGATTTTGGATGTATTTCTCGGGTATGGGAATTTAAGATTTTTGCCGTCGCATGCGGCAATGCGAATATTTTAAATACCATGAACCTAGAGGTACGTACCTTAGTCAAGGACTCTGTGATTATCGTAGCCTTGCTTACTAGTATGACGAGGATTTAGAGTACCATGATTTTGGATAGACGCATATGATTATCAGATTGTACCTTAAATGCTCTTGAACAAGTTTTCTCTACTTTTGTTCAGTCTTTCAAAAAAAATTGTTTTGTTTGTTTTGTTTCTCATTATTTAACTTAGGAGTAGGAGTAGCTTTAGCTGTATTATAAACCTTTGTGTAACTTCTTACTATGAATTTTTTCTTAATACAATGAATCGATGATTTTGCTAGGCCTTATTTTGGATTTGATATTATAGTTCTGGTTTCAAAATGGTTCATTCTTTTTTTTAAACAGATAAGCAGAACAGATTCTATTATCATTCTCTTCCTACCAATATTTTATCACCATCATTCCTTGTCTTATATAACTGTCCTGATTACATCAATTCTCTGTCTCGTATCTAATTCTGTCAGCTATACCTTGAAACCCTTGAACCTTTATATCATTTTGCCTGAGACATGTTGAGGAAATAACATAAATTATCTAGTTCGAAAATGACGTAATTGGTTATCATATGATGATTTTGTAGGAATCAGAATGTTGGATGTCAAATATGAAAATTCGAGATGGAGATGTGGTAAAGGTTTAGAATAGAATCGAGAGATAAATGTTATCAATTTAGAAACAATCGCAGAAAATTTTGGTTATGAGTAATTCATGGATGTTTTTCAAAAAAAAAACTAATGAGGATATCAGAGGTCAACCTAGTTTTGAGAACTTAGAAAATCTTGGTTATTGATTCTTGGGAACTTTTACTCTAAGGCTAAGTAGAAATTTAGAAACGAAAGGAGAATTTAATTGTATTCAATGATTATGCGAAATTGAACTAGATATTGTAAGAGGGTGACTAGAGACAGAGAGAGCACAAGGATTTTAAGTTATAGGAATTATTTTAGATGATTGAGAAAAAAAAATTTGTAGAACTCAAAAGGATAATATTTGAAGGTGAACATTGAAGAAAATATGAAGGTTGATTTATAAATAAGAATAAATTTTGTATGACATAGTGGTATTAGGGTTGAATAAATACGAGACTTGAATTAAACAAGTTCAAGGGTTTCATAAACTAGATTTAGAGGTTTCAGATCTAAATTAGGACGAGGGTGAAGAATTTGAAATTTGATTAAATGAATAAGTGTTGATACCTAAATAAGAGGGGTATACTTCGTGGGAAATGTTTTAGAAGTTTGGAATTTTGTCTA
>JANAVB010019129.1:0-49455 GCA_029216955.1 Iris pallida | reverse complement strand
GCACAAAATGGTGTGTCTGAGTGGGACACGAAGGTCATGGATGAAGCGTCTCGAGTAGATCATGCATGATAAATTGGTTTCAAGAAACTGACTGGTCTTGTGCTCCCAAATGAAAAGTCACGGTAACGTGCTAAAAATGATCAAGGAAAAGAGTGGAAAATTAATTAATGATCAAATGGTCTAATTCGACCCGAAGTTGTACGAAGCAAAAAGAGTACAAGGGAACAAGTTTGAGTGGGACACTATATACCATCATAAAGGTAATCCTGTCCACTCCAAAACTCGTGAAGAAGATTTCCAGAGTTGAACATCCCTGACACTCCAATTATCAAATGCACGGAAAAGTACACTTAGGGATAATTAAACAGAATAAATTATTATCGAAACAAATCAATCAGAAATAAAATAAAATAAAAAAAATCGACCCGAAATTCAGGGTGCTCACATCCTACCCACCTTATAAAAATTTTGTCCTCGAAATTAAAACGTTCGTACTCCTTCTAGGTCAAACCCCCACAATCAAGTCCCAGAACTTAAATAAACATATCATCAAAAAGGACGACGTACAGGGTCATGGCATACGGTGGTAGTGAAAGTCTCATCTAGGTATACTAGTCATGCTAAACCAAAACGGTCATAGGGTATCAAAACACACAAGCAGTCTAGGGTGCCAAACTAGAAAAGTTACAGAAATAACAAATCATCAAAACTATAAGGCAGTCTACCACCCTATCTGAAAACTGGTACTTTTCATAAAAATAAAGAAAGGTAACTACCAATTATCTATAAAGGGTTCAAAAAATCAAAATCAAAAGTTAAAGAATGAAAGCCAATTTTATGAAAATTCCAATCACAATACATATATTAAGAATATTTAGTCTCGATACGATCTAAGTTGATCAAATTGGGGAAATCAAGATTCGAGGAATATGGGGGAACAGGTTCAACAAAGTCTGAGAACGAGCATATAAGGATGGAGATTCAGGTCACAATCAAATTTAATTCAATTGAGTACAACCCAAGATATTAATATGATAAGAAAAGATAATCGAAGTCGATTTGGTCGTGATTAAGGAAACTAGGATTCAATGATATTGAAAAACCCTTTTTGAGAAAACAGGAAAAGATTTCATACGAAGTCAGTAAATCATCTCTCTCTAATACTATCAGTTTATCATTTGCCAAACCATATTTTTTCTCACAAGTCCCAATATGAAAATCAACCTTCATATGACTATCATCGAAATTTTATAACCTTCAGTCATCTAAACCCTTACTGTGATCACCATAGACAAAATTTCTAACTTCTAAAACACTTTCCACGAAACATACCCGTCTTATTTAGGGGTCAACACTTATTCATTTAATCAAAATTTCAAATTCCTTCACCTCGTTCTAAATTAGATCCGAAACCTCTAAATCCAGTTTATGAAATCCTTGAACTTGTTTAAATCGAGTCTCGTGTTTACTAAACTCCAATACCACTATGTCACACAAAATTTATTCTTATTTATAAATCAACTTTCATATTTTCTTCAACGTTCACCTTCAAATATTATCCTTTTGAATTCTACAATTTTCTCCCAATCATCTAAAATAATTTCTATAACGTAAAATCCTTGTGTTCTCTCTGTCTCTAGTCACCCTCTTACAATATCTAGTTCAATTTCGCATAATCATTGAATACAATAAAATTCTCCTTTTTTTCATTTCTAAATTTCTACATAGCCTCAGAGTAAAAGTTTTTCAGAATCAAAAACCAAGATTTTCTAAGTTCTCAAAAATAGGTTGACCTTGAACATCCTCATTAGTTTTGAAATACATCCATGAATTATTCATAACCAACTTTCTGTGATTGTTTCTAAATTGATAACATTTATCCCTCGATTTCATTTTTAAACCTTTACCACATCTCCATTTCAAATTTTTCATATTTGACATCCAACATTCTGATTCCTACAAAATTATCCTATGATAACCAATTACGTCATTTTTGACCTAGATGATTCACGTCACTTCCTCAACATTTCTCAGATAAAAATGATATAAAGATTCAGGGGTTCAAGTACAGCTGACAGAATGTGATACGGGACGGAATTGATATAATCAGGACAGGTATATAAGACAAGGAATGATGGTAATAAAAATATTGGCAGGAAAAGAATGATAATAGAATCTATTCTGCTTATCTGTTTAAAAGAGGAACCCATTTTTTTTTGAAAAACCAGAATTATAATACCAAATCCAAAATAAGGACTAGCAAAATCATTGATTTATTGTATTAGAAGAAATAAATTTTGTAAGAAGTTACACAAGGTTTATAAAACAGCTAAAGCTACTCTTAAGTTAAATAATGAGAAGCAAAACAAAGCAAACAAATAATAATAATAATAATAAATTTTTTGAAGGACTGGAACAAAAGTAGAGAAAACATGTTCAAAAATATTTAAGGTACAATCTGATAATCATATGCGTCTATCCAAATCATGCTACACTAAATCTTCGTCATACTAGTAAGCAAGGCTACGATAATCACAGAGTCCTCGACTTTGGCACATACCTCTAGAATCATAGTATTTAACATTTTTGCGATGCCGCTAGCTTGGCTGCAAAACCTTAAATTCCCACACCCGAGAAATATATCCAAATCAGACTATATGTCCTCACCATGCTGGCTAATGTGACTATAGAAGACGAGATTCCATAACTTAGATGACCTAGCCCATATAATTTCATCTTGACAAAATTCAAATTAAATCAACAATGAATACCCAAAATCAAATCAAATTTATCAACGAACATCAAGATTCAAAAATGAACAAAAATCTTTCAAATCATATAAATACAAACTCGGATGCTACAGCTAACATCAAGATTCAAATTTCAACAATCATTCATCAAAATCAATAAATACAAACTCGAATTCAACAATAATCCATCAAAATCAAATTCAATCAACAGAAAGTAAAGATAAATCAAATCAAGGGAAAAGAGTTTTCTAATCGAAGTTAAAATAAGATTCTCAAGGGTCGTCCCAGGAATCTCTCAAGGGATCCTAATTGTGATTAAGTACCTTCAAAATATCCTAATCCTACTGCAGGCTGTAGTGGTACTCTAGTTCGAATACCACTACATAAACTCGACCTGCATGGGCCACCACTTAAAACGTGTCGCGACCCGTACCCTAGAGTAAGGGCACGAGAATGTAACAACGCCCAGCCTACGCCGCAGTGTCGGCGGTAGAACGCTGTCCTAGGTCTCATGCATCTAACAGTATAAGGCTAAGCAGTTTTACTCCCCGAATGGGGATGATATAGCAGAATGTAAACTCAATCACATCTAGGGTAGAGCATAATGGAAGATAGATAAAACATGAAATCCAAAAGAAATACAGCAGATAGAAGTCTAAGTGTCTAAGATACACAACCCAGAAATACATCTCAAAACTCAAATACAGAAATCCATAAATACAACTCAAGACAACTAAAAATAAACTGAGCAAAATCCTAGCTACCTATACAACCTCTACTGTGTCTCCTCTAGGCTAGCAGGCAACCTCCAAGCTATCTGTAAAATTTATCAACAGGTCCAGTAAGGACAGGAGCGAGCACAATACAACTCAAAATTTTATTGCAGGTTAGAAAATATAATCATGCAGTAAAGTAAGATACATGTACTGAAAGAAATGCTGTATGTAAACAGAGAGAGCTGTAATAGAAATATACTATAAATAGAGACTAACAGTGGCTAGTGAGTCAGAGTATAATATAGACATGTAAATGGCATATGAGATTCTGATAAGACACTATGGAAGAGATTCTGATAAGATACTACTTGGGTATTATTCACATGTCTACTTCTACTCCCCCGTACCCCCAATCAATACACAAGGATCCAACCAGGTTATGTTATGATTCCATGCAAAGGCCCCCGAAGGGTGATACATGGATGTCCCATAAATGGGGATTCTAGGAGATTCTAGGATACCCAGTAAATGGGATAAGAGATTCTAGGAGACTCTGTGATCATAAGAGTATAGTCACAATTGATCAAAGAACCAATGAAGCATAGTGATACACCATGTAAGTAAAACGCACAGAACATGTAGTACCCGATGCTCCCTAAGGATAACATCTCAAGAAGGGATCCATATAGTACCAATCCGTGTGACCAACGTGACAGTACAAGTAAAGTAATTTAATGCAGGAAATAATTCTAAGCAGGATATGAAATGATCAGAGAATGTACTCGCCTGATAACCTGAACAGCTGATAAGTATAGGGGTCCAACTAAAGCCACAGAGTCCTATTTAAAGCAACACAGGTTACAAGGTGTTCAAGTTGTAATAAATGAATCTCTACAAGCAATCTATATTATCCTAGGTTCTTCTAAGTCAAAACAACTCTAGGTCGACTCCGGCCAATAATCTAGTCAAACTAGGTCAAGTGTTGACTTTGGGTCAACTGGTCAACTCTGGTCAAACAGGGTCGATTCTCGTCTAATTATTAAGATATAAAGTGCACTTCGTTATTGGTACGTCGAAACTTACGACACGCAAATCGAGACGAGATGATCAGCGGTAAAGTTGATAATCTTATTATAGTGATCCACGTGTCCATCTTGTTAATTTCAGCGATGTGAGATAACTGGAATTGACTGAGCTCAGTTTCTTTGCACTAATCCCGAAATACAAACATTATAAGAATTAATTATTAATTAATTATAAAAAGGTTGAACTCAGAGAAATTATCAACAAACATTGTCGGACGATGAAAAAACATCGCCAACGTGTCCAGAATGGTCAAATTAGCTAGGATAGCCTACCCACCGGTCCAATTTGGACACAAGGGCAAAAAAGTAATTTTGGGTCAAAACGGTGTCCGTGTCGGAGCCGTTTTGTACCAAAAAACGTGCAAGAAAATAAGTCTATAAAATATAGCAAATTATATGTCCACGAAACTAGAATGACGATACGAACCCAACGATATCTCCAGAATTGGATTCCGTTGACCCGATCTCAATTTGGTCCGTTGACCAGAACTTGAAATTCCGGTTTGCACGGAAATGCGTGCCGGAGCCAATATTCTCAAAACTCAGCAAACTACATGTCAACGAGTCCAGAATGACGATACGAACTCAACGGTATATCCGGAATTGGATTCCGATGAGCCGATCTCAAAATGACCCGTTGACCCGGATATTGGTATCCGACTTGCACCGAAATGCGTGCCGGATCCAATGTCCACCAAAACCTAGAAAATTATATGTCAACGAGTCCAGAATGACGATACGAACTCAACGGTATATCCAGAATTGGATTTCGATGAGCCGGCATCAAAAAGTCCCGTTGACCCGGACTGTGGGACCCACTTTGCACCGAAAAACGTGCCAGGGCCCACGTCCTCCAAATCTAATAAATTTTATATGAAAACATGCCAGAACGACACCACGAGTCTAATGGTGGTGTCAAAAATGAAATCTGGAGTCCTGTGTTCAAAAATAGAATTTTACAAGTTAAAAATTACGAATTCGGACGGCCAACTTTGGCGTCGAATTCAACCAATCAAACAAGCTCACAATGAAACGAAACTGGAGGGATAGAAAGAGGGTTATACCATCTTCGCACAAGAACTGGTAGCATGCCAAACGGATCTGCGATGGAGGAGATACAAGCTGACGAAGTTGACCCCGCGAAACTGTCCAAAATTAATACAATTTAAACGGTCAACTTGGTGGCCGGTTTTGATGTATCAAACGATAAAATCAACGGATAAAAATTGACAGGGGTGAAGGTGGATATACCGAGCTTGTAACGGAGTGAAAAAATTGCCGATCCAACGGTCGAATTCCTGGAAAAACGTGTGCGAAGTCGCAACGACAGAGCGCGAAATCTGGATCGTTCTCGCGCGCGTCACGACGGAACTTCATGAGAAACGCACGAATCGCCTCGACGGCGCGTCCCGGAGGACGGTGGCCGCCAGGGGACTGCTCGCCGGAGTGGGGCGCACCCGTGGAGGGGGGGTCGCCGGAGCCACGGTGACCAGCGGCGGCGGCCAGCGCTGTACGCACGCGCGCGGCCGGCCATGCACTGCTGCCGCAGCTGCTGTTGCGCTGCTACTGGTGCCGCAGCCGTGCTCGTCTAGGCCGACGACGGCAGGGGCTGCACAGCCTCAACGAGGGTCGGGCGACAGCGCACGGTGGACGTGGAGGTAGTGGTGGCTCGTTGAAGTGGTGGAGGAATGGTGATGGTTGTTGATGGTGGTGTTGATGGTTAATTGGAAGAATGAGGAGAGGTCGGCCAAGTGGTGGTTGTGGTCGACGGCCAGGGTGGTCGACGGCATCGGCCACGGCTGGGCTCGGGCTAGGTTGGGCTCAGGCAGGAGGAGCTCCGGCCAGGTTGCTGTTGTGTTGGTGTGAGTTTGTGTGGGAGAGAAAAGAATGTGTGGGAAAAATTATTAGAAAGAGAGAGAGAGAGAGAGATGAGAATTAATCCTCCAAGATTTTAGGGCCGGCTGTGTGTGTGTGAGGAAGGTGTTGTTGGCTGCTATGGGGTTGGAGGGAAATTAATGGTGAGGATTTATTATGAGGATCAATGGCTAGGATTAATAGCTAAAATTAGGTCACTCCAAGGAATCAAAATCAATAAAATTTTCCATTAAATATTAAAAATAGGTAAAATAAGTACTTGATATTTTTCAAGGATAATGAGGCTGAGGGTGTCATGATGGAGGATAGTACGAAGCTGGGCTGGACTTGGTGGAGCCGGATTGGATCAAAACCGGACATTGTGCAAAAATCGAATAAAAAATAGGTATTGATGATCATGGGCAAATAAGTAGCACATGGGGATTCCAATAAGTGGGACACAAGTGGCATACGGATAGTAGACTCAATGTGGGCCATGTCCATATTTGGGGCAGACAGGTTTTGGTCGACAGGGTACCCACAAATCAAGATGGAAAATGAATGTGACACCGTGGGGTAAAATAAAATCGGGTCACGTGTCAGGAAAGTTGTGTGAAGCAAATGGAGCACAAAATGGTATGTCTGAGTGGGACACGAAGGTCATGGGTAAAGAGCGTCTTGAGTAGATCATGCATGATGAGTTGGTTTCAAGAAACTAACTGGTCTTGTGCTCCCAAATGAAAAGTCACGGTAACATGCTAAAAATGATCAAGGAAAAGAGTGGGAAAATTAATTAATGATCAAATGGTCTAATTCGACCCGAAGTTGTACGAAGCAAAAAGAGTACAAGAGAACAAGTTTGAGTGGGACACTATATACCATCATGAATGTAATCCTGTCCACTCCAAAACTCGTGAAGAAGATTTCCAGAGTTGAACATCCCTGACACTCCAATTATCAAAGGCACGAAAAAGTACACTTCGGGATAATTAAACAGAATAAATTATTTATCGAAACCAAATCAATCAGAAATAAAATAAAAATAAAAAAATCGATCCGAAATTCAGGGTGCGCACAAATCTTATGGAGGAGGTCAATATAGATGGCGGCCGTTTACCTGAGCCAGTTATTGATTCTTTAAAGAATACCAGTTTCTAGAATTTTGTCGAGGTATTCTACCAAGAAAGAGTCCACGTCTCCGAATTGGCCAACGTAACGGAAGGGCTTGAGAATTTGATTGCAACTTACAAAAAAGACAAAGATGGCGTCGGGTACTTTGAATTGAGCACCACTGTTAATATTGGGCCAAGCGTCGACGATATGGCAGTCATCTTCGGTCTACCGCTGAAGGAAGAAAGCGATAATGATTTTATTTACAAAAAATTGATAATGGAAAAACAGCAGCAGCCCCCACCATCAGACTCTTTCAGCCTGTGTAGAGATCATTTTAGAAGATTGCTGACTAATTACAAGGGCTCACACTCAAAAGTCACTAATAAAGAAGTGAGAGTGAAGTTCCTTGAATTGTTGCATCGGCTTCGTCAAGGAGATAAAGCTGTTAATCCAGATGATATGGCCAAGATAATAATCTTCAACTTGTGCCAAACTGCATTCTTCACAAAGACTAGCGATACAGATTTGCCATACAAATTCTTCGCCTTGGTAGACAGCGTGGACGTCATCAACAGTATATGCTAGACAAGGTTAATCTTGGCATATGTAATGGATAGCATCAAGAGGACTACAAGTAAAACTAAAGGGGGATTACTCCAGTGCTTACTCCAAAATGGAAGGTTGCACAATATACTTCCTCTATTGGTTTTGCAGAACATAGTACATTTGTGAAAAGGAAGTTCGACCCAATTCCTGATTACCCAAGATTTTTCACATGGAATGGGTACGAAATCTCAAACTTCCTCAAGGTTGAATATCACAACAATTTGAAATCGAAGATGGTATTCAAAGATCTTGTTATATCTGTTGGGGAAGAAGAAAGACACAAAGAAGATGAGCCACCTATACAAGAAGTTGAAAAAGAGGGAGAGGAACACCAACAAACAGGTAGGGATAATTTTGCTGAACAAGAGATACCACAGCATGATGAAATGGACGCTGTGATGGAGGACTTAGCGCATGAATTTGAGGATTTGAGAAGACAACATTCTGATATTCTTACGCAGAACGAAGAACTCAAAGAAAAGCTAAAAGAGATGGAGGCACAAGAAGTGCAGTTACGTGCAGCCAACCTTGAGAACGAAGAACTCAAAGAAAAGCTGAAAGAGCTAGAGGCAATTGAAGCACAATTACGTGCAGACAACCTTGAGAACGAGAAACTCAAAGAAAAGTTGAAAGAGCTCGAGGCACAAGAAGCGCAACAATGTGCAACCAACGTTGTAATGGAGGACTATGTGCATGAATTGGAGGATTTGAGAAAGCAGAATTCTGTTATTACTGCGGATAAGGCTCGGCTCATCGATAATGTTAAAGAGCTATAGGCACAAGGTAAAAAAATTCTATTTTAAATTTCTGATTTGTAATCCTTCGTGTTATAGTTCAGGAGAATGGCCACTATCCGTGTATAAAGATACGGAGAATGACATTCTCCATGTTATTTGAAACGGAGAATGACCATTCTCTATCATTTTGACACTGGAATGCTATTCTCCGTGTAATTTAAAACGGAGAATGTCATTCTCCGTGTTAAATCACACGGAGAATGAAATTCCCAGTGTCAAAACACATGAGAATGACCATTCTCCATGTTCAAAAATATGAAGAATTCCATTCTACGTGTTAGCTAAAAGGAGAATGTTCATTCTCCGTTTTATTACACGGATTATGGCATTCTCCGTGTTATGTTACACGGAGAATGCCATTCTTTACCATTCTCCGTGTAACTATCACGGAGAATGGTCATTCTAGTGTTAAAACGTATGAGTATGACCATTCTCCGTGTAAATTAACACGGAGAATGTTATTCTCTGTTTTAAGTTACACGGAGAATGACATGGAGAATGATCTTTCTCAGTGTTAAAACGCATGGGGATGACTATTCTCCGTATTAAATTACACGAAGAATGATCTTTTCTTTTCTCTTTTTTTATTGACATTTTCCCTTTCATTAATTTTTTTATATCAGTGCAAATGACAGAGCAGCTCAAAGAAGCAAATAAAAGGCTCGTTAAGGAGAAAAACGAGCTTCAAGTGAAAGTTGAATTTTTGAATAAAGAAGCCATTGAAAAAAATACAAAAATTGCTGATCTTGAAGCCATAATTGCAGTATTGCAGCTTAAAGTGCCCCAACAAGCTGCTGAACAATAATCTGCTGAACTTCATGATCCAGCAGTAACCAAAAAAAGAGGAAGGCCGCAGCAAAAGAGGTTGCCAAAACCATCAGCAGTATTAGCCAACGATAATTTTACTCCCTTGGGTAAAAAAACATTAATAGAGGCTAATAAAAAGTGGAAGATTAATGCCAATCCGAAAGAAAAAAAACTCAACCCAGAACGAAAAGAAACAATAAGAAAGCAGATCCGAAAGCCGAAAAAGATGACATAATTGCTCAACTAATAAACAATTATGATATACTAAAGGAATGCGAGGACCTAAGACTTTGGAATGATGCAGATGAAGAGCTGTAGAAGCTTTACAATAAAATCGTATTTCCAAACAAGAACACTCCACTGTATGTATTCTGAACTTTCTTTTTTTCTAGTCTTTTTCACAATTATTTCTAACAAATTTCTGTTAATTTAATCTAAAATAAATTTATGTACAGTATTATTGTATATGCGGCTAGCAAAGATCAATATGGAGTTGCTATCATCCTGATAGCAATAGACTTACAAGACATCTTCGACTATCAAGACATTGAAGCAGGAATACTCAATGTATTAATAAGCAAGATGAAACAAATTCAAGACAGGAATAGAAGAGAAGAACGGTCAAGTTCACAGGAGGTGCAATACAAGTGGGCTGCATTCATGATGCCCTACACATTGGTAAGAATCAAAAAATAAAAAATTTCTATTCATGTGTACACCGATGAAAGTAACTCATGATATTATATTTTGTTTTTGACAAACAGTCCATCGAACAAGCTCATGAAAAAATGCAACCGCCGACGCCCTTACTAATTTCAAAACAGATGTAGAAAACTTCATCTTGGATTTACAGGAAGACATAGAGTGGATATTCATTCCACTGTTTAATAAATCCAGCAAACACTATACGCTGCTCACATTCAACTTGAGCTCCTACGTGTGGGCACACTACAACTCCTTGGTGCCCAACACGTACGACAAGGGCAAAGAAGATACAGAATCCGTGAGGACGGTCTTGGAGCCTATTGTCAGGAGAAAAGTTGAAAAGATGAGGAGAAGTTGCAAGGCTATGGTGGAGTACGATAGCACACAGACGATTTTCATACAAAATGCCCACAACAGAAAGCACCCAACTGCCTCTTGTACACGGCATACTTTATGATGTGCTTGATGAATTCTCCCTTCACAGTACCAACAAAAGGAAATGATGATGAAATTTACCAAAAAATTACAGCGGTTAGGTTGAAATGGGCTAAGAGGTTGCTTCAAAGTGAAAATGTATTAGCCGAATCTATTATAAAAGTTACAATGTACATGGGATAATAACGTCTTTTTATTATCTTATATTTGACTTTTATACTTCTGTGTATGCATTTTTGGTTACATATCCTGTCTTTTACATTGTGCTATATATATCATTTTTGAATGGGTGTATGTGTCTTTTATTACATCTTCTCTGTCTTTTACATTGTTCTATATATATCATTTTTGAATGGTCAGTTCCAGTATTAAATGACGAATGAGAATGCCATTCTCCGTGTACAAAAACACAGAGAATTCCATTCTCCGTCTTGAACTACACAGAGAATAACATTCTCAGTGTTAAAATGCATGAGAATGTTCATTCTTCGTGAAACTTAAAACGGAGAATGACATTCGCCGTGTTAAAACGAATGAGAATGCTATTCTCCGTGTTATTTGAAACGGAGAATTCTATTCTCCGTTTTAATTAAACGAAGAATTGCATTCTCAATGTTAAAACGCATGAGAATGTTCATTTTTCGTGTAATTTGAAACGGAGAATGGCCATTCTCTGTGTTAAACGAAAACGAAGAATAGCATTCCCAGTGTTAAAACGAATGAGAATGCTATTTTCCGTGTAATTTAAAACGGAGAATTCTATTCTCCGTGTATAAAAATACGGAGGATATCATTCTATTTTTTTTTTATTCTCCTTGTTAATTTACATCACCGTTCCATACATCATGCCTTCTATATCTCGGCCGCATCAATCCTGTAGCATATCCGAGCGTCAATGCGATCGCACGCTTCAATACGCTTCGGCATTCCAAGCCTCAACGCGTTCAAGCGAAGCTCCGCTGCGAGCAGACCAATCCCTGAACCTGCTAGCAAACTAGTGGAGGATTAGTACTTTCGTCCTCGTTGTACTGATCAAAAACCCACTTAACAAACCGATATTTAGTATTGTATTGATTCATACAAACAAACAATTTAGTTCTCTTTCTATGTTCCCTTAGGATGAGTTCATGGCATATTTGAAGACTGTAAAGCATGGCAAACATGTTATTCAATTCGCATAAGTAAACAGACAAGCAATCTCGTGTTTGATTCGTGGCACAACTTAGCAATATCGACGCACTCGCCCTTGCACCGACGCAAGGTGAATACACGTACCCATTTTTCTTGTCATGTTATAAGTGCCCTCTATTCAGGATCCATCCATGTAGGATATACGCATACCTTGCACTTCCAAACCCATCACCCTTAACTATATGAAGGTCACTAGCTTTCCGGGCTAGAATGGACTTATATTTATCGAATCGAAACATAAGATGATGTTAACTCTGTGCGGTTGCTAACCAACATCAGAGGCCACCGAAATAATCGCAGCAAGTGGCTTATCACATTCACCAGACGATCGCTACTCATCTAAATAAAGTGCACCAACAATACCGTAAACGAATTCCTCCTAGGCCGAACGGTCCCAGCGCCCTGGCGCACCGCATTCGAGGGAATACCCATGCACGGACTTTTATATCTTTAAGTCCATTTGACCATGCAACGAATCTTATCTTTCATACAACCAAGCAAGTTCGCTTATCTCTATTTCGATTAGCACAACGCCCGAATGTCCTCAACGAACGCCCGAAGGCCGCGAACATTTCGAAGGGCACCATGCCGCATTATCATCTCGTATTTCTTCCGTTAACTTTCTATGTTCTTACGTTTCATACTTCGTTTCAATGTTCAATGGCATTATGCCTCAACTCAATGTTCATCAATCAAACGACCCGAAGGTCCCGAACACCTTCGAGGTATTATGTCATATCCGACAGTTCCGCCACATTCATGCCACAACTGTATTCTTTCACAATGAAGCCATCTTTATTATCTCGTATACGAAGGCACGTTTTGACCGTATTTCCGATGTTCTATGACTTAGCATTCAATGTCCGTGGCTTGCGCGCTAGGGCGCTCACCTATTGTCTTTCAATGTTCTAGCCGTTCTAACTCGTGCGCGAAGGCACGGTATGGTTCGTGCACTAAGGCACTCACCGAGTACAGTTATTCCATGTTCTTGTGGTTTGCGCACCGAGGCACTCGCCTTTGCGATATTCAATGTTCCATAGGGACTCGTACGTCTGCCGTACGATTCATTTCAATTGCTCTATCTTAGTGTTCGACACGCACTACGTTTATCTCTCCATCGAGCCACACCCGTGGCGTTGTTAGGCTAACTCAGCATTCAAAGATATGTATTTTACTTAAGCATGACGGAGTAGAAAAGACAGTTAATGTCTCCCCACCTTGAATCGATATGCCTTATCGTTTCGTCGAGCCGTTGTGGCTCGATTTCATAACATTGTTGTACGGACAACTCTCCTGACTTAGCCATTCAAGCACTTCGTGCTTCATTGAATTATACGTTCGATTTGGCTTACCGTGCCAATGCTTCAGTCCGTCGCAAGGCGACGATTTGCTTTCGCGGACCCCTTACTGAATAAGGCAAAAGATCGACATCTAACATTTCAGCGTAAACGTATAGCCTGCACATGAAACCAACTAAAATCAATACTTGCATCGATTCGGACTTGCACCGTGGTCGATTCGATTTCTTAGAATCTTCGAGCCATCTCAACGCAATTATCCTTCGAGGCAACGGGGCGCTTCGCATCGATTCACTCGATGCATTCTTTGGGACAAGGCAACTCTTCGCATCGACTTAGTTTGATACGTTGCTCGGGACAACTTAACACTCTGTATCGATTCGCATCGATACGTAATCGGGTCGACGCAACTCTTCGAGTCAACGACTCAGCATAATGCACCGTACGGAGCGGGACATTACATAATATACCACTCAAAACAAGGTTCATCCCGAACCGAAGCCAATACTAAATTTCCAAAGATTTCATTAGATCGTTCCACGATCTCGTCTCACTATCGTTTGGATCGTACAACTTAGTTTGGAATCATACACATATTTTAGGCGTTCCACCAATATATACATTTCAGCCAAGCTCAGTTGTATGATATCGGAACAGCGCAAACACGTAACTTCTCATTCTCAATTACTTGCCATCTCGTACTCTCGATCGAACTTGGGCTCTAGCATAAGTTCTCGCAATTCTAGCGCACATGCATATTGATACATACGCGATCCTCTAACGAAAGTCAAGGCACATGATGCGATTGATATTCTTCGTGTTAAAATGCATAAGAATTAAATTACACGGAGAGTGGTCATTCTCAATATTAAAATGCATGAGAATGACCATTATTCATTTTAAATTACACATAACGAACCTATTAAATGAGGAGTTTGCGGCATGGCATCCACCTGTAACAACTCTTAAATGCCACCTTCTTTATTGGGGAAAAGTTGAGGAGTTTGTGGCATGACATCCACTTGTAACGAACCTATTAAATGAGATTCATTATGCTGAATATTAGTTCCATCTGCATTTATTGGCCAATATGGCCTATAAAAAGGGGTTTCTTGAGGAGCAAACTCCATTATCTTTATAGCATTCCCATTATGCATGACCCTGACTTAGCTTTAAGAGGACCCTGGCCTGGCATCAGTTGGCTGTGGATCTCTTCGTTAAAAGTAGTTATGTCCTTGTAAAAGAACATATAGTAGTGAATCTCGAGATGCATTGGAACACCTTGTTCGAACCTGAACAACATCTTAGCAGTCCTCGTTCTTTGTCAAAAAGTTGGGGGGTCATGCTATGCCTTCTCAATAACGGTCTAGCATTCCCTTATGCTGGCAGAGCCACAGGTATGCTGGAAGAGCCGCAGGTTGTGCTCTGCCCTGCTCATTCGGGTATTCGGGGTTGCACATACAAGAAAGGAGGAATACGCTTCGATGGAGATCAATCTTCTAGTATGTGTACCAAGAAGAATACGGGTTGCGCTTCTGTTAAGATTAACCCCATTCTAGACTTCTTTAGGCCTTTCTGAATTTCTAATAGATCCTTTCTAGAAGAACAATATGAGTCTTTGTAATAGATCCTTTGTAGAAGAACAGTATGAGTCTTTCTGAATCTGTAATAGATACTTTGTAGACATATTAATAAAAGAACTTCTTTCTATAACTTCTGTTTTAATTTTATTTTTCTCTGTCTGTATATTTTGCAACATATACGGTGTCTTCTATAATAAAATCATGAAAAATTGTCATTTTCCGTGTTAAATTAAACGAAGAATGACATTCTCAGTGTTAAAACACATGAGAATGTTCATTCTCCGTGTTAAATTACATGGAGAATGACATTCTTCATGATATTTAACACGGAGATTGGCATTCTCCATTTTAATTACACGGAGAATATCATCCGCCATGTTAAAATGCATAAGAATGTTCATTCTCCGTGTTAATCTAACACGGAGAATGACATTCTCAGTTTTAATTACAGTGATAATGTCATTCTCCGTATAGTTAACCACGGATCGAGAATGTCATTCTCC
Source organism: Iris pallida (assembly GCA_029216955.1). NCBI lineage: Eukaryota > Viridiplantae > Streptophyta > Magnoliopsida > Asparagales > Iridaceae > Iris > Iris pallida. The sequence goes on along the minus strand of JANAVB010019129.1, from coordinate 34,012 downwards.
GTGTTGATTTATACGGAGAATGGAATTCTCAGTGTTAAAACGCATGAGAATGTTCATTCTCCATGTAAGTTAAAACGGATAATGGCATTCCCAGTGTTAAAACGAATGAGAATGCTATTCTTCGCATGATTTAAACGAAGAATTCCATTCTCCGTGTTAATCTAACATGGAGAATGGCATTCTAAGTGTTAAAACGCATGAGAATGTTCATTCTTCGTGTAATTTAAAACGGAGAATGTCATTCTTCGTGTTGAATTACACGGAGAATGACAATCCCATTGTTAGAACGAATGAGAATGCTATTCTCCGTGTAATTTGAAACGGAGAATGACATTCTTCGTGTAAAATTACATGGAGAATTGTCGTTATGCAGTCAAAAAATGTGAAACATTAGATATAACAGACTTCAAAATAGCACCATTGATATCAAAAATGTAAGAAATGTGTTCAAAATAATTATATAAAGAATGAAGGGCTGAATATGTATTAACAAGGGGGCGCCGCTTCCTTGACCCCCGTAGAAGGACGTGGGGGGAGAAGGCAACTGGTGCGATTGTAATTACCTAATTCAAGGCAATTCTGGCACCTCATCTTGCTCTTCTCTTTTTCCTTGTTCTCATAGTTGCTCTTAAAACGGTCCGTCTTTGGACGGCCAGGGCCCCATTTCGGAACAGGTGGTAGAACCAAGTCTGTTGGATTATTTTCAAACTATTTTTTACCATCTAGAACTGGACGAATTGCTCATGAATATAGCTTCTTGTAGAAATCTGATGTCCAATACTGCTCCACAAAATTGTAAACTAATTTATTCGAACCAAATCTGATGCATTAGATTGCATGGCTGCATGGGAATTCATATACCTTCCATCTACGACAATGATAATGTCAATCAAGAAGATTCACCAGGTGTGAGGAAGTATCTGCCATCACCTCAAACTCGAAATCACCAGACCGATATACCTTATAAGACATGCCATCATCTGTAAGCTGCTTCAGCATATTCTCGACGTATAGAGTCAATTTGTTATTTAAATCAATTGTATCCTTGTGGCGATCCGAAATCGTCTTCATCATCTTCACTCGGATAACGTTTACAAGTGCTGAAATAGGCATTTTCTTCTCAGCCTTTATCCATGCATTAAATGACTCCGCACAACTAGAATCAACCTCGTCGTATCTACATCCGAGGAAGAATGTTCTTAACTAGAATCAACCACGGATAACGTTTACAAGTGCTGAAATAGGCATTTGACTAATGTTCAGGTTTTTGTTTATCCATCCAATTCATAACATGACCACAATTCAGATCATATATCTTCTTAACTGCTTGTTTATAACCACCTTTGTACAGGAAAAACAGAAATTAATTAAGAAGGAAGTCAAGGCACAAGCACATAAAAAAGGGACCATTCTCCGTGAGACTTAAACGGAGAATGGTGAGATTTACACGGAGAATGGCCATTCTCCGTGTTAAAATAACAGAGAATTCACATAAAAACTCCATATATATGTCTAACTTACACACCTGGCGTTAGAGCATATACTGCTTGCCTACAAGCTTCAAGTACATTCGGATACTTGCTTTCATTTTCTTTCTCCTTCAGCGGTATGTTATTCTTCATGTGATAATAGCAATAGCTATGATAAGCAGTAGGGAACACTTTAGGAACTTTAGAAACTAAACCGGTGCCTTGATCCTACTACAAAAATTCATCAATTTAGTGATGGCTATATCCATCAAAAATTCGTCGGTAAATGTAATTACCGACGGATGGTCGACGGATGGTCGACGGATATTGGTTAAAAAAGTTCATCGGGAAAAGCCTCGTCGCTAACTACAATCCGTCAGCAAGTTGTCGCTCGGCGACGAATTAGCGACGGACTGCCGTCAACCATACTCGTACAGTTTATGACGACTCGCCGACGGATTACCGTCAAATCACGTATCAAAAGAAGTAATGACGTATCACTTACCGACGGACATATCTGTCGCTATTTGGTCGGTAAATGCGTATCAGAGAGTTTCTGATAGGCAAATTCTGTCGTCAATTAGTCGCGAATGGTCGCTACCTTTTGACGGATTCGCGACGGAATATCGACGAAATATCCGTCGATCCGGTTCTGTGAATTATTCATATTTCCAGAACATTGGCGACAGATAATCCGTCGTTATTCCGTCATGAGTCGTCGCTAGACAGTCGCCAATCAGTCGGCCCTATAGCGACGAATTATCCGTCGCCAATATCCGACGAAACATTCACTACTAAAATCTGCTAGAATAGCGACGTATATTAGCGACGGCGGAAAAAGCAGTCGCTGATAATTGCCTATAGCGACTCCTAGTGTTACACGTCGCTGACCGTCGCTGAGTAGCGACGTTCAGCGACATAGTGTTTATTACGTCGCTGCATGGCGACGTTTTGCGACGGACAAACTTTTTACGTTGCTGTATTGCGACGTTTTGCGACGTATATTTTATACGTCGCTGACTTATTTCATATAGGGTAACTGGCCCGATCGAAATCACAAATTTTCATCCAAATTTCTTTCTTCCCGCTCGATCCCCCTCTCCCATCTCCCCCCGACGAACCCTCCCCTCCGGCGACCCCTCCCTCCGGCGACACCCTTCCCTTCTCCCCCCGGCGGCCCCGTTCGCCCGCTGACCCCTCCCTCCGGCGACCAGCCTCCCTCCTTTGACGAAGTCTCCTTCCTCGTCGCCTTCCTCCTCCGACGAAGACACCCTCCTCGCCGCCTCCATCCTCTGACAAAGCCACCCTCCTCAGGTAAACCCTAACCCTAGCCCTAGCTATCTAGACACGGACACAGACACGAGAACCCTAACACTAGCTGGGGTGGTCTTGCTGTCGAGGAGGGAAGGGAGGGGTGGGGTGGGTGCAGGAGGGTGGGGGGGTCTTACTGTCGAGGGGTGGAGGGAGGGGTGGGGGTACCCGGGGGTGGGGGGTCTTGCTGTCGATAGGGGCAGGGTTGGGGTACGTGCAGGGGTAGGGGGAGGGGACAGGGGGGGGTCTTGCTGTCTAGGGGGACAGGGGGGGTCTTGCTGTCGAGGGGGGGTAGGGGGAGGGGGCAGGGGTGGGTGGGTACAGGGGTAGGAGGGAGGGGGCAGGGGTAGGTGGGTGCAGGGGTAGGGGGGAGGGTGGCAGGGGACAGGACCCTAACCCTATTTCGGACACGACTTTGTGACACAGGACACAGGACACACACACACACACAATACATACATATATACCTATATATATAAATACACATATCTACATATGTATATGTATATATATATACTCACACACTTATATACACACACAAATACATATATAAATATATATGTATACAATGTATATACACACAAATACACATATATATACAATCGAAAATCCATTTAAAATTCATTTTAAGAATCTGAAATGTTGACGATATATACCGACTATCGTCAACATTTGGTTTTGCCTTTTAGTTGCAGGAATATGAGAGTTATTAGATGTTAAAGTAGGATATTAATTTATTAGTTAGGATAGAGAGTTTGAGATAGATTGTTCATGTGAATGTTAGGTAGTAGTGTACAGTTCATGATTAGCATTGTTTAGATATTAGTTTCAGTTAAAGGGTTAGTTTAGATTAGGATATTAGTTTATGTTAGAAGGAACTGCCTGCAACTGCATCGTACCTGCAGGAATATGAGAGTTATTAGATGTTAAAGTAGGATATTAATTTATTAGTTAGGATAGAGATTTATTAGTTATTTTTATAAACCGTGATATGTTAAATGCCTGCAGCTGCATCGTAGCTCATGGATATGACTGAGAGGGTGACATGGTTGTCACATTAAGGGTCTTTGAGGAGGTGACATGTTGTGAACATATATATCCTTATAGTTCTCCTACGTAATGTTAAAGGAAATCCGTAGGAGAACTATATATAAGAATATATCTTTTCGCAACATGTCACCTTGTCAAAGACCCTTAATGTACCAACCATGTTACCGCGGTATTGGTATTGGGATACCAATAGCGATAAGGTAAAGGGTACCAATAGCGATAAGGTAAAAGGGTACCAACTTAAGGTATTGGTATTGGGATGCCAATAGCGATAAGGTAAAGGGTACCTTGGTAGGTAATGACTAGAAATAGAATATTTGACTTAGATTTAACCTTGTTTGACCAAGCTTGACTATTTTGACTGAAAGTCAAAGTAGAGTCAACATCTGACCTAGATTGGACTAAGAGTTGACAAAGTCAACTATAGGTCAACCCTTGACCTACTTTGACCTTGTTTGACTTTGTTTGACTTAGCTTGACCTTGTTTGACTTTGTTTGACTTAGTACAACCTAGTTTGATCTAGATTGCATATCATTGTTATTAGTAACTGTCCGCTACTAATGTGTGTCCCATAATAAGACATAATATACGAATTTGTGCCTATTGGATAATATGTGTCCATCTTTGCAGAATTATTTCCAAATGGATATGAATTACTACTTGCGAAATCGTTCATGGATATACAATCGTCGTCCTGATGATATGTGTGGTGTGTGGGATGAATACATTGCGGGAGTAGAGCAGTTCCTGCAGTTTGCTAAGGCGTTCCCTCAGTACATGGACGGCACCAAAATTAAGTGTCCGTGTGTGAAATGTCATAACGTGAAATATTATCCAGAAGTGGAAGTGACATATCATTTGTACTCGAGGGATTTCACGTCTAATTACTATCAGTGGACCGCACACGGAGAACTTGTGTCTTTAGCATCAGAGCCGGAGCCTTATGCTGAGCCGTATATGCATGCGGGACCTAATTTTGTTTCAGATAATCATGCATACGACGACGGGTGCGTGAACATGATTTTTGATGCTGCGGGGCCTAGTTTCGTTCATGATGTACCTGAGGAGGCACCGAACGCCGATGCTGCACAGTTCATGGAGTTGCTGGAGAATGCAAGGACTCTATTGTATCCTGGGTGTGAGGATCATTCACCGTTGGAGGTGGTTACAAGACTGATGAGCATTAAGTCAGATTTTAACATGTCGCAAGAATGCTACAACCGAGTGTTGGAGTTGATTATAGAGATCTTGCCGGCGGGTGCTAAGTTGCCTAAAGACTTCTACCGGTCTAAGAGGATGGTGAGATCACTCTGGATGGGATACGAGAAAATCGATTCTTGTCGCAATGGATGCATGCTGTACTACAAAGACGACAAGGACGCAGATGTGTGCAGATTTTGTGGTGCTGATCGCTATAAGATAACTAGTACAGGAAGGTCTACCGGTGCAAGAAGACCGACCGATTCAATGAACTACTTTCCTTTAACGCCGCGATTGCAAAAATTATTTATGGTGAAAGAGACGGCCGAAAATATGAGTTGGCACATGCGAGAACAGATTGAAGGAGTGTTTGATCACCCATCCGATGGAGAAGCGTGGAAGCACTTTGATCGAGTGTATCCTGATTTTGCTTCAGATCCGCATAATGTCAGGTTGGGGCTATCTTTTGACGGTTTTACTCCTTTTGGTCTTTCGGAATCCCAGTATTCGTGCTGGCCTGTGATTGTCACTCCGTATAATCTACCGCAGATAGGAAGGCCTTTTGGTTCGCCCACTTCAAGGTAAAAAATTTGTTTATTTTTAAATTTAATAATCATTTGTGTATATTATACAACTTTTCTATTTTACTTCTTGTAGAGGACCTATTTTATCCACCATACCGGGCGGCGAAGATTGACGGCCAATTTTCTGTCGTCGCAGCCAAGGTCATCCGTGATGCGATCCACGACCAGAAGTCTCGTGATCGCTCCGGACAGCCGATCCATGGTTGGATCACGCCAGAGTAGTGAACTGAGATAAAGGCTAGATTCAGCGAGCCCAAGTACCAGGAGCGGTCTGACAAGGCCAAGGTGGCACGGTCGAGCGCCGGTAAGTGGTGTGGTGGCTCCATTCCGATGACGGAGCATTTTCGTCGTCTGGTACGTTTCCTATGATGGACATTAATTTATATATAGTTCGATAGTATGTTTAATACTAATAATAGATAATATATTTTAACAGGTAAAAAAGGGTGAGGACCCGAACATGGTGACCGTCTTCCTGGTCACCCATCGGAGGGCTGGGGAGTTCATTGACGAGAGGGCGACACAGGCATATGTACGTTCTATTCTTTATATTAATTTACTATAATTTAGAAAACAGGAAAATAGATATCAATATAGACTTTAGCAAACACTTACACGTTAGCAAACATGTTCTAGGCCGAGTTTGTTCGGCTACAGGAGGAGGCGACTGCTGCTGCTAGTGCGCCAGCAGGGAGAGGGACTGGTACTTCCTTCCAGTCGCCTACAGCTTCATCGTCGGATGACCTCTGGATGACCGTCGTTGGCGGTCTTCAGAAGGGTACATACTACGGTACGGGATCCTACGACGCGTATTTGGCTTTAGAGTCATCCCGGGCCCCCTCTGTCAGTGCACAGTCTCCGGCTTCGCAGGCATCGTTACGAGCTCAGGATATTCGTCGTCAGATCGAGGAGCTGCGTCGCGAGTTGCAGCAGCAGATTTCTGATGCGGTCGAGCGACGATCTGACCCTCCGATCGTCACCGGACGATTTGATACGGTCGAGCGCAGTATACAGGAGCTGATGAGTCTACAGCAGTCTACAGCTGCCAGCTTGCACACGCTCACCGAGTCTACGCAGCGCACAGAGCATAGACAGGTCGAGCTGGAGGGATCGCAGAGGAGCATGTCTGCCTCACTCACTCAGGTATCGGCTTCGCTTGAGGCGAGTACTGAGAGGGTGGTGAGTACCCTTGCTGTTTATGGTGAGCAACTGCAAAAGCTGGAGCAGATACGTCCTCCCGGTCCATCGACGGCACCGACTCCAGACATTGCACTGCCTCCTACTGGTGCAGCTTACACAGGAGCAGTATGAGTACATGCTATCCCAGATGCACGGCAGGGGTCCTCAGTGATCCAGTAGATTTTTTTTATCATCTTTGTATTTATTGGCCCTATGGGCCCATTCACCATTTTGTACACTGATTTTGAATATTATTTGACTCTGTTGGACATGTATGTTTGTTGGACATGTATGTTGGTGATACTTAATTTGTTGGTATTTTCATTGAGTACATGTATGATATTTAGTTGTAGGCTGTTATGATGGGAGACTGTTATTCATCTATTAGTTATAGACTGTTATGATGGGAGACTGTTAATTGTGATGATATCTGCGACGGGGATGACAAATATACCTACGCTGGGTTATAAGCGATGATCTGATATACAAATGAGGTGTTGTCCAAATTTTAAAAAAATATAATGTGTATTTTTGTGATGATCTGTGTCTGTGTTTACAGTGAATGTGAAATGCAGTGTTCGGAACCATCGACAATTTCGATTACTGTTGTATGTTTTATCTTGGATAGAAAGAGCAACAGTTCAGGGTGTACTTCTGAGAGCTTCATTTTCATGTCCTTCACTTTCTCGGGACGTCGTAAAGGATCCCGAGAAGGTGAAGGACGTGAAGAGGAAGCTCTGAGAAGTGCACCCTGAACTGTTGCTCTTTCTATCCAAGATAAAACATAGAACAGTAAGCGAAACTGTCGATGGTTCGAATACTGCACTTCACACACACTGTAAACACAGACACACAGCATAACAAAAATACCAATTATATATTTTTTATTTTTTTATAACATCTGCGACGTATAGCGACGTTCTGCGACATTTTGTGACGTATAGTACACGTCGCTATACGTCGCCAAATAGTGACGTAATGTCGCTATCCGTCGCTATACTGCTGACGTTGCATATGACCACCTGAGAGCTGACGTCGCTAAAGTTGTCGCTAGGCGTCGCTAAAATACTGACGTGGCTGCCATGCCATGTCATCATATATAAAGTTGACGGCGTCGCTAAGTGGTCACCCTACGTCGCTATAGTGGCGACGTATGATGACGTCGCTATCTGTCGCTAATGTTGCGACGTCTAGCGACACTAAACGTGACGTCGCAAATAGCGACGAATTACGACGAAATTGTAATCTGCGACAAGCCTATACGCGACATCCAATTTTCGTCGCTAAATACGTCGCTAATAGAAATTAGTGACGAATTTTTCTTTTTTAGCGACGTATTCTGACGTCGCTAAAAGGGATTATTTTAGTAGTGATTGTGTGTTTACCGACTACTACCGACGGCATACTGACGTAATATTTGTCAACCCAATCCTGTAAATCTTTCATAATTCTAGAACCTTGGCGACGGATAATCCGTCGGCTTTTAGTCGCGCATCCGTCGCTAACTGGAAATCCCCCAGTTAGCGACGGATAGTCCGTCGGTAATTGGTCGCCAGTCCATCGGTAGCTGGAAAATTTTTGAAAAAATAGCATAAAACTGGGCATTCCCAATATACACAATTCTAATATACAAAACACACAAATAATCCCAAGCAATTCTAATATACACAATTCCAATATACAAAACACAAAAACAATTTCAACACACAAATAAACACACAAAATATACAAATAATTTCGAGCATTCAAATTGTTCACACAAAACACACAAATATTCAATATTTAAACACAAATATTCGATATTCAATATTCAATAAAAAGGAAAATCGACTTCGGCCTCAGCAAAGACCGTAAGTCAGACGATGAATCCTCACAGCCAGGGATCATAGTTGCGTTGAGGCATGTACCATTCTCTCAGCCACTTTGCATACGAAGGCTCAATCTGGTTGAGGTCTTCTGTTGGGATAGGAGGGTCAGTCCCGATGCTACTACTCTCTGACGGTGGCTCCTCCTCAACTTCAACCTTGGGAGCAATCTCTTTCCTGATGGTCATCGGTTCTTCCTTGACCTCGACCTTTTGTAACACCTCCTCCTTAACAGTCACCGGCTCTTATTTGACGAACGGAGACATTATCTCTTCCTTCACGAGAGCCTCCGCATTCGGCATGGGTACTACAACAGAGTCAAAAAAAAGTTAGCAAAAAGGACTTAGAAGCCCAACATGAGCATCTGAGCCGCATCAAAATCTCTGGCGCATCAACTGGGATGAAACCCATGCACGTCAGCCTAAGCACATCTACATGAGGCGTCTCATCTACAGTACTAAAGGAATGCGAGGACCTAAGACTTTGGAATGATGCAGATGAAGAGCTGTAGAAGCTTTACAATAAAATCGTATTTCCAAACAAGAACACTCCACTGTATGTATTCTGAACTTTTTTTTTTTCTAGTCTTTTTCACAATTATTTCTAACAAATTTCTGTTAATTTAATCTAAAATAAATTTATGTACAGTATTATTGTATATGCGGCTAGCAAAGATCAATATGGAGTTGCTATCATCCTGATAGCAATAGACTTACAAGACATCTTCGACTATCAAGACATTGAAGCAGGAATACTCAATGTATTAATAAGCAAGATGAAACAAATTCAAGACAGGAATAGAAGGGAAGAACGGTCAAGTTCACAGGAGGTGCAATACAAGTGGGCTGCATTCATGATGCCCTACACATTGGTAAGAATCAAAAAATAAAAAATTTCTATTCATGTGTACACCGATGAAAGTAACTCATGATATTATATTTTGTTTTTGACAAACAGTCCATCGAACAAGCTCATGAAAAAATGCAACCGCCGACGCCCTTACTAATTTCAAAACAGATGTAGAAAACTTCATCTTGGATTTACAGGAAGACATAGAGTGGATATTCATTCCACTGTTTAATAAATCCAGCAAACACTATACGCTGCTCACATTCAACTTGAGCTCCTACGTGTGGGCACACTACAACTCCTTGGTGCCCAACACGTACGACAAGGGCAAGGAAGATACAGAATCCGTGAGGACGGTCTTGGAGCCTATTGTCAGGAGAAAAGTTGAAAAGATGAGGAGAAGTTGCAAGGCTATGGTGGAGTACGATAGCACACAGACAATTTTTATACAAAATGCCCACAACAGAAAGCACCCAACTGCCTCTTGTACACGGCATACTTTATGATGTGCTTGATGAATTCTCCCTTCACAGTACCAACAAAAGGAAATGATGATGAAATTTACCAAAAAATTACAGCGGTTAGGTTGAAATGGGCTAAGAGGTTGCTTCAAAGTGAAAATGTATTAGCCGAATCTATTATAAAAGTTACAATGTACATGGGATAATAACGTCTTTTTATTATCTTATATTTGACTTTTATACTTCTGTGTATGCATTTTTGGTTACATATCCTGTCTTTTACATTGTGCTATATATATCATTTTTGAATGGGTGTATGTATCTTTTATTACATCTTCTCTGTCTTTTACATTGTTCTATATATATCATTTGAATGGTCAGTTCCAGTATTAAATGACGAATGAGAATGCCATTCTCCGTGTACAAAAACACAGAGAATTCCATTCTCCGTCTTGAACTACACAGAGAATAACATTCTCAGTGTTAAAATGCATGAGAATGTTCATTCTTCGTGAAACTTAAAACGGAGAATGACATTCGCCGTGTTAAAACGAATGAGAATGCTATTCTCCGTGTTATTTGAAACGGAGAATTCTATTCTCCGTTTTAATTAAACGAAGAATTGCATTCTCAATGTTAAAACGTATGAGAATGTTCATTTTTCGTGTAATTTGAAACGGAGAATGGCCATTCTCTGTGTTAAACGAAAACGAAGAATAGCATTCCCAGTGTTAAAACGAATGAGAATGCTATTTTCCGTGTAATTTAAAACGGAGAATTCTATTCTCCGTGTATAAAAATACGGAGGATATCATTCTATTTTTTTTTATTCTCCTTGTTAATTTACATCACCGTTCCATACATCATGCCTTCTATATCTCGGCCGCATCAATCCTGTAGCATATCCGAGCGTCAATGCGATCGCACGCTTCAATACGCTTCGGCATTCCAAGCCTCAACGCGTTCAAGCGAAGCTCCGCTGCGAGCAGACCAATCCCTGAACCTGCTAGCAAACTAGTGGAGGATTAGTACTTTCGTCCTCGTTGTACTGATCAAAAACCCACTTAACAAACCGATATTTAGTATTGTATTGATTCATACAAACAAACAATTTAGTTCTCTTTCTATGTTCCCTTAGGATGAGTTCATGGCATATTTGAAGACTGTAAAGCATGGCAAACATGTTATTCAATTCGCATAAGTAAACAGACAAGCAATCTCGTGTTTGATTCGTGGCACAACTTAGCAATATCGACGCACTCGCCCTTGCACCGACGCAAGGTGAATACACGTACCCATTTTTCTTGTCATGTTATAAGTGCCCTCTATTCAGGATCCATCCATGTAGGATATACGCATACCTTGCACTTCCAAACCCATCACCCTTAACTATATGAAGGTCACTAGCTTTCCGGGCTAGAATGGACTTATATTTATCGAATCGAAACATAAGACGATGTTAACTCTGTGCGGTTGCTAACCAACATCAGAGGCCACCGAAATAATCGCAGCAAGTGGCTTATCACATTCACCAGACGGTCGCTACCCATCTAAATAAAGTGCACCAACAATACCGTAAACGAATTCCTCCTAGGCCGAACGGTCCCAGCGCCCTGGCGCACCGCATTCGAGGGAATACCCATGCACGGGCTTTTATATCTTTAAGTCCATTTGACCATGCAACGAATCTTATCTTTCATACAACCAAGCAAGTTCGCTTATCTCTATTTCGATTAGCACAACGCCCGAATGTCCTCAACGAACGCCCGAAGGCCGCGAACATTTCGAAGGGCACCATGCCGCATTATCATCTCGTATTTCTTCCGTTAACTTTCTATGTTCTTACGTTTCATACTTCGTTTTAATGTTCAATGGCATTATGCCTCAACTCAATGTTCATCAATCGAACGACCCGAAGGTCCCGAACACCTTTCGAGGTATTATGTCATATCCGACAGTTCCGCCACATTCATGCCACAACTGTATTCTTTCACAATGAAGCCATCTTTTATTATCTCGTATACGAAGGCACGTTTTGACCGTATTTCCGATGTTCTATGACTTAGCATTCAATGTCCGTGGCTTGCGCGCTAGAGCGCTCACCTATTGTCTTTCAATGTTCTAGCCGTTTTAACTCGTGCGCGAAGGCACGGTATGGTTCGTGCACTAAGGCACTCACCGAGTACAGTTATCCCATGTTCTTGTGGTTTGCGCACCGAGGCACTCGCCTTTGCGATATTCAATGTTCCAAAGGGACTCGTACGTCTGCCGTACGATTCATTTCAATTGCTCTATCTTAGTGTTCGACACGCACTACGTTTATCTCTCCATCGAGCCACACCCGTGGCGTTGTTAGGCTAACTCAGCATTCAATGATATGTATTTTACTTAAGCATGACGGAGTAGAAAAGACAGTTAATGTCTCCCCACCTTGAATCGATATGCCTTATCGTTTCGTCGAGCCGTTGTGGCTCGATTTCATAACATTGTTGTACGGACAACTCTTCTGACTTAGCCATTCAAGCACTTCGTGCTTCATTGAATTATACGTCCGATTTGGCTTACCGTGCCAACGCTTCAGTCCGTCGCAAGGCGACGATTTGCTTTCGCGGACCCCTTACTGAATAAGGCAAAAGATCGATATCTAACATTTCAGCGTAAACGTATAGCCTGCACATGAAACCAACTAAAATCAATACTTGCATCGATTCGGACTTGCACCGTGGTCGATTCGATTTCTTAGAATCTTCGAGCCATCTCAACGCAATTATCCTTCGAGGCAACGGGGCGCTTCGCATCGATTCACTCGATGCATTCTTTGGGACAAGGCAACTCTTCGCATCGACTTAGTTTGATATGTTGCTCGGGACAACTTAACACTCTGTATCGATTCGCATCGATACGTAATCGGGTCGACGCAACTCTTCGAATCAACGACTCAGCATAATGCACCGTGCGGAGCGGGACATTACATAATATACCACTCAAAACAAGGTTCATCCCGAACCGAAGCCAATACTAAATTTCCAAGGATTTCATTAGATCGTTCCACGATCTCGTCTCACTATCGTTTGGATCGTACAACTTAGTTTGGAATCATACACATATTTTAGGCGTCCCACCAATATATGTATTTCAGCCAAGCTAAGTTGTATGATATCGGAACAGCGCAAACACGTAACTTCTCATTCTCAATTACTTGCCATCTCGTACTCTCGATCGAACTTGGGCTCTAGCATAAGTTCTCGCAATTCTAGCGCACATGCATATTGATACATACGCGATCCTCTAACGAAAGTCAAGGCACATGATGCGATTGATATTCTTCGTGTTAAAATGCATAAGAATTAAATTACATGGAGAGTGGTCATTCTCAATATTAAAATGCATGAGAATGACCATTATTCATTTTAAATTACACATAACGAACCTATTAAATGAGGAGTTTGTGGCATGGCATCCACCTGTAACAACTCTTAAATGCCACCTTCTTTATTGGGGAAAAGTTGAGGAGTTTGTGGCATGACATCCACTTGTAACGAACCTATTAAATGAGATTCATTATGCTGAATATTAGTTCCATCTGCATTTATTGGCCAATATGGCCTATAAAAAGGGGTTTCTTGAGGAGCAAACTCCATTATCTTTATAGCATTCCCATTATGCATGACCCTGACTTAGCTTTAAGAGGACCCTGGCCTGGCATCAGTTGGCTGTGGATCTCTTCGTTAAAAGTAGTTATGTCCTTGTAAAAGAACATGTAGTAGTGAATCTCGAGATGCATTGGAACACCTTGTTCGAACCTGAACAACATCTTAGCAGTCCTCGTTCTTTGTCAAAAAGTTGGGGGGTCATGCTATGCCTTCTCAATAACGGTCTAGCATTCCCTTATGCTGGCAGAGCCACAGGTATGCTGGAAGAGCCGCAGGTTGTGCTCTGCCCTGCTCATTCGGGTATTCGGGGTTGCGCATACAAGAAAGAAGGAATACGCTTCGATGGAGATCAATCTTCTAGTATGTGTACCAAGAAGAATAAGGGTTGCGCTTCTGTTAAGATTAACCCCATTCTAGACTTCTTTAGGCCTTTCTGAATTTGTAATAGATCCTTTCTAGAAGAACAATATGAGTCTTTGTAATAGATCCTTTGTAGAAGAACAGTATGAGTCTTTCTGAATCTGTAATAGATACTTTGTAGACATATTAATAAAAGAACTTCTTTCTATAACTTCTGTTTTAATTTTATTTTTCTCTGTCTGTATATTTTGCAACATATACGATGTCTTCTATAACAAAATCATGAAAAATTGTCATTTTCCATGTTAAATTAAACGAAGAATGACATTCTCAGTGTTAAAACACATGAGAATGTTCATTCTCCGTGTTAAATTACATGGAGAATGACATTCTTCATGATATTTAACACGGAGATTGGCATTCTCCATTTTAATTACACGGAGAATATCATCCGCCATGTTAAAATGCATGAGAATGTTCATTCTCCGTGTTAATCTAACACGGAGAATGACATTCTCAGTTTTAATTACAGTGATAATGTCATTCTCCGTATAGTTAACCACGGATCGAGAATGTCATTCTCCGTGTTGATTTATACGGAGAATGGAATTCTCAGTGTTAAAACGCATGAGAATGTTCATTCTCCATGTAAGTTAAAACGGATAATGGCATTCCCAGTGTTAAAACGAATGAGAATGCTATTCTTCGCATGATTTAAACGAAGAATTCCATTCTCCGTGTTAATCTAACATGGAGAATGGCATTCTAAGTGTTAAAACGCATGAGAATGTTCATTCTTCGTGTAATTTAAAACGGAGAATGTCATTCTTCGTGTTGAATTACACGGAGAATGACAATCCCATTGTTAGAACGAATGAGAATGCTATTCTCCGTGTAATTTGAAACGGAGAATGACATTCTTCGTGTAAAATTACATGGAGAATTGTCGTTATGCAGTCAAAAAAATGTGAAACATTAGATATAACAGACTTCAAAATAGCACCATTGATATCAAAAATGTAAGAAATGTGTTCAAAATAATTATATAAAAGAATGAAGGGCTGAATATGTATTAACAAGGGGGCGCCGCTTCCTTGACCCCCGTAGAAGGACGTGGGGGGAGAAGGCAACTGGTGCGATTGTAATTACCTAATTCAAGGCAATTCTGGCACCTCATCTTGCTCTTCTCTTTTTCCTTGTTCTCATAGTTGCTCTTAAAACGGTCCGTCTTTGGATGGCCAGGGCCCCATTTCGGAACAGGTGGTAGAACCAAGTCTGTTGGATTATTTTCAAACTATTTTTTACCATCTAGAACTGGACGAATTGCTCATGAATATAGCTTCTTGTAGAAATCTGATGTCCAATACTGCTCCACAAAATTGTAAACTAATTTATTCGAACCAAATCTGATGCATTAGATTGCATGGCTGTATGGGAATTCATATACCTTCCATCTACGACAATGATAATGCCAATCAAAAAGATTCACCAGGTGTGAGGAAGTATCTGCCATCACCTCAAACTCGAAATCACCAGACCGATATACCTTATAAGACATGCCATCATCTGTAAGCTGCTTCAGCATATTCTCGACGTATAGAGTCAATTTGTTATTTAAATCAATTGTATCCTTGTGGCGATCCGAAATCGTCTTCATCATCTTCACTCGGATAACGTTTACAAGTGCTGAAATAGGTATTTTCTTCTCAGCCTTTATCCATGCATTAAATGACTCTGCACAACTAGAATCAACCTCGTCGTATCTACATCCGAGGAAGAATGTTCTTAACTAGAATCAACCACGGATAACGTTTACAAGTGCTGAAATAGGCATTTGACTAATGTTCAGGTTTTTGTTTATCCATCCAATTCATAACATGACCACAATTCAGATCATATATCTTCTTAACTGCTTGTTTATAACCACCTTTGTACAGGATAAACAGAAATTAATTAAGAAGGAAGTTAAGGCACAAGCACATAAAAAAGGGACCATTCTCCGTGAGACTTAAACGGAGAATGGTGAGATTTACACGGAGAATGGCCATTCTCCGTGTTAAAATAACAGAGAATTCACATAAAAACTCCATATATGTGTCTAACTTACACACCTGGCGTTAGAGCATATACTGCTTGCCTACAAGCTTCAAGTATATTCGGATACTTGCTTTCATTTTCTTTCTCCTTCAGCGGTATGTTATTCTTCATGTGATAATAGCAATAGCTATGATAAGCAGTAGGGAACACTTTAGGAACTTTAGAAACTAAACCGGTGCCTTGATCCTACTACAAAAATTCATCAATTTAGTGATGGCTATATCCATCAAAAATTCGTCGGTAAATGTAATTACCGACGGATGGTCGAC
The DNA here is from genome assembly GCA_029216955.1 of Iris pallida. Taxonomy (NCBI): domain Eukaryota; kingdom Viridiplantae; phylum Streptophyta; class Magnoliopsida; order Asparagales; family Iridaceae; genus Iris; species Iris pallida. Next base: position 17,664 of record JANAVB010019129.1, on the reverse strand, counting down.
GGATGGTCGACGGATATTGGTTAAAAAAGGTCGTCGGGAAAAGCCTCGTCGCTAACTACAATCCGTCAGCAAGTTGTCGCCCGGCGACGAATTAGCGACGGACTGCCGTCAACCATACTCGTACAGTTTATGACGACTCGCCGACGGATTACCGTCAAATCACGTATCAAAAGAAGTAATGACGTATCACTTACCGACGGACATATCCGTCGCTATTTGGTCGGTAAATGCGTATCAGAGAGTTTCTGATAGGCAAATTCTGTCGTCAATTAGTCGCGAATGGTCGCTACCTTTTGACGGATTCGCGACGGAATATCGACGAAATATCCGTCGATCCGGTTCTGTGAATTATTCATATTTCCAGAACATTGGCGACAGATAATCCGTCGTTATTCCGTCATGAGTCGTCGCTAGACAGTCGCCAATCAGTCGGCCCTATAGCGACGAATTATCCGTCGCCAATATCCGACGAAACATTCACTACTAAAATCTGCTAGAATAGCGACGTATATTAGCGACGGCGGAAAAAGCAGTCGCTGATAATTGCCTATAGCGACTCCTAGTGTTACACGTCGCTGACCGTCGCTGAGTAGCGACGTTCAGCGACATAGTGTTTATTACGTTGCTGCATGGCGACGTTTTGCGACGGACAAACTTTTTACGTTGCTGTATTGCGACGTTTTGTGACGTATATTTTATACGTCGCTGACTTATTTCATATAGGGTAACTGGCCCGATCGAAATCACAAATTTTCACCCAAATTTCTTTCTTCCCGCTCGATCCCCCTCTCCCATCTCCCCCCGGCGAACCCTCCCCTCCGGCGACCCCTCCCTCCGGCGACACCCTTCCCTTCTCCCCCCGGCGACCCCGTTCGCCCGCTGACCCCTCCCTCCGGCGACCAGCCTCCCTCCTTTGACGAAGTCTCCTTCCTCGCCGCCTTCCTCCTCCGACGAAGACACCCTCCTCGCCGCCTCCATCCTCTGACAAAGCCACCCTCCTCAGGTAAACCCTAACCCTAGCCCTAGCTATCTAGACACGGACACAGACACGAGAACCCTAACACTAGCTGGGGTGGTCTTGCTGTCGAGGAGGGAAGGGAGGGGTGGGGTGGGTGCAGGAGGGTGGGGGGGTCTTACTGTCGAGGGGTGGAGGGAGGGGTGGGGGTACCCGGGGGTGGGGGGTCTTGCTGTCGATAGGGGCAGGGTTGGGGTACGTGCAGGGGTAGGGGGAGGGGACAGTGGGGGGTCTTGCTGTCTAGGGGGACAGGGGGGGTCTTGCTGTCGAGGGGGGTAGGGGGAGGGGGCAGGGGTGGGTGGGTACAGGGGTAGGAGGGAGGGGGCAGGGGTAGGTGGGTGCAGGGGTAGGGGGGAGGGTGGCAGGGGACAGGACCCTAACCCTATTTCGGACACGACTTTGTGACACAGGACACAGGACACACACACACACAATACATACATATATACCTATATATATAAATACACATATCTACATATGTATATGTATATATATATACTCACACACTTATATACACACACAAATACATATATAAATATATATGTATACAATGTATATACACACAAATACACATATATATACAATCGAAAATCCATTTGAACTTCATTTTAAGAATCTGAAATGTTGACGATATATACCGACTATCGTCAACATTTGGTTTTGCCTTTTAGTTGCAGGAATATGAGAGTTATTAGATGTTAAAGTAGGATATTAATTTATTAGTTAGGATAGAGAGTTTGAGATAGATTGTTCATGTGAATGTTAGGTAGTAGTGTACAGTTCATGATTAGCATTGTTTAGATATTAGTTTCAGTTAAAGGGTTAGTTTAGATTAGGATATTAGTTTATGTTAGAAGGAACTGCCTGCAACTGCATCGTACCTGCAGGAATATGAGAGTTATTAGATGTTAAAGTAGGATATTAATTTATTAGTTAGGATAGAGATTTATTAGTTATTTTTATAAACCGTGATATGTTAAATGCCTGCAGCTGCATCGTAGCTCATGGATATGACTGAGAGGGTGACATGGTTGTCACATTAAGGGTCTTTGAGGAGGTGACATGTTGTGAACATATATATCCTTATAGTTCTCCTACGTAATGTTAAAGGAAATCCGTAGGAGAACTATATATAAGAATATATCTTTTCGCAACATGTCACCTTGTCAAAGACCCTTAATGTACCAACCATGTTACCGCGGTATTGGTATTGGGATACCAATAGCGATAAGGTAAAGGGTACCAATAGCGATAAGGTAAAAGGGTACCAACTTAAGGTATTGGTATTGGGATGCCAATAGCGATAAGGTAAAGGGTACCTTGGTAGGTAATGACTAGAAATAGAATATTTGACTTAGATTTAACCTTGTTTGACCAAGCTTGACTATTTTGACTGAAAGTCAAAGTAGAGTCAACATCTGACCTAGATTGGACTAAGAGTTGACAAAGTCAACTATAGGTCAACCCTTGACCTACTTTGACCTTGTTTGACTTTGTTTGACTTAGCTTGACCTTGTTTGACTTTGTTTGACTTAGTACAACCTAGTTTGATCTAGATTGCATATCATTGTTATTAGTAACTGTCCGCTACTAATGTGTGTCCCATAATAAGACATAATATACGAATTTGTGCCTATTGGATAATGTGTGTCCATCTTTGCAGAATTATTTCCAAATGGATATGAATTACTACTTGCGAAATCGTTCATGGATATACAATCGTCGTCCTGATGATATGTGTGGTGTGTGGGATGAATACATTGCGGGAGTAGAGCAGTTCCTGCAGTTTGCTAAGGCGTTCCCTCAGTACATGGACGGCACCAAAATTAAGTGTCCGTGTGTAAAATGTCATAACGTGAAATATTATCCAGAAGTGGAAGTGACATATCATTTGTACTCGAGGGATTTCACGTCTAATTACTATCAGTGGACCGCACACGGAGAACTTGTATCTTTAGCATCAGAGCCGGAGCCTTATGCTGAGCCGTATATGCATGCGGGACCTAATTTTGTTTCAGATAATCATACATACGACGACGGGTGCGTGAACATGATTTTTGATGCTGCGGGGCCTAGTTTCGTTCATGATGTATCTGAGGAGGCACCGAACGCCGATGCTGCACAGTTCATGGAGTTGCTGGAGAATGCAAGGACTCTATTGTATCCTGGGTGTGAGGATCATTCACCGTTGGAGGTGGTTACAAGACTGATGAGCATTAAGTCAGATTTTAACATGTCGCAAGAATGCTACAACCGAGTGTTGGAGTTGATTATAGAGATCTTGCCGGCGGGTGCTAAGTTGCCTAAAGACTTCTACCGGTCTAAGAGGATGGTGAGATCACTCTGGATGGGATACGAGAAAATCGATTCTTGTCGCAATGGGTGCATGCTGTACTACAAAGACGATAAGGACGCAGATGTGTGCAGATTTTGTGGTGCTGATCGCTATAAGATAACTAGTACAGGAAGGTCTACCGGTGCAAGAAGATCGACCGATTCAATGAACTACTTTCCTTTAACGCCGCGATTGCAAAAATTATTTATGGTGAAAGAGACGGCCGAAAATATGAGTTGGCACATGCGAGAACAGATTGAAGGAGTGTTTGATCACCCATCCGATGGAGAAGCGTGGAAGCACTTTGATCGAGTGTATCCTGATTTTGCTTCAGATCCGCATAATGTCAGGTTGGGGCTATCTTTTGACGGTTTTACTCCTTTTGGTCTTTCGGGATCCCAGTATTCGTGCTGGCCTGTGATTGTCACTCCGTATAATCTACCGCAGATAGGAAGGCCTTTTGGTTCGCCCACTTCAAGGTAAAAAATTTGTTTATTTTTAAATTTTAATAATCATTTGTGTATATTATACAACTTTTCTATTTTACTTCTTGTAGAGGACCTATTTTATCCACCACACCGGGCGGCGAAGATTGACGGCCAATTTTCTGTCGTCGCAGCCAAGGTCATCCGTGATGCGATCCACGACCAGAAGTCTCGTGATCGCTCCGGACAGCCGATCCATGTTTGGATCACGCCAGAGTAGTGAACTGAGATAAAGACTAGATTCAGCGAGCCCAAGTACCAGGAGCGGTCTGACAAGGCCAAGGTGGCACGGTCGAGCGCCGGTAAGTGGTGTGGTGGCTCCATTCCGATGACGGAGCATTTTCGTCGTCTGGTACGTTTCCTATGATGGACATTAATTTATATATAGTTCGATAGTATGTTTAATACTAATAATAGATAATATATTTTAACAGGTAAAAAAAGGTGAGGACCCGAACATGGTGACCGTCTTCCTGGTCACCCATCGGAGGGCTGGGGAGTTCATTGACGAGAGGGCGACGCAGGCATATGTACGTTCTATTCTTTATATTAATTTACTATAATTTAGAAAACAGGAAAATAGATATCAATATAGACTTTAGCAAACACTTACACGTTAGCAAACATGTTCTAGGCCGAGTTTGTTCGGCTACAGGAGGAGGCGACTGCTGCTGCTAGTGCGCCAGCAGGGAGAGGGACTGGTACTTCCTTCCAGCCGCCTACAGCTTCATCGTCGGATGACCTCTGGATGACCGTCGTTGGCGGTCTTCAGAAGGGTATATACTACGGTACGGGATCCTACGACGCGTATTTGGCTTTAGAGTCATCCCGGGCCCCCTCTGTCAGTGCACAGTCTCCGGCTTCGCAGGCATCGTTACGAGCTCAGGATATTCGTCGTCAGATCGAGGAGCTGCGTCGCGAGTTACAGCAGTAGATTTCTGATGCGGTCGAGCGACGATCTGACCCTCCGATCGTCACCGGACGATTTGATACGGTCGAGCGCAGTATACAGGAGCTGATGAGTCTACAGCAGTCTACAGCTGCCAGCTTGCACACGCTCACCGAGTCTACGCAGCGCACAGAGCATAGACAGGTCGAGCTGGAGGGATCGCAGAGGAGCATGTCTGCCTCACTCACTCAGGTATCGGCTTCGCTTGAGGCGAGTACTGAGAGGGTGGTGAGTACCCTTGCTGTTTATGGTGAGCAACTGCAAAAGCTGGAGCAGATACGTCCTCCCGGTCCATCGACGGCACCGACTCCAGACATTGCACTGCCTCCTACTGGTGCAGCTTACACAGGAGCAGTATGAGTACATGCTATCCCAGATGCACGGCAGGGGTCCTCAGTGATCCAGTAGATTTTTTTTATCATCTTTGTATTTATTGGCCCTATGGGCCCATTCACCATTTTGTACACTGATTTTGAATATTATTTGACTCTGTTGGACATGTATGTTTGTTGGACATGTATGTTGGTGATACTTAATTTGTTGGTATTTTCATTGAGTACATGTATGATATTTAGTTGTAGGCTGTTATGATGGGAGACTGTTATTCATCTATTAGTTATAGACTGTTATGATGGGAGACTGTTAATTGTGATGATATCTGCGACGGGGATGACAAATATACCTACGCTGGGTTATAAGCGATGATCTGATATACAAATGAGGTGTTGTCCAAATTTTAAAAAAATATAATGTGTATTTTTGTGATGATCTGTGTCTGTGTTTACAGTGAATGTGAAATGCAGTGTTCGGAACCATCGATAATTTCGATTACTGTTGTATGTTTTATCTTGGATAGAAAGAGCAACAGTTCAGGGTGTACTTCTGAGAGCTTCATTTTCATGTCCTTCACTTTCTCGGGACGTCGTAAAGGATCCCGAGAAGGTGAAGGACGTGAAGAGGAAGCTCTGAGAAGTGCACCCTGAACTGTTGCTCTTTCTATCCAAGATAAAACATAGAACAGTAAGCGAAACTGTCGATGGTTCGAATACTGCACTTCACACACACTGTAAACACAGACACACAGCATAACAAAAATACCAATTATATATTTTTTATTTTTTTATAACATCTGCGACGTATAGCGACGTTCTGCGACGTTTTGTGACGTATAGTACACGTCGCTATACGTCGCCAAATAGTGACGTAATGTCGCTATCCGTCGCTATACTGCTGACGTTGCATATGACCACCTGAGAGCTGACGTCGCTAAAGTTGTCGCTAGGCGTCGCTAAAATACTGACGTGGCTGCCATGCCATGTCATCATATATAAAGTTGACGGCGTCGCTAAGTGGTCACCCTACGTCGCTATAGTGGCGACATATGATGACGTCGCTATCTGTCGCTAATGTTGCGACGTCTAGCGACACTAAACGTGACGTCGCAAATAGCGACGAATTACGACAAAATTGTAATCTACGACAAGCCTATACGCGACATCCAATTTTCGTCGCTAAATACGTCGCTAATAGAAATTAGCGACGAATTTTCCTTTTTTAGCGACGTATTCTGACGTCGCTAAAAGGGATTATTTTAGTAGTGATTGTGTGTTTACCGACTACTACCGACGGCATACTGACGTAATATTTGTCAACCCAATCCTGTAAATCTTTCATAATTCTAGAACCTTGGCGACGGATAATCCGTCGGCTTTTAGTCGCGCATCCGTCGCTAACTGGAAATCCCCCAGTTAGCGACGGATAGTCCGTCGGTAATTGGTCGCCAGTCCATCGGTAGCTGGAAAATTTTTGAAAAAAATAGCATAAAACTGGGCATTCCCAATATACACAATTCTAATATACAAAACACACAAATAATCCCAAGCAATTCTAATATACACAATTCCAATATACAAAACACAAAAACAATTTCAACACACAAATAAACACACAAAATATACAAATAATTTCGAGCATTCAAATTGTTCACACAAAACACACAAATATTCAATATTTAAACACAAATATTCGATATTCAATATTCAATAAAAAGGAAAATCGACTTCGGCCTCAGCAAAGACCGTAAGTCAGACGATGAATCCTCACAGCCAGGGATCATAGTTGCGTTGAGGCATGTACCATTCTCTCAGCCACTTTGCATACGAAGGCTCAATCTGGTTGAGGTCTTCTGTTGGGATAGGAGGGTCAGTCCCGATGCTACTACTCTCTGACGGTGGCTCCTCCTCAACTTCAACCTTGGGAGCAATCTCTTTCCTGATGGTCATCGGTTCTTCCTTGACCTCGACCTTTTGTAACACCTCCTCCTTAACAGTCATCGGCTCTTATTTGACGAACGGAGACATTATCTCTTCCTTCACGAGAGCCTCCGCATTCGGCATGGGTACTGCAACAGAGTCAAAAAAAAGTTAGCAAAAAGGACTTAGAAGCCCAACATGAGCATCTGAGCCGCATCAAAATCTCTGGCGCATCAACTGGGATGAAACCCATGCACGTCAGCCTAAGCACATCTACATGAGGCGTCTCATCTACAGTTGGGTCACCCCAACATCACTGCAACAAAGACCAAGGCAAGAGAATATCCACCGAGCACTTTCGGGCAAACGTCGGCGTGGGTCGCCCTAACGACGGGGACTTCCTTCGTGTCGACCTCCAAGGGTTCCTTGTCTCGGCCCCTTCTTCGGATAGCAGCACCGCCTCGGGGAGTCTTGGGAGCCATCTCTCTAACAAAGAAAAGAAGGAAGAAAAGAGTTCTGAGGAAGAAGAAAGCTTTTTCAGAAAAGAAGAAGACTCTCTCTCCTCACAAGCCGCCTATTTATAGGCTTGGGCAGACGAGAAATCTATTAGCCAGGGAGCCGACTCCGTAAGACAAACTAAATATAATTAGTTCAATATGTATTGTAAGACAAACTAAACATAATTAGAAGAAAATCTTGACATAGAGTGATTCGAAGGACTTACTAGATGTTCCATCATCGTCATTGTCTAGAAAGATGATGTTTTCTTCAACATCCGTAGGAGAAATATAAGGATATATCTTTTCACAACATGTCACCTTGTCAAAGATCCTTAATGTGACAACCATGTTACTGCGGTGTCGGAAGACTAACATGTCATAATTTTCTAAGCCGTGTGCTTTGACATAATCCTTCCAACCCTTTCCTCCTATGTAGAAATCTATTAGTCTTTCGACACCGCAGTAACATGATATTCACATTAAGGGTCTTTGACAAAGTGACATATTGTGAAAAGAGGATAACATTGCGCTGTCAGGATCAAGTTCCTAGCCCAATCAGGATAACATTGTGTGTATAGACAAAGAGTGATATGGTGAGGGGTGTATGTGTGTGTTTCAGTCAAATGTGTATGTGTTAAGGGTGTGACAGGGAGAGTGAAAAAGTGAGAGTGTGTGTGTGTGTCCTAGTCAAATGTGTGTGTGTGTGTTAAGGGTGGGTGGGTGTGTGTACAGGCGAGAGCCTCAAATGTGTGTATGTTTGTGTTCCGACCCCCCGCGGCCAGACCCTAACCCCCTCCCCCCCCCCCCCCCCCGCCCTCCCACAGCCCACCCCCAAATAAACACACAAAACACACAAATAATCCCATGCATTCAAATTGTTCGCACAAAACACATAAATATTCAATATTTAAACACAAATATTCAAACTCCAAGTAAAACCCATAAATAAGTCTACCGAAAACAAATTCGGTCAAAAATTATATCCTATATATATATATCTATTGTCCTCTACGTACGCGCAGAGAGATCTCCCTCCTCAGCCACTGCGCATAAGTAGGATCCACGCCAGCAAAATTAATATCCAGAGGAGATGGATGACTGGAACTCCCGGTGCAACTGCCCTCTGGTGCCACCTCTTCAGCAGTAGGAGGTGGCACTACCGACTCAGCAGTAGGTACCACTACCGACTCAGCAGCAGGAGGTGGCACTACCGACTCAACAGCAGAAGGTGCCTCTCTCAAGCGACGTCCTCGGGTCTTGGGTGCCATCTGGTAAGATTGATGGAAACATGGAGATTAATTAGGGATTAAACCAAATAACAATATTAGACGTGTAATATAGAAGATTCATTTTTGTATGGAAATAACAGTATTAGACGTCCTCTGCGTCCTCATCTTCCTCTTCCTCCTCATCTTCGCTTTCATCTATTTTGTTTTTCTCTTCGGATACTTCAACCTCTTCGGATACTTCAACCTCCAACAGTGAATGACCCTCAGCAGTCTTGCCTTAAACTTGAAGCTATTAATGACATAGCATGACAGTACGGAATGAGTCTCACAACCAGAATATAGAGGAGTAGAGAAGGCCCCCTCTCTGACCCCCCTCTACTTTTCTGCTTTTCATTCGAATCTCTCAGCCTCCTATTCTGTATCATATGATATCCATCTCAACCAAAGAGTAGAGAAGTGAAAAATATTAATATTAACCAAGGATCGGTATCGGAATCGATATCACCATGAATCTTATGGCTTGTTCTACCAGATCATAATATAAAATCAAACGTGTGAATCAGAGCTTCACATTCTAATATTGTGAATGTGAAGCTCTGCTTCACAATTAGTTTTATATTATGCTCTGTTAGAATAAGCTTTGAGATTCATGGTGATACTGATTCCGAAACTGATCTTTGGTTAGTATTAATATTTTTACACTTCTCCACGCTTTGGTTGAGATGTATATCATATGATGCGGAATAGGATGCCTCATGACCCGAATGAGAATAAGAGGAGTAGGGAGGCTCTGTCACGACCCGCTACCTAAATTTTTGGGCCGGGCCGAGTCATGTCCAGCCTGCGTTTGGGATAAAATACAGTAAGCTATTCTAGAGATAACAAGATAAGACTAAATGTGCTAACAGTTCTATAAGGGAATAAAAGTCATAAATGCTCCAAACACAAAAGTCGTCTCATATAGTAAAATGTCCAAAGCACAAGTCTGAAATGTAAAACTGGATACATGTCCAGTTACAAAATACGTAGTCTAATACATGACTACACTAAGTATCCCAAGTGACTACGCAAACTAGGCGATTTTCCCCGCAGGTACATCCTCGTAAAGCAAAGCCGGGTCCTCGGCAGTATCTCCATAATATAAGTCGCAGAGTAACTCCTCCTCAGTAAGGACACCTACAACGTTATCCTGTCAGGACGGGAGCAAGTACATATTCTAGCAAACTAGCATATGAAACATGAAAATGAACATAAAAGGAATAATTGGAAACATGGCATCACATAATCTATCATGGCAAGGACACATATGTCATAGAGACAGATGTATATGTAATGTTTGAAACTGTAGCAGGTACGTAATCGTCAATAGGTGTACAATGTACTGTGGTACATATAAATAAAATGTACATACGTACAAGTCTACAAGCATAGGTGTACATCCGTACAAAAATGCTGGATAATGGCCTGCGACAAGGTATGCATATAAAATGCGACCTCGCTCGCTACTGTAGGGGGCATGATCATGTAGTCAACTGTCAGTTTCCCTATAACCCATTATTCTAATCATGTGAGAGATACATAAAGACTGTTCTAAGCATGGTAGTAACTGAAAGTACAACATGTAAAGATTTAACTTGCTATCCCAAGGATCATCATTTAACATGGTTGGATTTGCAGTTCATTTATGTAACAGTATGTAAAGTTTGTAGAAAGTACTTGCCTCTATCAAAGCAAAGCAAAGCAAGCTGCGATAAAAGTGCTATAGATGTCTGGTAACTCGTCACTGTAGAAATAAATACATAAACTTAGTTTTTACACTAAGCTAAAACACTAAGACACTATTTGGTGCAACACGACTTGTGACTGGGCACCTGGCCAAAATGATGACTTTAGCATAGAAGACCAATGTGGGGTGACACACTACTTTAACTAACTTTTTAGGGTCTTTACACTAGTGAGGGGTGAGGTTCAACACGGCTAAAACTCAAAATAACACAAAAAGTTGCAAGTCATAATTATTCAATAAATAAATCAAATGAACATTGTGTTCCAACAATTTTTTTGAGATAGACAAAAAGCTCAATTTTACATAAAATAAGGTACCAAAATGATCCTTATTAATTATAGAAATTTATTATAATTTTTTTGGAATTTATTAACTAGTACAAGTATTTTTTTTTTAAAAATCAGTTTTCCTAAGTACACAGAAAATGAGTTCTGGTTTCATATGCCAAGATAGTAGTAAAACTGTAAATTAAATACTATAAAAATTATACTAAATTAGCTAAATTAACATAGTATCTAAATACTATTTTTTCTAGAATTTTAACAGCAATAAAAGGATTTTTAGAAATTCAAAAACAGCATTGAACACAATTGAAATTAAATAATTAATTATCTGCGTATTTTGTCCATGTATATAATTTGAACCAAAGTTCAAATACAGGACCCAAGGCCATGAATCAAGTCCAATATGACTTGTACAGGTCTTGAATGTGTGAAAACACATTTGAGCCCAAAAATCCATGCTAGGCTTGGACACCAAATGGTTGCAGTAATTTAAATATACAAAAATATAAAGAGGTAAAAATACATAATAAATACTAATATTTTAATAAGGTAAAATTATACATAGTAGTTATAAAAATATGACAAGTATATTTACATAATAATAATTTACACTAGGTAGAGTGAAATACATATATAAAATGTATATCTACAATATTTATATATACATATAAATATATAGATATTTACATAATGGATATACATACATATGCTAAAAATACATATATATATATTTATATTTATAAGAAAATACTTAACTATAAAGTATATATGTATATACAAATATTGTATACATATATATAATTGTATATATATAATAATATATATACACATGAACATATATACATATATACATATATGTACATAAATACATATATATATAATAGTACTAAATATAAAATATATATATATATATATATATATATATATATATATACAAAAATACTGCATATATATATATATATATATATATATATATATATATATATATAATATAGTATATATAAAAAAAATAAAATATATATATATATATATATAATATAGTATATATAATAATACATATATATATATATATATATATATATATATATATATATATATATATATATATATACAAATACATGTATATACATATATATATAAATATATATATAAATAAAAAAAAAGAAAAAGGAAAAGGAAAAGAAAAAGAAATAGAAACAACAGCACAGGGGCTCGAACTCGGCCCACTGAGCGCGCGGGGGGGGGGGGGGGTTTCCTGACTGGGTCGGGCTGGCCAGGGGGTCAGCCCGTGGCTCGTGTTAGGATTAGGTCTTTAGTTTGTTTTATTTAGGTTTAAGTATTAAATAACAGTAGCCCGAAATATCACTCTGTGTCCTGACGGTTTGGGACACAGAGTCTACGTGTCCGTGCTATACACGACACGTACAAGTCATGAAATGCGTGTCCAAGTACTGGACTAGGATCCCCGTGTCCTGGCGAACCACATACGTGGATTCGAGACACGGACGACACGAATCAATACTGCCACTTACGTGTCCGGCTAGTCGGAGGGGTTTCGAAGGAGCTGACGGCGGCTAGGGGCGTCGGGACGGTGGCGCTCAAGTGGCGCTGGGTCCGCCTTGGCGTCGTGCGTCGATTGATGGTGGTTGGGGGCGGTGACGGTCGTCGTAGGGGCTGGACGAGGGTTCGCCGGAGTTAGGGTTAGGGTTAGGGGCTGTCGGGGAAGAAAAGGGGGTCTGTGGTCGTCGACGGTGGTTGTGGTCGGTCGTGGGGAGTGAGGGGGTTATTTATAGGGGGTCATAGTCGGTCGGGAGGCGTCGCGCTGGCCGAAAATGGCGGAGAAAAGCGAGTCGACGGTCGTCGTCGGCGTGGCAGTCTGGTCGTCGGGGGTGGGTAGATTAGGGTTTAGCATTTAGGTCCTCCTAGTTTAGGTTATTACAGATGGGCCCCTATCAGTTGGTAAATGCAAAAGTAAATTTGCATAACGCAATTAAAACATTTAATTAATTATAAAATGACTTCTAAACAATTCGGAAAATTACAAACAGATATTAAAATAATTTAATAAATTGCAGTTTGATATAAAAATAATTCTAATTATTATAAAATGATATTTTTGTATTTAAAACTCATTTAAAATTCATTTAAAAATTCTAAAAAAATCCTAAAAATCATAATAAATATTTTTAAGGCTAAATATGTCATTAATAAATAATTAACACTAATTAATTAAATTTTTGAAAAACAGGGGCTCACAAGTCTTCCCTCCTTGAAAAATTTCATTCTCGAAATTCACAAGGATTGAAGACCCTACAATTCTAACATAGCAAGCAATGCAACAAATGACTAAGGCTATGTTCGAAACTAACCTCTAAGGTATCAAGCGGGAACGGGTGGTTCCCTCGCAGCGGTTGGATCGAACAAGTAAGGGTATCTCTCCCTCATGTCCGACTCCCTCTCCCAAGTAGATTCACCCGGAGAGTGACGGCTCCAAGCTACTCGTACTAAGGGTATAACCTTGTTCCTTAGCCTCTTCTCCCTCCTGTCTAATATCTCTACTGGCTGCTCAGAAACTGTACGACTCGGTCCGACCTCCAACTCTGAATGATCTAGCACATGACTGGGGTCTGGAATATATCTCCTCAGCTGAGATACGTGAAAGACATCGTGAACTCCTGCTAGGTTGGGTGGAAGTGCAACCCTGTAAGCTACCTCTCCAATCCTGCCAAGTATCTCGAACGGTCCGATGTATCTGGGGCTCAACTTCCCTCCTCGTCCGAACTGGATCGTCCCTCTAGTAGGTGATATCTTCACTAGCACCATATCACCGTCTGCGAACTCCATCGGTCTGCGACTAGCATTAGCCCAGTGTTTCTGCCTGTCCTAAGCTACTCTGAGCCTGTCTCTGATCATTCCGACTTTCTCTGCTGCATCCGTGATCATCTCTGGCCCAAGCATAACTCTGTCTCCGATATTATCCCAAAAGAGCGGTGTACGGCATCGTCGTCCATATAGCGCCTCGAAAGGAGACATACCGATACTGGCTTGGTAGTTGTTGTTGTATAAAAACTCTACCAAGTGAAGATGGCTCTCCCAAGATCCTTCGAAGTCCAGCACGCAGGTCCTCAGCATATCCTCCAGTGTCTGTATCGTCCTCTCGAACTGTCCATCTGTCTGCAGGTGGTACACCGTACTGAACTTGAGCCTACTGTCCAACTCCTCCTGCAAGCTCCTCCAGTAGTGGGACGTGAATCTGCTGTCTTTGTCCGACACGATGCTCACTGGCACTCCGTATAGGCGAAACTATCTGCTGCATGTATAGCTCCGCTAACTTCTCGGTAGAAAGCCCCACCTTGAAGGGTATGAAGTGCGCATACTTCGTCAGCCTGTCCACGATGACCCAAATGGCATCATTCCCTCCTTGGGAACGAGGAAGCCCTGAGATGAAGTCCATCGTAACATGTTCCCACTTCCACTCGGGAATGGGTAACGACTGCAACAAACCAGCTGGCCTCTGGCGCTCCGCCTTGACCTACGGGCAAACTAGGCATCTCGAGATGAAACGTGATACATCTCTCTTCATCCCGTGCCACCAAAGATGTTCCCGCAAGTCACGGTACATCTTCTTAGCACCAGGGTGAATAGAAAATCTCGATCGGTGCGTCTCCTGCAAGATTGCCTCTACCAGCTCTCCCTTCGACACGCACAATCGGCTGCCATGCCTCAAGGATCCATCCTCTGCTATAATGAAATCATCTAGCAATCCAGCTAAAGCCTGGGCTCGAAGTCTGCGAAAGCTCTCATCTGTAGACTGTGCCTCCCTGATCTGCTCTATCAAAACTGACTGAATGTCAAGCGCCATCATCTGTATCACTGATCCTGGCCGAACTAACTCGATACCGAGCTTCTCCAGATCTTCCCGCAAATGCCGATTTATCATCAGATACCATGCCATCGGATGCCTGCTCAGCACATCCGCCACCACATTTGCCTTCCCGGGGTGATACTGTAAATCGATGTCGAAGTCTTTCATCAACTATAACCATCGTCTTTGCCTCATGTTCAGCTCTTTCTGCGTGAACACATACTTCAAGCTTTTGTGGTCAGTAAAGATTTCCACACGCTCTCCGTATAAGTAATGTTTCCATAACTTGAGTACAAAGATCACCGCAGCCAACTCTAGGTCATGGGTAGGATAATTCCGCTCATGAGTCCACAATTGCCTAGATGCATAAGCAATCACTTTCCCATGCTGCTGTAGGACACATCCTAGCCCCTTCCCAGAAGCATCGCTGTATATGGTGAAACCTCCAGAACCTGAAGGTAAAGTCAGAACTGGAACGGTCATCAGCCTCCTCTTCAGCTCCTCAAATGCTGCCTGGCAGTCCTCTGACCAAATGTACTCTGCGTCCTTTCGTATCAGCTTCGTCATGGGTTCAGCTATCCTAGCAAAGTCCTGGACGAACTTTCTATAATAGCCTGCTAAACCCAGAAAGCTCCTGATCTCTGAAACTGACGTCGGAGCCTTCCAAGTCTCAACTGCAGCAATCTTCCTGGGATCTATCGAGATTCTATCTCCAGTGACTACATGGCCGAGAAATTCCACTCGGTCTAAAAAGAACTCGCACTTCGGCAATTTGGCAAACAATCTCTCCTGCCTCAGAATCCCCAAAACTATCTGCAAGTGCTCTGTATGCTCCTCCGGCGTCTTCGAGTATATCAGGATGTCGTCGATAAACACTACGACGAACTTATCCAGATACTGTAAAATATCTTATTCATCAAATTCATAAAGACAGCTGGCACATTTGTGAGACCAAATGGCATCACCAGAAACTCGTACTGCCCGTACTTCGTATTGAATGCCATCTTCTAGATGTCTGCTGCCCTAACCTTCACCTGGTGGTACCCGGATCTCAAGTCTATCCTGGAAAACACCTTAGCCCCGCTCAACTGGTCGAACAAATCATCTATCCTGGGCAGAGGATATTTGTTCTTGATGGTGATGGCATTCAAGGCCCGATAGTCAATACACAACCGAACTGTACCATCCTTCTTAGGCACAAAGAGCACTGGCGCTCCCCATGGAGAAGCACTAGATCGAATGAAACCCTTTTTCAACAGGTCATCAATCTGCTCTTTCATCTCTACGACCTCCTTGGGATTCACTCTATCGCAAGCCCGGGATACTGGTGATGAACCCGGCACTAAATCTATAGTGAACTCCACATCTCTGTCAGGCGGGAAGTCCTGGAAGATCCTCTAGGAATACATCCATAAACTTCCTAATGATAGGGTGTGGGCGGTGCTACGTCCCCAACTGTCGCACAACAGTTCGACTCTAAGCTGATCTCCGGCCCTGTCCTCCTGACACTGAATGGTGCTGTACCTGGGGGACTGAACAAAATACTACCCTCATGACAATCTATAGATGCATGGGCATAGCTAAGCCAGTCCATCCCCAATATGATATCATAACCGGGGAGTGGCATCACAAAGAATCGTCCCCTGAACTCTCTCCCGGCTATAAAAATAGAACATCTATAGATAGCTCTAATAGGCACTGGTCCTCCTTCCGTCATCACTCTACTAATCTCTGCAGTAGGTGTAGCTACTAGATGGTGTTTATTGCATAAACTCTAATGATAGGAAGCTATGAGATGTACCAGAATCAAACAAGCATAGAGCTAGAAAAGTATGTAAATAAGCATGACCTGTGATGACGTCAGCTAAGTAATCTGGCTCCGAAACCTGCTCCGGCTCCGGCTCGAGAGCTAGACTATAAACCTTCCCCTGAGTTCCCTTCTGCTGCTACAGATGCTGTCCAAACCTCTGCTGCTGAGTCGGGAGTGGTCCTCTAGGTCCCTTGGCTGCTGGGCAGTCCCGAATCTGATGGATGACAGACCCACAAACCAAGCACTGCTTCAACCTCTTCCTGCAGATGGAGTAGTCGTGCCCTGGTCTTCCGTAAAAAGTACATATAGCTCCCCTCTGCTGCTGCTGCTGATATCGGGGTCCCGGGGCTCTAACTGGCAGGGTCGGGTGATGTGATATAGGGGGACGGTATGTCTGCTGGGGCGGCGTCGGTGCTCTCTGCTGGAAAGCCTGACGCATGGACAGTCCCTCATGGTGTACAGAAGCTGGCCTCTTGCTAGACAAAAGATGCTCCTCGATGCTCCGGGCCAACTCTAGGCTCTGGTAGTAGTCAGTCGTACCGTTCGCCACTATAAGAATACCGATGTCTGGAACTAGACTATGGCAAAACCTACGGGTCATCTCCTCTGGATCTGCAACCAGAGTAGGAGCGAAATGGCTCAGGCGACTAAACTCTGCCGCATACTCATCAACAAACGGTTCTCCTGCTGGATGTTCTGGAATCGTAGCCCCATGGCTACTCTAGCAGTGGTCGAGAATAATTTCTTCTTGAACTGGGTCTTGAACTGATCCCAAGTGGCCCTCCTTCTCGCAAACAACGGCTCATTCCGGAACCAGACTCCTGCCAAGTCTATCAGCAGAAATCCTGCTGCCTCGACTTGGAGGTCATCCCATCCTAACTCCAAGGAGCTTTCTTTCTACCGAGTTTAGCCAGTCATCTGCTACTACTATGCCCTCAGCCCTGAGAACTCCTTGGGATTCAGACCCATGAAGTCCTTGATCGTCCCCGCTCTCTGCCGTGGCTCTACAGGTGGTGGAACCACGGTACGTTCCTCAGAACGCTCCATGCTCTGGCGGAGTAGGGTAGTCTGCTCCTGATGGGTCGTTAGGAACCCCTGGATCAGAGTGAGCATCTGGTTCCCGTCGAGTGTGACGGAAGCCTGGGTAGGTATAG
>JANAVB010019128.1:0-15908 GCA_029216955.1 Iris pallida | reverse complement strand
ATATTATATATATATATATATATATATATCTAATATCGTGATATATATTGTGTCTTACTTATGTGTTATGTGTGTGGGATTTTGGATGAGAGGGAATGGTGAAATTGGTTTAGAGTTGTGTGTTTGTGTGAGGGGATTGAGAGTGAGAGATTATAGGAGAGTTAGAGAGGATTGAGAGTGAGAGATTATAGGAGAGTATGAGAGGAGGGAGTGAAGTTAAAGAGTGAAATGGAGGGGGTATAATGCTGCTGTTAACAGCAGTAGCAGTGGAAGCAATCAGTCCCACAAGGGGACTGATAACAGCAGCTATAGCAGCATAATGCTGCTTTCTAAATGCAGCAGGGGATGGAGGATTCAGCCCCATATAAGGCCCAGTAATCCAGCCCCCTAGACCAGCTTTAGGCAGTCCACTTTGACAGCTCAAATCCAGCCCCACTTTGGCTGCCCTTAACCCCCTCATTAGCCTTTAAAACACAGCCCATATCAGGCCCCCAAATCAGTCCATGTTCAGGCCATATTGACCACCCTAGGACAAGCCCATGCTGACCCATATGTGTGTATATGTGTGTGTGAGTCTATATGTGTCCTATATGTGTCCTATAGGTATGAACCCATGTGTCTATAGGTGTGAGCCTATAGGAGAGCCTATGTGTGAACCATATGGAGTGAGTGAGTGAGTGAGTGAGTGAGTATTGTGTGTGTGAGTGGTTAGTTTAAGTTAGATTAATATAGGGATAAGGTAATGAGGATATTCAACATGTGTCAGAAGATGGACTAGATGACCTAGGCACTAGGATTTTATGGTAGGTAATGTTAGTATAGGTTAGTGTCTAGCTATCCTAGAAACCTAGGTTAGTATTCCAAGGTTAGAGTAATATGTGCAAGGTATAGGTATTTACCATTGTGAGGGGTAAATGTAGGTAATTGCCATTAGCTAAGATATGTGAGTTTAGGTTTAAGATAGGTGAGAATTTGTTTCCTATGTTGGTAATGGTCAGATATAGTGCTCCTAGACTAGTTTTGACTTCGATTGACCATTTTGACCATAAAGTCAACAAAAGTCAATCGGAAGTCAAACTTAGCCTATAAGTGACTAGAATTGACCAAAACCTAAACCAGAGTTGACCAGTTAGACTGAAAGTCGACAGTTGGTCAACATTAGACTAGTTTGACCTAGGGTTGATCCAGACTTGACCAGAGTTGACCAGGGTTGACCAGTTGACCAAAAGTCAACTGTAAGTCAACCTTCGATCCCGTTTGACCTAGTTTGACTTGGATTGACTCCCAGTGACCTAGTATGACCTAGTATGACCCAGTTTGACTCAGTTTGACTTAGACTTGCATATCATGACTTAAATTAGTTTTCTTTTTTATTATAAAACCCTGTTTGACTTATAGTATCTCATTTTAGGTCTGTGATTACTCTGAGCGTTTGTTCACCTTATCAGCTCAGGACCACAGGTGAGTACATTCACTGATAGTTTTTATTGTCTTCATATCTGCAATATCCGATTCAGTTGTAGTGTCTTATTCGATTCCAGTCACGATAGTTCACGGACTAGTATACGTCGGATCCAGTCATGAGATATTATTCCCGAATTTTCGTGGTATATTGGTGCATGATATTTCGTGTTTCGTGTACTTATATAGACATCGATTTGGGTATGGGCTGGCTCCCTACTTTTGAATCCCGTGTCATGATGTGCCATGTCCGGATCCGTGATACTATTCGTGGATAGGGAAATTATTAGGGGTTATGTGATCAAAGCCTCCTGTCACTATTTTGCTTGCGCCACCCTCACCTCATGTAGGGTGTAGCAGATTCTTTCGTGTGCTTGTTATCCAGGTTGGCCGACATGACTTTCCGTGAGATTTTCGTGTGATTGTCGGGCCAAGTGGATAACCTGTCTTGTCACTTACCTAAAGCCGATCACATATCGCTCTAATAATTTAAGTCACATTTTACATTTATTTATCATATCTTATATCCTTCTCAGTTCTACTTTCTGTACTTTCTCACCATGCTATGATATTCATTTACTCACATGCTCTACATGCCTTTATGCTGTACCCTGATTGGAGACTAAGTTCTGTTCGAAAGAAGGGTTACAACCCTGGTCCTTGTTTGGTTTAAGGGTTGTAACTTGGCTTTCGAATGGTCCCAAGTTATTCTATATCTTTGTCTTGTATTTTATTATACTGTCTCTTATAGAATTTGTCAATTCATATGGAACTGTTGTTAGTGTTTGTACTAGCTCATTTTCCTGACAGGATATCGTTGATATATTACAGATGATTCTACGGCAGATTGCCCGACCTATTATGGGGTCGAGTCAGATGGAGTAGACCTGGACCGTCGCTTGATAGTAGAGCCACTAGACTTTGCACACCCAGAGTAGTGTAGCTTAGTTAGGTTTGCCTAATCTGCAAGCCAGCTAGTACTTTCAGACTGTAGTAGTTTATATTATATTTATGTGACTGTGTTGTTGTGTATATCTCTAGGCTTGTGTGGCTCTTGAACTTAGTTTCTATTTTCATCTATCATATTTTCTTTCCATGTTATCTACCTTAGTTTTACTTTGTGATTGAGACCGTATTGCTATGTCACCTCCATTCGGAGTGTATATACTGTACATGTACTTTTATACTATTTTAGTCGTAGTATTTACAGACCTTATATACAGCGTTCTACCGCCGATTCTGTGGCGTAGGCTGGATGTAACCACGTGCTCATGCCCCTAACCAGGGTGCAGGTCATGACACGTTTTTGTGGTGGCCCATGCAGGTCTGTGTCGCATTTAGTGCGATCTCGTAATGGTGCTCGACTTAGAGTACTAATTACGTGCCTGCAATTAGGACGTAGGACCTAGGATATCATAGGAGTTACTCAATCATATTTTAGAAAATTTATGATCTTTTGATTACCTTGACAACTCTTTTGCATTGAATTTAATTGTCCTTCTTTGATATTCCTATCATGTGCGATATTGATTCCTTGTTTCAATCTATCCTTAGGATGACGATTACTCGCACTCAGGCAGCAGGATCTAGGGCTGTTCCAGAGAGGCCCGATCCGGCAGGACTTCCACCTCCGGCTACGGGAGCTGCAGTTGAGGAAGCTGCCACCTCTGTTGCTGCCCCTCAGGCGGAAGTAGCCGCGACAGTTCCAGGAGGTCTTCCACCTCCAGCAGCGGGACTGTCCATAGTCATTCCTGATACTCTTCCACCACCGCCTCCGCTACCGACTGATGCACAGCAGATGATGGCCCTGCTACAGCAGATATTGCAGACTCAGAAGGCCCAAGCAGAAGTACAGCAGCATCAGGCTGACGCATCCCACCGCCAGACAGATGTGTTACGGCAGAGCATGGGGAACTCACACCAGCTGACGATGGCAGCAGTAGAGAGGGTTTTGCAAGGTACAGCTCAGGGTACAGTTCAGGAAGCCCCAGTTCAGCAGCAGGGTCAGAGGAGGCCTGGTACATGCTTAGATTTCAGAAAGATAAACCCGAGGGAGTTCAAGGGTACCGAGGGTATCCTGTACGCGGATGACTGGTTGGAGGATGTCCAGCAGAGCCTGGAGTTAGCAGAGGTCCCGAAAGGGCTTTGGGTGATGTCTGCAGTGACCCAGTTTTTTGATATAGTGTTGACTTGGTTTCGTACGGATCCTCGTGCGTCGGTGAGGGTTTTGACTTGAAAGAACTTCAGGAGTCTCTTTAAGGAGAAGTTCTACCCCGATGTGGCTTTGACAGCTTTGGAGGGACAGTTCGTCGGGTTGGTGCAGGGGAACTCGTTGGTAGACGAATATGCAGCGAAGTTCTTCTGCCTGAGTAGGTTTACACCGGATTTGATACATAATGAGGGGTATAAGGCCCGTATGTTCTGGAGGGGTCTTATCCATGCATTTCGCACTCATACCTCCGGGCGACGCGATGCGACATTCGAGCAGAATTTGATGGAGGCGTAGATCGCAGAGGAGGACTTCGGCCTCAAGCCGAAGAGGGGCAGCAACGTTCTAGGAGCGAGCTCGAGTACGGGACCAGCAAAGCGCCCTTATTTACAGCAGAGTCAGTTTTAACAGCAGCCTCAGTTGTAGTTTCAGCAGGCACCAGCGCATGCCCAGCAGCACCAGGGACAGGGCCGGAGGCAGGCTACTCCGTGTGCTTTCTGCGGGAAGCCAGGGCACACTGGAGAGGCCTGTAGGAAGAGGTTGGGCATCTGTCTTTACTGTGGGGCGTCCGACCACCAGCTGAAGGATTGCCATCATCGTGGAGTTAGAGACAGAGTGCAGCAGGCTAAAGGACCAGCAGTTCAGCAAAGAGGTCCTCCACTTCAGACCCAGCAGCAGTGCTGTGTACAGCACCAGAGAGGAGCCCCTGCGGGTGGAGTGTTTGCCTTGACAGCAGAGGAGGAGGCAGAGCCAGTAGGTGATGTTGTGGCTGGTCACGTTCTTCTTGATTCATTCCCTGTTTTTACCTTATTTGATTCCGGTGCCACTCATAGTTTTGTGTCTGTTTCGTTTGCTCTGAGACACAATATTATTGCTGAATATATGGTTAGGACTTGCAAGATATTGACCAGGGGAGGTATCATCCTGGTTAAAAATATCTGCAAGGGGCGGAGAGTTACTTTAGGAGGCCGAGATTTGAGCGCATGCTTGCTCGTAATACCACTTCCAAGGTACGACGTGGTAATCGGAATGGATTGGTTGAGCATGTACCATGCTAGTATAGACTGTAGAGGAGGTAGGGTTTTGTTTAGGCTGCCCGGTGTAGTGCCCTGTCCCGCTCAGTCAATCGGAGGAATCGAAACGCCGACGGCGTTAGGACTTAGCCTTGCAACGGCTACTCGAAGACATCGCTCGGTCGAGGCGACCGCTCGCTCAGGTGAGGTAGCTTCGGTGAACTTGCCTCATCTTAGCCTTCACATAATAAATCGTATGTTTTCAACTTGCATAAGTAGGCTTAATAATAAAAGAGATGAATCCACATAGCTAAAGGGAATAATCCCGACGGGTCGAATTGAGTTAGAATATGGAAAGGTCGAACAGTCGGCTTAGAGTTGGTGCACGGCATGCTTTAAAAATGATACTCGATCCTTCGTCCCATGGTTTGGGAGAAAGAAATTTGGTTGAGTAGGCGAAGTTATGAACGTAGCCTAAGTCACAGGCGTCGCCCGCATAAATGCTCGAGAAAGCATGCACGCTTCCATGATGCAAGGCTTGGCATAGCCTTTGCTCGGCCCTTGAGTTAAGTTGTAGGCTTGGTGAAGTTAGGCAAAGTGATGGTGGTCGACCTAAGACATTCCAAGCATGATCCTATGAGTTCTACGGCTGAGTATAGCTACAAAGTCCTACGGTTTCAAAGCAAGTCATATAGAGTATGAGTTGGGCGATAGTGTCACGTAGAGCACGATGGACCTAAGGCACGATGCACGGACTTGGTATTTAAAGCATGAACCACGGTTGATTTAATGAGTTTTTGGAGAAAGGACTATCGAGTAGGCATAGAGTTGAATGAAATGATATTGTAACATGGAAAGAATGCTCGCGACCATGGGTCGTCGAGGGGTCCTTGAGGGGTCTTAAGGATAGAAGACTTGAACTTGGTTTTGGAAAAGAGATGATAACACTGAGAGTGTAATGACTGTGTGAGACATCAGTTTGAGTGAAGGGTCTTGCATGGTCATTGGACAACTTATCGACAAGGTAGAGTTTTTTCGTAACGGCAACCCAGGGCCACGGGACCATTTCGGCCAAGAAAGGAATCACGGTGATAGTTGTGCTGACTCGATAGCACCGGGTTAGTCGGGGACTTCCAGGGGGATAGCTACCTTGCGCTGGAAGGGTCCCGGCCAACCGTAAGCTATGTGTCCATAATAGCTTGTCATGCTGGTGACCTCATATAGATGAGTCGGCACGGACGACAATCCGCGAGTGTGCCTTTGGATTGAGTCGAGTATTGAGTACACTATTTCAAGGAGTCGAATTGAATACGTGAGTATAGTTTGAATACAATATTGGACCTAAGATTTGGCGGCAATGAAGACACCGTGCTTTGGCACGAGATGTGGCATCGAGTCCTATGTTGTCAGCATATAAGTTGCATTGTTATGGTTTGAGTTGTCATGAGTTTAAGTCAGGAGATGCCGCAAGGCAAGTCAGTAAAGTGACACTAAGTTCACAAGTCTCGATTTGGTCAGTTGGTGGTCAAAGTAGCAAGGGCCGCTAGGCGGCAACATGATTAAGTCTCACTGAATTGCGAGGCACGGCCTCAGCAAGGGTTTGTAGCACGGTCACACATAAATGGAGCCTCATCGCGTAGTTGCGTCTCTGATTTTAAGCCGTAAGGCAAATACGATTCGATAGGTTAACGTTGTTGGCACGAAAAGGGTCTTGAGGCAAGGTATGAGTTAACGTTGTCGTTGCAAGCACGAGATGGTCTAGAGACACAAAATAGGCCAACACGTCGGTCCTAAAACTGGTCCTAAGGCAAGAGTAGAAAGACAATCATAAAAGGGGACTATATTGCACAACGTTAATCTAACGTGTTGGTTTTGTATGGGTGGGCGAGGAGCTCATACCACCAGTACAGTTGAGTACTGACACCCGTCTAGTTTACATGTGCATGCACAGGTAGAAGCTCGTGGCACGGTGCTCGCTTGGATGCGTCGAGGCACGGAGTTCCTTGGCGATTCGAAACATGCGGCCGCATGGAGTAAAGACTTATACGGGACATAATGTATAGACATCTCCTTCCGAAGCTTCCGCTGGCTCAAGCATTGTATCGAGAGAAAGAGAGAGAGAGCTGAGTAACTTGTAATGTGATATGAGTGAGCTTGAGAGACTTGTAATCTTGGCCTTGCACCCTATTGTAACCTTTGTTTCAATATCAATAAAGAGCTTCTTTGAATAACTTGTGTTTTGTTCTAATTTTTGCTGCTATTATTCAATGTCTCTGCTTGGGACTTCTGTGCGACGACCCCGTCGTAGCCGCTGAAATCGGCCGTTATGGAAACCGCCTTGTACGAGCGCAATCTAGGCTCGTGCGATATCATGACTTAGCGAGGACGATCGCTCCTACGGGAGCGGGGCGTGACATAATGGCATCAGAGCACGGCTTTACGTCCTTGGACTATCGATTGAATTCTTTAACTCTGCTGTTTCCGCAAACTCTGAATTGTGCTTCCGCAAAGTTAATATTTTTGGTGCGCTCTCTCTCAATTGTCCCATGGGATGTCCATACAATAAGTCTAACTATTTTATAAAACGTAGGAGAACATTTTTTGATAACAAAACAAAAATATGGTTCGCGTAAGCACGGTTGGCTAAGTCAGGCTGGACATATACACTAAAGTTGTGTCGACCCTAGAAAAGTCGAGTGCGGGAATTGAATAGTGTCGAACAAGAATGAGTTGAACTCGATTGAGTAAATTAAGATTACTATCGATAGGGATTCTATCGAACGATGATGTTATCGTCAGTACGATATAAGGTGAGCATGCTTGAAATTTAAGGAATCGTTCGGACGGAAATTCGAGGAAGTAGATTGTGAATTGAATGATAGTTTTGAGGATTTATTGAATGACTTCATCCCTGAGTGGTGTATGCGATAGCCTCAGGGATGTCGATCGATAGATTGAGGATGCGGGGTGTCAGTGAGTTTATCAACAAGCATCGCGTTATGCAAAGCCTTAGATTGAGTGTCGTTGAACAAGTTGTAATTTTGAAGATTTGGACGAGTTGGTTCGAACGACCTAGAAATTGACGTGCACGGAACGTGCACGGGATTGAGGATCGTGCGAGTATAAAATACAAAAATGATTGAGTAGGTGAAATCGAATCGAGGAAAAGTTAAGGTGTAGCAAGCGGATGACTTGATAAAAGGAATCAATAGGTGAAATCGTATAGAGAAAGTTAGCACGATCGGAAGATAGCGTACATGAAAGGTTTGATTTTGAAGTTACGCAAATGACTCGAAGGATTGGAATGAATGTTGCTCGATGTTTTGAGTTAGCAAGGAATGATGTGAATTGAGAAAATACGTTGGTCGATGACTTAAGATAGACGAATAAATGATACGTGATTTCGGATTTGAACGAATTAATCTTGTAAAGGATTCGGAGGATAATGATCGAACTTGAATTTGAATGTCGAGGAGATTCTCCAGTCGGACGATAGCATCGTTCGTACGACTCAAAATTTTGTTGCAAAGGAAGATCGTCAGGTTACGCATATCGTCGATGGTATTAAGGCGTATCAAAGATCGATATACGATAACTCGGGGGTACTCTGACTCGGCGAATGACGATCGTACAAGTGTTATTGTTCAGTTGGATGCCATACTTAGGATTTTGATTGAGATGAATGTCGGATAAAAATGAAAGTGTCTTGATGGTTCCGCGGATAACCACACCATCGACATTCTTGTCTTGTGCGAGCGCAACTCTAGCCTCGTACATGTGTCGCATCAGATTTAAGGCAATCGTTCCGCGTGAGCGCTGACATGGTGATTCATGTCGCAGAAATAATCGAACTCGAAAAATCAGGACACGGCAACTTTGATTGTCTCGATTTGTCGGTTTGATGCGGAGGAAAATTCGAGGATATTTAGATTTGCGATTGACGAATGAATGAAACTTGAGGATTGAGTAGGTCCAATCCGCGAATCGAGAATGGATTAGTCTAGACACAAAACAAGAGTTACGTCCCGATGAGGATGATTATCCCGCGGGAGAGTGCATGGTAATTCATGCCCACCATGGATAATCTGAATCGTATGAGATCGGGGTGCAACATATTGTTAAGCTAGATGACCTCCTGATCGAATACGTGAATTGGGATAAAATACTTAGGGAATGTAAAATGTGAACTATGGATTAGCAATGAATCATATCGTAGCATGCTTGAATTGAGAAGGATTGATAGGCGAACTATATCGAACGTGTTTGAAGGGATAGACTATATAAGATGACTTATTGAATGAGCGATTTTGATACGTCGTAAAATTGGTTAAACGTGAGCTGTCGTAGGATGGCTTTGCTGAATGACTCAGACCCCGTGCGACAAAAGTTGGAATGTTTGTAGGCAATCTATGCTCGAAGTTTAGAAATCGGAGTGATGCGAGCTTGGGTAGAAAGCCTCGTACTATCAACTTGGTTTGACTTTAAGATGGGGTCAGTATTGGTATTATTATTTGGGAACTATGAATCCAATACTGACGGAAAGACTTAGCCTAGCGGTTAGGTAGACGTCCGAGTACGAAGTGGTAGGATTTGTGGAGGCACCACTCGCGAGTATCAGTTGACATGCATGTATATCAGGGATGCACGAATATGTGCACGATCCGACTCGAGTGGTAATGGTGGGTTCTCTATCACGAGGTTTGGCTGAAATGCATGTATTTTGGGGACGCCTAAAATATGTGCACGATCCATACTAAGTGATACGTTGAATTCAAGTGAGACTTGAGGAACAGGAAAGTGTCGAAGATTTTGAGATCGCGAGTTTTGAAGAAAGGATTGTGGATAGTCGCACGAGCGTGGCTCGGATTTGGGAAAACGCATAGGTGTAGTGTGTGCGAGAGTTCTTGGATGTTGAAACAAAGTTATATCGATAAGTGTACTCAGTAAGTTTCGAGGATGAAACTTTTTTTGAGTGGTGTATGATGTAGTGCTCTATCCCGCTTAGTCAATCGGAGGAATCGAAACGCCAACGGCGTTCGGACTTATCCTTGCAACGGCTACTCGGAGACATCGCTTGGTCGAGGCGACCGCTCGCTCAGGTGGGGTAGTTTGGTAAACTTGCCTCATCTTAGCCTTCACATAATAAATTACATGTTTTCAACTTGCACAAGTAGGCTTAATAATAAAAGAGATGAATCCACATAGCTAAAGGGAATAATCCCGACGGATCGAATTGAGTTAGAATATGAAAAGGTCCAACGGTAGGCTTAGAGTTGGTGCACAACATGCTTTGAAAATGACACTCGATCCTTCGTCCCGTGGCTTGGGAGAAAGAAAGTTGGTTGAGTAGGCGAAGTTATGAACGTAGCCTAAGTCATAGGCATCGCCCGCGTAAATACTCGATAAAGCATGCACGCTTCCATGATGCAAGGCTTGGCATAGCCTTTGCTCGTCCCTTGAGTTAAGTTGCAGGCTTGGTGAAGTTAGGCAAAGTGATGGTGGTCGACCTAAGATATTCCAAGCACGGTCCTATGAGTTCTACGGCTGAGTATAGCCACGAAGTCCTATGGTTTCAAAGCTAGTCGTATGGAGTATGAGTTGGGCGATAGTGTCGCGTAGAGCATGATGGGCCTAAGGCACGATGCACGGACTTAGTATTTAAGGCATGAACCACGGTTGATTTAATGAGTTTTTGGAGAAAGGACTATCGAGTAGGCATTGAGTTAAATAAAATGATATTGTAACATGGAAAGAATACTCGCGACCGTGGGTCGTCGAGGGGTCCTTGAGGGGTCTCAAGGATAGAAGACATGAACTTGGTTTTGGGAAAGAGGTGATAACACTAAGAGTGCAATGACTGCGTGAGACGTCAGTTTGAGTGAAGGGTCTTGCATGGTCATTGGACAACTTGTCGACAAGGTAGAGTTTCCCCGTAACGGCAACCCAGGGCCACGGGACCGTTTTGGCTAAGAAAGGAAACACGGTGATAGCTGTGCTGACTCGATAGCACCGGGTTAGTCTGGTACTTCCAGGGGGCTAGCTACCTTGCACTGGAAGGGTCCCGACCAACCGCAAGCTATGTGTCCATAATTGCTTGTCATGCTAGTAACCTCATACAGATGAGTCGGTACGGGCGGCAATCCATGAGTGTGCCTTTGGATTGAGTCGAGTATTGAGTACACTATATCAAGGAGTCAAGTTGAATACTTGTGTATAGTTTGAATACAATGTTGGGCCTAAGATTTGGCGACAACGAAGATACCGTGCTTCGGCACGAGATGTGGCGTCGAGTCCTATGTTGTTGGCACATAAGTTGTATTGTTATAGTTTGAGTTGTCATGAGTTTAAGTCAGGAGATGCCGCAAGGCAAGTCGGTCAAGTGACACTATGTTCACAAGTCTCGATTTGGTCAGTTTGTGGTCAAAGTAGCAAGGGCCGCTAGGCGGCAAAGGTCGCGAGACGGGGATATGGTTAAGTCTTACTGAATTGCGAGGCACGACCTCAACAAGGGTTTGCTGCACGGTCATACAGAAATAGAGCCTCTTCGCGTAGTTGTGTCTCTAATTTTAAGCCGTAAGGCAAACACGACTCGATAGGTTAACGTTGTTGGCACGAGAAGGTTCTTGAGGCAAGGTATGAGTTAATGTTGTCGTTGCAAGCACGAAATGATCTAGAGACGCAGAATAGGCCAAGGCGTCGGTCCTAAAACTGATCCTAAGGCAAGAGTAGAAAGATAATCATAAAAGGTGACTATATTGTATAAAGTAAATCTAACGTGTTGGTTTTTTATGGGTGGGCGAGGAGCTCATTCCACCAATACAGTTGAGTACTGACACCCACCTAGTTTACATGTGCAGGCATAGGTAGAAGCTCGTGGCGCAGAGCTCACTTGGATACGAGAGTTCCTTGGCGATTCGAAGCGTGCGATCGCATGGAGTAATGACTTATACGGGACATAATATATGGACATCGCCTTCCGAAGCTTCCGCTTGCTCACGTATTGTAACGAGAGAAAGAGAGAGAGCTGAGTGACTTGTAATGTGAGATGAGTGAGCTTGAGAGACTTGTAATCTTGGCCTTGTGTCCTATTGTAACCATTGTTTCAATATTAATAAATATCTTCTTTGAATAACTTGTGTTTTTTTCTATTTTCTGCTGCTATTATTAAATGTCTCTGTTTGGGACTTCTGTGCGATGACCCCAACGCAGCCGCTGAAATCGGTCGATAGAACCTGCCTTGTACGAGCGCAATCTAGATATGTGCGGCATCACGCCTTTGCGAGGACAATCGCTCCTACGGAAGCGGGGCGTGACACCGGGAGAGCCAGAGATTGTGTTTGCCAAGGGAGCAGCTGTGCCGGGAGATGGGTTCTGTGGAGCTTTGCTGGCGGGGCAGGCATTACCGCATCCATTGATAGCTGATTTTATAGATGTTTTTTCCGAGGAGTTGCCTGGGATGCCGCCAGATAGAGATATTGAGTTCTCTATAGACTTAGTATCGGGTGGTGAGCCTATTTCACAGCACGTCTATAGGGTCAACAACAGCGAGTTGGCAGAGATGAAGAAGCAAGTCAACGAGCTACAGGACAAGGGATTCATCAGATCCAGTTCATCACCTTGGGAAGCACCAGTTCTGTTTGTACCGAAGAAGGATGGTACGATACGTATGTGTATCAATTACAGGGCGCTCAACAACCTTACTATCAAGAACAAGTATCCGTTGTCGCGGTTTGACGACTTGTTTGATCAGTTGAGCGACGCAAAGGTGTTTTTAAAGATAGACCTGAGGTCCAGTTATCATCAGCTAAAGGTGAAGTGGAAAGACGTTCCGAAGACGGCTTTTCGGATTCGGTACGACCAGTACGAGTTTACTGTTATGCCATTTGGGTTGACCAAAGCCCCAGCAGTATTTTTGAACTTGATGAACAAGGTATTCCATCAGTACCTTGACAAGTTCGTGGTGGTCTTCATAGATGACATCTTGATCTACTCGATGACGCCGGAGGAGCACCAGAGGATTGTGCTCGAGACTTTGAGAAAGGAGCAGTTGTAAGGAAAGCTTTCGAAGTACGAGTTCTTCCTGGACTAGGTCGAGTTTTTGGGTCATGTTGTGACCGAGCACTGGATCTCAGTGGACCAGAAGAAGATTGCAGCGGTAGAGTCTTGGTCCACACCCAGTTCAGTTGCCGAGATTCGAAGCTTTCTGGGTTTGGAGGGCTACTACCGGAAGTTCGTCCAGGACTTCTCGCAGATTGTGGAGCCGATGACTAGACTCACCAGGAAGGACGTGGAGTTCGTTTGGACTGAGAAGTGTCAGGCCGCCTTCGATGAGCTGAAGAAGATGTTGATATCAGCTCCGATCTTGACATTACCGTCTGGGATCGGTGGTTTCTCGATCTACATCGACGCTTCTGGCAGGGGTTTGGATTGTGTTCTTCAGCAGCACAGGAAGGTGATTGCCTATGCATCTAGGCAGTTACATCCTCATGAGAAGAACTACCCGACTCACGATCTGGAGTTGGCCGCTGTTATCTTTGCCTTGAAATTGTGGAAATACTACTTGTATGGAGAGCGGGTTGAGATCTTTACTGATCACAAGAGCTTGAAGTATGTGTTCACTCAGAAGGAGCTGAACTCGTCGCAGAGATGTTGGCTCGAGCTGATAAAGGATTTCGATATCGCCTTGCAGTACCATCCAGGAAAGGCCAACGTGGTTGCAGATATCTTGAGCAAGTATCCAATAGCTATGTATCTGACAGAAGATCGTCATTTTTTTGGCTGACCTGGACAGTTTGGGAATCGAGGTGATTATTCCAGGTATGGAGGTGCAGATGTGGGGCTTGCAGATTCATTCTAAGTTGATGGACAGAGTTAGATCAACACAGTATGATGATGTTGCCCTGAGGAGCATCAGGGAGCAGGTGCGGGCAGGGTTACTCGATAATTTCTCTATTATCGAAGATGGGTCGCTGTGGCACGGTGCTAGACTGTGCGTTCCGCGTGGGGAGCTTCGAGAGGAGGTTCTTCAGGAGGCACATCGCTCTCAGTACTCTATGCATACTGGGGCCAACAAGATATACAGAGATCTGAGGGAGCACGTTTGGTGGTATGACATGAAGTACGAGGTAGCTCAATTTGTATCTCACTGCTTGGTATGTCAGCAGGTGAAGGCCGAGAGACAGAGGTCGGGTGGGTTGCTACAGCTACTACTTATTCCTGAGTGGAAGTGGGAGCACCTCACCATGGACTTTGTGTCCGGACTTCCACGATCTTCTGGAGGGAAAGACATGATTTGGGTCATAGTTGATAGATTGACCAAATCGGCCCACTTCTTGCCTTTCAAGGTGGGGTTGTCTACGGAGAGGCTGGCAGAGCTGTACGTTCGTCAGATCGTGTGATTGCATGGGGTTCCTGTGAGCATAGTTTCAGACCGGGATAGTTGTTTCACTTCCCACTTTTGGAGGAGTTTGCAGGCTAGCTTGGGCACCTCGCTCAAGTTTAGTACCACTTATCATCCCCAGACAGACGGGCAGTCAGAGAGGACTATCCAGACTTTGGAGGATATGCTTCGCACGAGTGTTCTTGATCTCGGGGGTTCTTGGGAGGACCATCTTCACCTGGTAGAGTTTGCTTACAACAACAGCTATCAGGCCAATATAGAGATGTCGCCATTCGAGGCTCTATACGGACGGAGATGCCGTACTCCCTTGTCTTGGGACGATGTTGGCGAAAGAGTGCTGCTTGGACCAGAGATTGTAGTAGATGCAGCTGAGAAGGTCAGGTTGATTAGAGACAGACTTCGGGTGGCTCAGGATAGGCAGCGGCATTGGGCCGATAGCCACTGGAGACCGTTAGAGTTCGAGGTTAGTTTCAGTTCCTGTTTGTGATGCTTGTAATTTTATTTATCTTGTGTGCTGAGTTTGTTTTATGTCTAGGCTAGTGCTTTGGTGTTCCTGAAGATTTCTCCGACACGGGGCACGATTCGCTTTGGCAAAGGCGGGAAGCTTAGTCCGCTCTACATCGGACCTTTCACTATCCTGGATTGGGTCGGTATAGTAGCTTATCAGCTAGACTTGCCGCCTACGCTAGAGGGGGTGCATAACGTGTTCCATGTGTCACAGCTGAGGCGGTACGTGGCAGACCCCATCCATGTATTGGACCATTCAGCGATCGAGGTGGAGCCTACTCTTCACTATCCAGAGCAGCCAGTGGAGATTCTGGATCGTAGGTAGAAGGTACTCCGGAACCAGGTTATACCCTTGGTTCGTGTTGCATGGAGGCATCACTTTCCAGGTGAGTCTACCTGAAAGGGAGAGGACGACATGCGGGAGCGTTTCCCTTATCTCTTCGAGCCCTGAGGTATAATTTTATGTTTTTGCATGTAATTTCGGTGTATGTTTGTTTTAATTTTGAGGACAAATTTTTTTTTTGAGGTGGATAGATTTGTCACCACCAGTTTTGATGAATAGGGGTATTTTGGTCATTTTTCCACCTTAGAATTATTTTGGAATTATTTATTTATAATATTATTTTGGGGTTATTTGAGTCGGGTTCGAATTTTAACTTAATCCGACTTGTATCGGGGAGCCGGGGTAGTTTTGACTCTAGTGGGACCCACACATTAGTTAGGCATGGCCCAATGATATTATTTTTTAGTTAGTGGTCAGACTAATTATTTGTGGATAGGGTTGGTTAGTTTAGAGACTTAAACATGACTAATATAACCTCAACCATTTACCCTTTTCTATTTTTTAATCAATAGGATTAGTGGGGGGCTTTTTAGACTTTTCATTAGAGGGACACCTAAGCTTCTTGGCCGGCCACCTATGATAGGGATAGGCTTGAGCCTTGTCATTATTCATCCTATTTTCTCTCTCTTGTTCTTTCCTAATTTTTTAGAGAGGAGTTTTTATTGATTTCTCCACCAAATCAATCCATTCCTCCACCCAACCTTCTTCTTTTCTTCTCTACTCAAGCTAAGGAAGAGCTAGCCAAGTTTGGGAGGATTCGAAGCTCGTTCGTGTCCATTTGGAGATTCCTACGTGTCAGTGTCGTATCAGGAGGTTTTTTCTAGATTCGATCTACCGGAGGTATAAATCTCTTCTCCTTTTCCTTCATACATGCATATAGGATTAATTTGGACCCATATGAATGACCCCCATGGTTGCGTCTCCATTTGTGTTCGTTTCGTGTCCATTTGGAGACTTCTAGATGTCCTTGTGTGG
>JANAVB010019127.1:0-142727 GCA_029216955.1 Iris pallida | reverse complement strand
AAAACTTTTAAGGCACTAAAATAATTTAGGAAAATATTGAGGGTTACATCCTACCCAACTTAAAGAAAATTTCGTCCTCGAAATTAAACTAAGGTCGGAGGATCAATACAATCCAAGGAAATATAATAGCACTTAAAATTCTAGACATACTCCATTTTCGAACAAATGCAGGTAGCGATTACGGATGTCGTCCTCGCGCTCCCAAGTAGACTCCCCTGGCGAGTGATGCTTCCATGCCACACGAACCAATGGAATAGATTGATTCCGTAACACTTCACTCGGCGATCGAGGATACCTACTGGTTGCTCTTCGTACGACAAACTCGGTCCAACTGTGATCTCGGAGTGATCAAGCACATGATTGTTGTCTGCCACGTACCTCTCATCTGAGATACATGGAATACGTCATGCACTCCCTCTAGCGACGGTGGCAAGGCCAATCTATAGGCAACCTCTCCAACACGTTCTAAGACATCGAAAGGGCCGATGTACCTTGGACTCAACTTGCCACGTCCTCCGAATCGAATCGTGCCTCTAGTGGGGGATATCTTCAAGAACACATAGTCACCCTCTTTGAACTCCAAGGGTCGACGACGATTATCTGTCCACTGCTTCTGACGATCCTGCGCTGCTCGCAGGTGGTCCTGAATCTTCTTCACTGTCTCCACTGTGCAAGACCAACTCGGGACCCAATAGCTGTCGCTCTCCTATGTCGCTCCAAAAATAGGAGACCGACACTTCCTACCATACAATGTTTCAAATGGAGCCATTTGAATGCTCGCTTGATAGCTATTGTTGTAGAAAAACTCGACAAGATGAAGATGGTCTTCCTACGAACCGCCAAAATCAAGCATACACGCTCTCAATATATCCTCTAGCGTCTGAATGGTACGCTCCGACAGGCCGACTGTCTGCGGATGATACGATGTGCTAAACTTCAATCGGGTGCCCAATCTCTCTGCATGCTCCTCCAAAAGTACGAGGTAAACCTCGAGTCACAGTCCGACACAATACTAACAGGCACACCGTGCAGTCTCACAATCTGCTCCATATACATCTCTGCCAGTACCTCTGTCGACTGGCCCACTCTAAATGGTAAGAAATGGGCTGACTTCGTAAGTCTATCAATAGTCACCCATACTGCGTCACGTCCCCTAGGACTCCGAGGAAACCCGTGATGAAATCTATAGTAATATGCTCCCACTTCCACTCGGGAATGGGTAGTGGCTGTAATAATCCGGCCGTCCTCTGGTGCTCCGCCTTAACTTGTTGGCATACTAAGCACTTGGCAACGAAACGAGCTATCTTTCGCTTCATTCCATGCCACCAATAATACTGCGTAAGTCACGATACATCTTGGTCCCTCCGGGATGAATAGAGTAAGTCAAACTGTGAGCCTCGGCCATCAGCTCCTGTCGTAGATCTCCATTGGGTACATAAATGCGATCACCACATCGCAATGTCTCATCTGAGTGGATCCTCAAACCTGTCTGCTCTCCTGCTTCAGTCCTCTCTTTCAGCCGTCAAAATCTAGCATCATTAGGCAATGCTGCCTTGATGCGCTCTACCAGCGATGATTACACTTGAAGGTTGGCTAATACGCCGTCTGCTCCAGGTAATACTACCTCAATACCAAGCTGCTCCAAGTCTCTAATAATTCCTTCTGTGTAGTCAAAAAGTGTGCCATGGGCTTACGGCTCAATACGTCTGCCACGACATTAGCCTTGCCCGGATGATAATGAAGCTCGATTATAATCCTTCATTAACTCCAACCAACGTCGCTGTCGCATATTCAACTCCTTTTGTGTGAACACGTACTTAAGGCTCTTATGATTAGTATAGATATCAACCTTCTCGTCGTACAATAGTGTCTCTATAGCTTCAAAGCAAAGATAACCGCTGCGAGCTCTAGATCGTAGGTCGGATAATTCTTCTCGTGCACTCTCAACTGTCGTAATGCATAAGCTACTACATGACCGTGCTGCATCAATACACATCCTAAACCCTTCCCGGATGCGTCGCTGTAGATCACAAATCCTCCTGGGCCCGATGGTAGTGTCAAGATCGGTGCTGTGGTCAATCGCTTCTTCAACTCGTCAAATGTGACTTGACACTCGTCTGTCCATACAAACTCCTGATCCTTGCGAGTTAATCGAGTCATAGGCTCCGCTATTCGAGAGAAATCTTCCACGAACCGTCGGTAGTAACCCGTAAGTCCGAGGAAACTTTTCACCTCAGAAGTTGATGTGGGAGCGGGCCAGGATTTGACTGCTGTGATCTTCTCTGGGTCTACTGATATACCATTGCCCGTAACAATAACCAAGGAATGATACCTCCTTGAGAAAGAAATCACACTTGCTAAGCTTCGAAAAGTCTCTCGTTCCTCAATGTTCCCAAAACTATCCGTAGATGCTGTTCATGCTCCTCTTGACTCTTGGAGTAAATCAAGATATCGTCTATAAAGACTACAACAAATTTGTCTAAGTACTGGTGAAAGATCTTGTTCATTAAATTCATGAAAACTGCGGAAGCATTGGTCAAACCGAAAGGCATGACCAAGAACTCGTAGTGTCCATACCTCGATCGAAAGGCCGTCTTGGCAATATCTTTCTTTCGAACCTTCAATTGGTGATAGCCCGATCGTAAGTCAATCTTGGAGAATACTTTTGCTCCACTCAGTTGATCAAATAAATCGTCTATACGTGGTAAGGGATACTTGTTCTTCACCGTCACTGCATTCAATGCTCTGTAGTCAATGCTCATGCACACTGTCCCATCTTTCTTAGGCACAAAAAGAATGGGTGCTCCCAGGGTGACGCACTGGCACGAATAAATCCCTTCTCTAATAAGTCATCAATCTGCGTCTTCATCTCTACCAACTCCTTGGGTGCCAGACGATATACTCGGGATGAAATAGGCTCGGCTCCGGGAATAAGCTCAATAAAAAATAGAATATCTCGGTCAGGTGGTAGTCCTGGCAATTCTTCGGGGAATACATCCTCGAACTCGGTGATAATAGGGTGCTGTGGGTGTCATGCATCATCATATGTGTTCCCGATGTGGGTGCATCACAACTATCTCCGTCTTCTTTGGTGAACTCAAACTCTGCCGCATCCGGTGATCTAAAGATAATACTGCTCCTATGGCAGTCTATGAGAGTGAAATGTTGGCTCAACCAGTCCATTCCAAGAACCACATCAAATGTCGGCATAGGGAATACAAGAAGTCGTGCCATCATCTCTCTGCCATTTATCACTACAGGACAAAGTCTAAATACCACTAACAGGTACAACTCCTCCTCCAGTGAGGATTTTAACATTCTTAGCTAAACGTGTGATGGGAATGCTGTGTCTAGTGGCAAAACTAGTGGCTATAAATGAATGTGTGGCTCTAGTATCGAATAAGGTAATAGCAGGAAAAGATGCAACTAGAACCATACCTGCTATAACCTCCGCCTCTGTCTCTATATCCTCAACAGCAAGTGAGAATGCCTGCCCATAATTCTGTCCGGGCCTTGAGCTCTGGCCTGGTTGTACTGTACGCCTTGGGGAGGCAATGGTGGATGAGGTACTCCTGCTACGGGCCGTGGTGCTGGGAGAGCTGGGGCTGGGTCTCGGGTTCTGCCGAGCTTGTACTATTACATGTTGCTCCGGACAATCCTTGAGCATGTACTGATTGGATCCACATCTCAAGCATAATCCAGGCGAGTCCTGCAGTCGCTCTGGAGATGTCCTTATTTTCTGCAGTAATGGCAAACGGGCTTCTGATAAGGCGAGGGCCTCTGCTGGAACTGTCCTGTGGCCCTCCTAACAGGTCCACTCTGAGTGGCTCGGGCTGGTGTAACTGCTGGGGTATGGTGCCTCGATGTCTGCTGTCGTTCCTTACGAAGAATCTCCTGAGCACGAGCTTCTTCCAAGACAGCTGAATGGGAGACTCGAGACTGGGTAGTCGTATAAGACTTGAGCTCTGGTGCAAGCCCCTGGTGAAATCTCCTCGCCTTTTCTAACTCTGTCGGAATCAATCCTGCACCAAATCGACTCAGGCGATTGAACTTCGAGCCATACTCATCGACTGTCATATTCCCTTGCTTCAGATGAAGGAACTGGTCGTAGAGACCATCTCTGACATGAATAAGGAAGAATCTTTCATAAAATGCATCATAGAACTGCTTCCAGGTGATCCCAGTGCCTAATCGTCTCTCTTCCGCCTTCCACCAGTGGTGAGCATTGTCTTCTAGCAGTAGATCCACTGCTGTCATCCAATCTTGAGCTGGCAACTGGAAAGCCTTCAGTAGCTTCTCGGTACTAATAAGCCACTGTGACACCACTAATGGCTTCTCCGTCCCTCTAAAGGCCTTGGGGTTCATATCTGTGAAATTCTTGATAGAGCCTTCATAGGGATGCAGAGCCGGTGCTGGTACTGGTACTGGAGGTGGTGGTGGAGGTCTAGCCATAGCTGCCATCATCGTCTGTCTCATCAGCTCAGTCTGCTGCCACTGAGCCTACATCATGGTATACATAAACTGAGTAGTAGGGCTCCCATCAGTCGGTGGTGGAGGCATCTGAGGTCCCGACTGGGGGTAAATTGCTGAGGGAATGGTGGTGGAGGAGGCAGTGGTACATTTCCTCCGGTGGCAGGGTAGTAGTCTGTCCAGCCTGGTTGCCTGGAGGTACAGGGACCTCTGGGTACTCCGTCGTCGGTGTCGTAGTAGGCTGCGACAGTCCTGGCTGGTATGGTGTCGCT
This sequence comes from Iris pallida, assembly GCA_029216955.1. NCBI lineage: Eukaryota > Viridiplantae > Streptophyta > Magnoliopsida > Asparagales > Iridaceae > Iris > Iris pallida. Next base: position 137,985 of record JANAVB010019127.1, on the reverse strand, counting down.
GGAGTCATGGGAGGATTCTGTCCCTCCGGAGTAGTCTCCTCACCAGATATGAGGGCCAAGGCAGAAGTGCGTCCGCTTCGTAGATTCATACTGTTGGCACGAGGAAGATAAGTTGATTTAGGAAAGATTAGATATGAAGTAAATCGAATAATCAAAGAAGTTTCGAAAAAATTGGAAGTCAAGGGTAGTAGTAGTTCTGGATGAGATATTCTATTCCTATATGCAGGCTTGTTGGGCACAGTCATGAAATCCAACAATATTAAATTTGACCTGCATGGGCCACCACAAAAACATGTAACGCCCCAGTCCCAAAATACTTAGGGCTAGGTAAGTATCCATACCAGCTGCACATATACGAAGAATACTCCAATATATGGAATCCTCATACATGCACATAAGCTGTAAAAAAATAATCACAGGCCAAAATAACATATCTAATCTCATCACAGCTCAACACAGAAGATAATAAAGTCCAAATGAATAAAGCAGAGTATCAAAAGATAGCCGGGTGAACATACTCACTCCAAACAGCTATGAAAAATAGTCTCACAAGATCGGAGTCCAGCCTCCGCAAAATAGAAAAAAAAGATATAAATAATATCCACTAATGTCTCAAATATAGAATAGACTAGAAATCAGTAGTGACTGCCTCGTCATCAATATAGGATAGCTCCAATGCCGCTCCGTACTCCTGTGAAAAATCGTCTAAACCTGGAGAGATAACCAGGTCCTCAGGGGACATAGCAAGATACAAGAAAACACCATGCCATATAAACTGTGATAATATAATAAGAGAAAAGGTATGCATGCAATCGGGTTCCTGACCATTCTACTGTGAATATGTAGTTGAGATACAATCCTTCGACGCATGAGCCCTGGCTGTAAATGGGATCGGCATAGTTCCCATAAAGGGTACCAGGGGCCTACGTCCATAACGTGCAGGAAGCGTCAGAGGGCACCATGTGCAAGGGCTACGTCCATAATGCTCTAGGAAACGTCAGAGGGCGCCTGGAGCCTGCGTCTCCGGAGGAGCGCACAGGTAATCATGGAAGTGTAAAGAAGCCCATACGTCAGGTATTGTTCTTCCCACCCAATGCCTAGTCATCATCTCTATGACTGATATGAACCTCTAGTAACCGCCAAGTCTTCTAACATGCAATACTATTGGCAGTTTCTCCTATCCGTCGCACGCTCCACACGTATCGGTGGCCAGCCGACTACACAGAAATGTGTCGTACATGTGACTCACATCACGTGATACAACAAGTGTCAAGGCCGTAAGAGATATACCAATACCTCAATATCAATGGGTGGTCAATAAACTAAGTCAATACAAGAGAGAAAATAAAGCAAGAAAAACGACGATAGAGTCGCTTGCACCCAAGTGTGACTTGGACGCACAGTTTAAATATCACAAATAAAAATACGGAAAATAACAACTGAAAATAAAAATATAATAATCACAGAGTAAGGTGGCAAGGTATCTTGCTTGATGGTGCAAAGTGGCAAGTCCACGTAATCACAATGTCAGCCAAGAAATGTCACAATCTCCAAACAACTTCGGACGCTGAAACAAACATCAAAAATGATCTCGGTGAAGAAGATATACCTAGGAAACGCCTGTCCAAAAGTCAAATTCTGGAACAGGGGCAAAATCATAATTTCGGGTCAAAATGATATCCGCCATTGGACCCGCTTTGCACCAAAATGCGTGCCAAAGTCTACGGTCTCTAAAGTCGTTAAACTACATGTCTATAGTTTCAGTTTGAGGTGAGAAACTCAACGGTATGTCCAATTTTGGATTTCGATGAGCCGTGCACAAAATCGCCCGTTTGAGTGGGTCGCGGGCCCGCCAAAAATGGGTTTTGATTCGACCTTCTCAGAATTGAACCAAACTTGGCACACAGGACCAGAATTTCGATTCGGACCTGTTGGCGCAAGTTTCGTCTCGAATCGACGACTGTACACGAAGTTATGGGCAAGTTTGCAAAACATCGATACGGGGTATCTCGACGGATACGCGTTGATTTCGTCGCGCACACGCGACGAAACTGAGTTCCGTCAGTTCCAACTTGTCGGTAACGTCCATACGCGTCTTTCGATGCGTATAGCACACGACTACGTCGCCCAGTTTATCGGGGCGCACGTCGTATCGGAGGAAATTTTCTAAAATCTACTATTTTGAAACCAGTTTTTCACACAAGTTCAACACTGATTTATTTCTCACACAGAAATCGAGATATAGATCTACAAGTTGCGTTTCAATCGTGGTTATGTTGTCTTCACACGTCTTCAATTAGTTTTACAAAATAGTCGAAGAATCGCCAAGATTCTGGCTTCCAAATATGGGTTTGGGACTGCCCCAAAACTGTTCTGTTTCGACAGTTTTTTGGGAAGTTTGGTTCGAAAGACCAAGAGATATATGGGGTTTTGCTCGATTCTATCAGAAGGGTTTTGAAAAGGGTTATGTCTACTATGCACAACATTCGATAGATCGAATTTTTGTTGAATGGATACAAAGAAATTTGAATCGAAAGATGGGTACCTCGCTCTTTGGCAAAACGAGATTACACTGATGCGCGGTCGGCCGGGGATGTCCTGCAGCATTCGCATGATGGTGCGGCACCGCCAATGGCTAGGGCTCGAGTAGGCTATATATATAGGGTTCGCCGCTCTTCGGTTTCGAGTAGGACTCGAATATGGGGGGGGCTCGGTTTCTACTAGCAGCTGCTGCTGAGTTAGTTGCTTAGGAGGGGGTCAGGTGAGGTGGACTGGCCCCACGTGGGTTGGTCCCCTCCCACTATTCTTTTACAGTAATTAGTTATATATATATATTTTTTATATGTATATATATATATATATATATATATATATATATATATATATATATATATATATATATATATATATATATATTAAGCAAGCAAATAACTCCTAAAATTTACCAATAAATTCCTAAAAATTCTAGAATTTACTATATACCTTATTTAATAGAAATATTAGCACACATATAATATATACACACATGCATTTCTGTTTACGTGCATATACCAAATAAATAAAAATAACTTTTAAGGCACTAAAATAATTTAGGAAAATATTGGGGGTTTATAATATGTCATAAATAGCTTTATTCCTAAAAAGAGTTATTTAGTTCGTCGTTTAAAAATAAGTAGTGATTTGAAAAATTGTGGTTTATATGAAAAGTATTCCAAATATTTTACAAACTTTGAAAGTTGTCATTTAAAAATATTTTGTTATTTATGAAAACTATTTGCTGATTAATATTTAAGTATTTATCGTGATTTTCGAAATTAATTATTTCTATAATTATTTAATTATGAAAAAGATACTTGAGATTGTTGATTTTAATATTTGATTAAATATGCTAATTTAAATTAAAAAAGATTTTATTTGACTTCGAATTAAATGAGTTGAGGTTTTATGTTTGATTGGATTGAACGATTTAAAGTTTGAATCAAATTTAATTTGATATAATATTATCTATGGGGAATTTAAATTCTCCCAATCCCTATCTAACTGGGAATTCCCACCTCCTATATAAGGAGAGGTACTCCTCCAATTTTCACACCACAATCACATCGTGCATCGTGTCTGTGATAACCAAATCTTATTCCAGTTATTACGTTCATCCATCTCGTGTTGGGACACACCCCGACAGGACACACCCGAGACCGCCGAACAATCCTAACCCTGCACAGCATCCCCGCCAAACCGACCACCCTACTACAACCAACCACCATCACCATCGTCCTCACTACAGCATTCATCGTCCTGATCCCTGCCACTGCATTTCTCCTTCCTGTCGCTTCCGACGACGACAACCCCGGACCCATCCCCCGGACCACCATTATTGCCGACATCGCAAGTAGCAACCACTGCCGCAATCGGCAGCTTCCCGTCGGCGCCACCAGCACCCTCACCCTTCACCTCCGCCATTAACCCAACCACCACCGCCGTCTCTCCAAATTCGGCCATCATCCACCCCGCCACTACCACCAAAATTTCCAACCACCAGGGAAATAAGAAAGAAGGAGAAACCCTCACCTCCGCCGGCGATTGTCGAATGTCGGAGCGCCCGTGCACCCCGCCGCCGCTGATCCCCACCGACGCCATCTCCGTCGTCCGGAGGGCCCTAGCCGCTCGCCTCCGCCGCGCCGAGCCAAAGCCCCAGTCTAAGGTGCTCACTCCATCGTCGGATCGAACTCCGCCGCACCTCACCACCGTTTTCGTAATACCCCTCCGAGCTCCCTCCGACTGTGCGCCGCCGCACCAAGAAGCCCCGCCACTGCCGGAACTCCCACGGCCGTGGTTGCGTGCGCCACCTCCTCCACATCTCATCAGCCCGCCTGCCGGCAAGATCCGCGCCAAGTCGCTCGCCTCCGCCAGCTCCAGCGCACACCTCCTACCGCCGCCCTCCGTTGGAGCCCGGCCGAAACTCGGTGAGAACCCCGATCCTCTTCGTTCCCATCTCTTTCTCTCTCTCGCGGTGAAAACGAGGAAAAGGGGGATGAATGCATATTTTATTATATGTATTATTATATATTTATTATTATTAATATTAATATTAACTGGGATGAGCTGTATAGTTAGGAATTATTATTATTATTATTATTATTATTATTATTATTATAATATATATTACTGTTATTATTTATTATTATTAAATATTATTAAGTTTATTATTATTATTATATTACTGTTATTATTATTATTATTATAGTTAGTATTATTGTTATTATTATTAATTATATGTATTAGTTTAGATATTTTGGTATCATGGGTATATATTGTAGAAGCATGGAAAAAAATAAAGAAAGATCCATACGGCCAGGGAGCCCCATGTGGCTCAGAGAGTTCATGCGGCTCAAGGATCTATGCGGATCAAGGATCTATGCGACTCAAACAAGTTCTATGCGGCTCGAAGAGGAGCCACGTGGCCTGCAAACAACTCTTCCGTTTGTCCTTTACTGCATTAAATGCCTTGACAGCTGACAGCTCTGACACATGGCAACCCTGACACAAAATACAATTATGACTCCGTCATAATGGCAGGCCCCTAGGGAAACGAAGGAAATCTCTGACACGATCCCCCGAGATCCAAAAACTGACATGCGGCCTTGACACGTGGACAGTCGCATGCGGCTCAAGTAGAGACCACCCCATGCGGCTAAGGCCGAAGCTGTCCCATACGGATTACGAAGACTATCCCCATGCGGCTCAAGCAGAGGCTGTCCCATACGGCTCACGAAGACTATCTCCATGCGGCTCACGAAGACTATTCCCATACGGCCCACGAAGACTAGCCCCATGCGGCTCACGAGGACTATCTCCATACGGTTCACAAAGAAGGCACCCATCATGCGGTCACCTACACTCATGCGGCTCAGATCATCACCATGCGGTTCAAATGTTCAGGGGGCCACTCTCAAGCAGCCTTGACATGTGGCCAGCCTTATGCGGCTCAATGAGGAGCAACCTTCCTGCGGCTCAGATTTCTGCAATGGCTCGCAGTTAATACACGTGGCATGATAGCAGGGCACGTGGCATCAGATTGATCAAAATCCCTCAATAAATCCCAATAAAATATTGGGATCAAATCAGATCATTTGCAAATAAGCAAATTAATGACACGTGTCGAGAAATCCGAGGTTGGCATGACAAATCAGGAGGATTTATGTCAATCATCATTAATTACCTACAAAAGATTTGATGCAATCACATTTATTGCTCAAATCTCGTATATTCAAGATGAACGGTCCAGATCTAGTGATCCTTAGCCACCGACTTTTAAGAATGGGCAATCATTGCAAACCCTAATGATGCCCCCCACTCTTATAAATAGCAAGGTGCCATTCCCTTGCGAGAAGATATAGAGACACACACAAAGAGACATATAAAAAAGAGAGGAGATTCTCAGATAAAAAGAGAGAGAGAGCCAGAAAGCCAGAGAGAGAGTATACAGAGCCTGAAAGGAGATCATTTCTTCAACAACGCCGAACAGTTCTTCTACAGAGCCAAGACTGCACCCGATCGTCCAAGGAGTGAGGCAGAGCTGCCGTCGCTTTCCCGAGCCTCCCGTCACCCCACAGAATCTAAAATAAACAATTGTACTTAGATTGATGTACCTAGGTTTTCGTCTCTAGTTTCTTTGTACAAGCGAGTTTGTATTGTGAAGTAAAAGTCAGTCCTCCGATAATTGTTCTGTTCTTTTATATTTCATGGCAAACACGATGGCGACTCTGCTGGGGACAAACTTCTCCACAGCTGAGGAGTTGGTGACGCAATCGGATGGAACCAAACTTGGCTCCACGCAACAGAAGATGGTCGTCCGCTTCGACCAACAGGCGTTTGAAGAAATGCTCTCCGAGGGAAACGCTGGCCCGGTCCAGAAGCAAACCCGTACAAAGAAAGCTCGCTACGAGTGGAGGCTAAAATCATTTGCTCCTTCCCAAGCTCTGGACGGAGAACTCTCTGCTGCCCAAGGCGGCGAAGGCGACCCTCGCGCGGCCCCACTTCGAGCCATAGAGGACTTGCTGTCCCCAAGTCCGACAGAGGAAAGCACTACGATGCTGGACTTGTAGGGACAAAGAGTGATTCTATGCACCCCAAGAAGAAGCCGAACACTCATATGGCCAAGTCTGCCGACCGCATGCAGGATGCTCATACGGCTGAATCTGCCAGCCGCATGAAGGAGGTCTATGCGGCCAGATCATCTAGCTGCATGAAGAAAACTCATGCGGCCGAGACTCCCTGCCGCATGAAGAAAGCCTATGCGGCTACGCCTGCCAGCCGCATGAAGATTATTGATGATAACCGCATGACGCCTACTCCATGTGGCTCTGTCTTCGACCGCCTCTCCTATGGACCTGATCTCTTGTGCTCCCAAGAAGATATGTCTGACTCTCTCCAGCATCACTTAGACTCTTCCTACTATGTGCCCTTACGTACTAGAGCGAAGAAGTCTAGGGCAGCACGAGCTTGGCAAGCTCGGTCCGCTGATCCGACCTTTGACCATCCGAGCGTCCTACATACTTTTATGTCGGCCTCTTATGAGAAGTTGTATAGAACCACTCGAGTCCAGCCCCCGGCGGCAAACGGACAGAGAGGTTCGCAAAAGTCTCCCAAAATCCAGAGAGCAAATATGGTCGATCTAGACCCATCTGACTTGCGTGAGGCCATCCTCCACAAACGCAAGGAAAGAGAAGGTGCCTCAGGGTATAAAGAGTCCTCTCACGAACGTCACTGCACCCAAGTCATCGTCAACTGCTGTTGCAATAACGTAATGGTACAAAAGATCGGCAGTCCATCTTTCGAAGACTGTAACAGCTGTCTTCAGAAGACGAGGCACTTCCCGTCGTCTCCTGCAACTCTGCTCAGAAAGTCCCCGCCGATGGGAGAGGGAAGAAGATAAATGTTCCCAGCCAAAGATTTCAACCACTATGACTAAGAGACTGTCGTCTAAACGGGCGCCCACCATCGGAGTTTTCAAGGTACCCGTTCTAAGACAAAATCTGCTATTGGGAGATTCATCGTCCACACCACTTGGGGTTGCTGGGACTGGGGGGGGTAGCACTCCTCTGAACCTCCACGACAATCCGATGTTCCAAAAAGAGGAGCCGGGGGAAACAACTCTCCCACCAGATACAGCAAACCCCGACGTCCCCGAGGACGTCCACAACTCCCAAGATGAGACAAACTCGGAAACTGGGGGTACTATTCCTTCTGAGTCCGAACCAGAGGAAGACATTCCCACATATCCCGATGACTTCTCACTACAGGGGTATGATTCGAAGGGCGCTTCCTCCACCGTTTCGTCCATCTCTCCTCATGTAAAGACGGTGTTCATGACGGACAGCAACCAAGGTGGTTCCAGTGATCGTCAACGCATCGACACTCTCGAGACCATACTGCATGTCTTGGTCAAGTCTGTGGACGAGATCAAAGCGGCCCTTCCAACTCTCCAAGGAGGGACGCCTGGATAAACAAGTGCGGGTCCTGCGGTCAATGCGGACTCGAATTCAGCGGCACCGAACCCGGGCAACAATCCTCCTGAAGTAACGGCCCCTACTGCTGTGGATGAGGCCCGAGAAGCGAGAAGAGAGGTCCAGGAGTTCCGAGCCATGTTTCACGCTCGAGAAAATTCTCAAGACCTCAGAATACGGCAATCGTATCCTGCTGCATGGAGGGATGTCCCCTTCTCGCCACGATATAAGTCGTTCAACATCAACCCGTATGATGGCAAGACCTTCGCGAGTCGATACTGTAGGACCATTGAGCACCTCTAGAGGGGGCTGAATAGAGTATGTGTGTGCAGCGGAAAATAATCACCAATTAAAACTTTAAACTATGTCAGTGAAATAAGAGACAGTAAATATAACGCAGCAAGAGATAGAGAATTCAAACTCAGCGACACAGCGATATATAATAGTATCCCTCTGAGAGGACTAATCCAGTCTCGAGTACTCTTGCTCGATGTTAATCCACTATGGCACAAGCTTTAACTGAGAGCTTGCAGTCTCTTACAACACTGTGTTTGGTGACAAGTGCACGACCGACTTCACAACATCATGCTCGGTGACGAGCGCACGACCAGCTCCACAACAAGAAAAGTTGCTGAACTTGGAACGACCTCTTTACAACTCTTGGAATACCAAAAGACTCTAAATCAACTCTGATATAACTGGCTTTTGGCTAAGAGGTGTATAGGTATGATTTGAAAATCTTGGATCGTTTGAAAACACTCGAATAGTAGAAGAGAAGATGAAGTGTGAATGAATGATTTGAAATAAAAAGTTCTTCTCTATTTATAGGTATTTTCTGGGACCGAACTCAGACAGAGTTCGGGCAGAGTTCGGATGCAGATATCTCACAAAGAGACGTTGCTCGCAGATTTGGAGGCAACAGAAGTTTGAATACAAACTGCCGAACTCGGACAGAGTTCGGTCCGAACTCGGGCCGAACTCGGTTATGAGTTCTGTCAGGAGATTTTCGAAATATTTTATCAAAAATTATTTTCAAAGAAATTTTGGAATATTTTAAAATGATATATGAGTGGTAATGGGTAGGCTTTTTAGAATGTGGACTGAGATAACCCTAAGCCAGTATTACCAAAACTGATTTTACAAAATAAATCCTAGACTCAATAAAATGTAAAATACAGAATAAAATATAAAATGAGTCATCTTCAGATTTGATGATGTTGATGCTTCGTTGATGCAGTACAACGTCCGTTGAAATTGATTTCATATATCCTGAAATGATTAGCAGCAGTTTGTATATTTTGTGTATTGACTTAAGTGCATGTTGATTATCGAAATCGGGTGTGACCATGGAATGGGCCAACAATCTCCTCCATTTTGATAATTGACAAACTTGAGTCTATACCAAAATATATCTTTATAAAATTAAACAAAATTCAAGTACCTGAATAAAAGAGGTTGATTTTGTTTTTGGATTTGTATGCACTTTTTTGGTATATGTGTACTCTTTTTCTCCTCCTTTGTCAAATAGTAAAATGACTTGGCTCCCCCGTAATGTGTGAAGCCAACAATAGAAAACAAAAGACAAAGTGAAGCAAAAGAGACATGATCACAGCATAAAACAACTACTATGCTGGAAATAAAGTACTGAAATGTCATACTAAAAAGTGCTGAGTACAATCATCAGAAAATGTCTAACTAATGAGTTTAGACAGAAAAAGAAAAACTACAACAAAGCATAAAGATCATCATCTAACAAGTATCCAATATCCAAAAGCTGAACCCACGTCACATAGTGGGGTCGTCAGCACCAGGAGCCTCTAGAGGAAAGTAGGCTGTAGTGGGGTCGAAGTGCTGGAAGGAAGCCTCATCTGTGAACCGAGGACCCGGAAAGCCTGGGTGAGGTAGGATGGTGATCGGATGGACTGGATCATGGGCTAGGCTATAGTGGAGGTCAGCAATCCCATTCCTCAGCACCTGAGCCGAGAGATGCGTCGGAACTCTGAATCAAGATAACCTTGATGACGTTGTGCAGATATAGCAACAAAATCATCAAAGCGCTGATAGAAAGCGGATCAAATCCTGGGGCAGGGGCTGGAGAGGAGCAGCATCAGGAACCTCAGCGTCAGCAGCTGGAGCAGGCTGAGCTCCAGGAGGCAGAGGTGGAGCAGAAATCGGCGGGATCTGGTAAGCTCGATAGGAGTGGAGGAGAATGCACAAGTTTGAAGATCAATCTCAAAACGACGAAAGATAGACGCCAAGTGCATAGGATATACCAGATTCCTTCCTACATTTTTGCAGTTCAGCATCCAGGACATCATGGTCTTTGGGATAGAGAATGGAATACCAAAATGAATGTGGTATAAAGCAGAGAGTTCCAAGAAGGTCACTTCATCTGTGGATCCTTTCTTGGAAGGGGTACAGAGAAAATCATGCGATGAAGTTCATAAAAAGATTGGTTCAAATGCTTTGGATAAACCCTACGAGGAACAGGGTTTGGATGATAAATAAGTTCCCTGAAAGAGGCAAGGGTAACATCAGCAGGGAATTGGACATGGGTAATGTCAACCAATGCTTCACCAAGATCAGGAACATGGAAAAATTTACTGATATCGGTAGCACTGAATTCTAATTCTTGCCTAGCAACGCAAGAATAGAAATTTCCATTAGGTTTTACTTGCAAGTTGCAGTAAAACATTCGGACAGCATTGTCAAAAATATTTTTGCTACCTCAAAAAAATGTCGGTAGCCTAAGTGGTCAAAAGTAGGAGCATATTCAAAAAATATGGTAAAGTTAACAAAAGCTCCATTGCAAATCTTACGGCCAAAAAAAGAATCGAACCAAAGATCAGAAAACTCTTTGTCCGAAAACAAAGTAGAATCATAGTCTTCTGCATCTATTGGTCGTGCTGGACTGAATAGACTAGCCGGTGTATAATCAGAAGAGGAGGAGGCACCTTGGGAAGATGATCCTCTATGACGTTTAGGAGCCATGGAGAAGGAATACCTTTTTGAGAAAGGAGGAAGATGAGAATGTTGAAACGCCCCACCAGATCTCTTAGATTCCTTGCTAGGATGGAGGAGGAAGAAATTTTAGGGAGGAAGGAGATGTTTCCACGGGTTGGTGTGTGGCAAAGATGGTTGAAAGAGTTAAATTTATAGAGTTTAGGGCCGGCTGTTCAGTTCTGGAAATTAATACAGCGCGACCGAACTCGGTCCGAATTCGGTCCAAACTCGGTCAGAGTTCGGCCCGAGTTCGGTCACTTGTATTCCCGAGTCAATAAATGCAGTTCTGGTTGGTTAAAAGTAACTTTATGACTTTTGACTCTAGTATTTAATAACGTACTCTATTTATGGGTTAACTGTAGGGGTTGTCCCAGCTAATGGAGGTTCACCGGGAACTCTTAAGTACCGCTTCGCTTCGACCGTAGTCGTAGGAAAAGACATACCCTTTTTAGGTTTGTACCCAAAAATAATTTCGTTAAATAAATTTCAAAGTTGCAAGTCATAAAATTAATTTTAATTACCATATTACATTATAAATCTAAAAATTCAAGTATATCGAGCTCACGTCTTATTATGTTAAAACGGCCTTCAGCCAAGTTTTGTGAATATGTCTGCTAGTTGATGATCTGTGTCAATAAATTCTAAGCAGATATCCCCATGTTGTTGATGATCACGAAGAAAATGATGTCTTATCTCTATGTGCTTTGTGCGTAAATGACAGATAGGGTTCTTAGTCAGATTAATAGTGCTAGTGTTGTCACAATAAATAGAAACTTTAGTGTAGTGCATATTGTAGTCCTCTAAGGTTTGCTTCATCCACAAAATCTGAGCACAACAACGTCCTGCGGCGATATATTCAGCCTCAGTTGTTGATAATGCTACTGAATTTTGTTTCTTGCTAAACCAATAGACTAAGGCCTTTCCTAGGAAATGACATGTGCCGTTGGTACTTTTACGGTCTACTTTGCATCCTGCAAAATCCGCATCTGAGTAACCTATCAGGTCAAAGGATTTGGTTTTAGGATACCATAAGCTGACTGTAGAAGTTCCTTTAAGGTATCGAAAGATACGCTTAACGGCACTAAGATGTGATTCCTTAGGATTTGCCTGATAACGTGCACAAATGCAAACACTAAACATAATATCAGGACGACTAGCAGTTAAATATAATAAACTACCAATCATACCTCGATACTTACGCTGATCGACAGGTTTGCCACTTTCATCAGCATAACCTTTGTAGATGTAGCCATAGGAGTCCCGATTGGCTTTACATTCTCGAAGTCGTACTTTTTCAGTATGTCCTTCGTGTACTTAGCTTGGTTGATGAATGTTCCTTTTGAGTGTTGTTTGATTTGAAGTCTTAGGAAGAAGTTTAGCTCTCCCATCATACTCATCTCAAATTCACTCTGCATACACTTAGCAAAATCTTGACAGAGTTTTTCGTTAGTAGAACCGAATATTATGTCATCTACATAAATTTGCACAAGGAGGATATCATCATTCAAGGATTTTATAAACAAAGTAGTATCCTTTCCTTTTAAAAATCCATTATCAAGTAAGAAGGCACTTAGGCGTTCATACCAAGCACGAGGTGCTTGTTTGAGTCTATAAAGGACTTTCTTAAGCTTGAAGACGTGATCAGGTTTTTAAAAATCTTCAAAACCAGGGGGTTGTTTCACAAAAACTTCCTCTTTAAAAATCCATTTAAAATGCGCTTTTCACATCTATTGAAATAATTTAAAATCATTATAACATGCAAATGCACGAAATATGCGGATGGCTTCTAGTCTAGCAACAGGAGCATGGGTCTCATCATAATCAATTCCTTCTTCTTGATTATAACCTTGTGCCACTAGACGTGCTTTGTTGCGTAGAACTTGTCCATCTTCACTGAGTTTATTTTGGAACACCCATTTGGTACCAATTATCGATTGACCAATAGGTTTAGGAACGAGTTCCCAAACTTGGTTTCTCTCAAATTGATTTAGTTCCTCTTGCATGGCATGAATCCAAAAATCATAAGTAAAAGCATCATCTATATTCTTAGGTTCTATTTGAGAAATGAATGCTACATTTGCTGCTATATCAGAATCTTTAAGAGATGAACGTGTACTTACACCTTTAGATACATCACCTATGATGAGTATTTCTGGATGATCTGGCATGAATTTTAATGATTCAAACTTTTGGGTAAGATCTTTCACAAAACTCTTCTCAGTCCTTGCATTTTGGGTCAGATCTTTCACAGAACTCTTCTCAGTCCTTGCATTTTGGGTCAGATCTTTCACAGAACTCTTCTCAGTCCTTGCATGTGTATCTTCATCATCACTGTCGCTAGATCAGTGACTATTTAACTCATCAAAAGTAACATTAATAGTTTCTTCAACAATCATAGATCTTTTATTAAAAATTCTATATCCCTTACTCTTAGCAGTATATCCGAGAAATATCCTGTCATCTGCTTTGGAGTCAAACTTTCCCAAGTTATCCTTGGTGTTCAGGATAAAACAGCGACATCCAAAAACTTTAAAGTAAGAAATGTTTGGAATTCTTCCAAACCAAAGCTCATATGGTATTTTCTTCGAGATTGGTCGAATTAACACCCTATTCAAAACATGACAGGCTGTACTAACAGCTTCTGCCCAAAAATATTTAGGAAGATTATACTGATTCAGCATGACTCTAGTCATTTCGCTTAGAGTACGATTCTTCCGCTCCACAACACCATTCTGTTGGGGAGTTCTAGGACAAGAAAATTTGTGATAATATCCACTATCATCATAAAACTTTTTGAAATCAGAATTTTCGAATTCGCCACCATGATCACTTCGGATACGAGTAATCATGAAGCCTTTTTTGTTTTGTACCTTTTTGCAAAATATCTGAAATTCAAAAATTGTATTACTTTTGTTTGATAAGAAATAAACCCAAGTAAAACGAGAGAAATCATCAACAAGAACAAAAGCGTAGAGCTTACCGCCAAGACTAGCGACTCTACTAGGACCAAATAAATCCATGTGAATTAACTGCAAAGGTCTAGAATTACTTACAGCGTTGATGGATTTAAAAGTAGACCTATGTGCTTTGTTCTTTTCACAGTCTGCACATATCATATCTCTCTTGAATGGAATCTCAGGGAGTCCTCTTACCAACTTCTTTGTACTTAGTCATGAGATAGTATCCATGTTTGCATGTCCTAGTCTCATGTGCCATAGCCAGCTTTCATCTTGATTGGCTACTAGGCACCTACCTGCATTATTAGTATTCTCCAGAAAGAAAACATAAATATTGTCTTCTCTAATCCTTTATATATGGGATCACCAGATGACATATCATATATGGTACATTTATCTTTCACAAAATTGATACCATAACCATTATATGCCAAATAACTTATGCTTAATAGGTTATGTTTCAATTCTGTTACTAGATAAACATCTTTTATTACTGGATAGAGAGAAATAACTACAGTACCATTACCAATTATATCACCTCTCAAATTATTTCCGAAGGAGACATATCCTTCTTTCTTCATCGATAGCGTAGCGAACGAAGATGCATCACTGGTCATGTGTCGCGAACATCCGCTATCGAGGATCTATTTTCTTCTAGCATGAGAGGGTTGGGGGTCCACCTACAAGACAAGTAGATGAATCCTTTGGTACCCATTTTCTGAAGGGTCCATTCTGATTAGCTTTAGGTCTCCAGATTAAAGTGTGATTGTCAACAAGCTTTCTTGCAAAATAATACTGTGATATGTGTCCATGCGTACCACAATAAGTGCAAGTCAGTTTAGAACCAGATGTGGTTGAAACTGTGTTTACATGCTTGTTTGGTTTAGAGAACCTATAAGTGAAAGCATGATGATATTCGTGTTTCTTCTGTGCTTTCTTATTTTTAGTCCTCTTAGGTGTATGCTTAGCATTAGGACTAATTTAGGCTGTGTCACAGGTATTGGCTGTTTGCCTAACTTGATTTCTAACTTTTTAGAAATCGCAATAGACTCTTCATATCTAGCAGTCATATCTGAGAGTCTTTGTTCTGTTACTAGGTGCTTCTTCTTCTCTATGTCATATAGTTCTTGCATCATGACATAGTCTCTTTCTTTCTTTTTGAGGATAGCCTCATGATAGTCTACCTTGAGTTTGGCTATCTCTTCCGTATTACCGGTAGTAGACGTCTCTCTAATATCTTCAATAAGATTGGACAGTCTAGCTAACTCGATTGTGTATGCCTTAATCTCTTTTCGAGATTGCTTATACTTGTCGAGCACAGTTTTGTGATCGTCAAGTAATTCGCTAAAGGCATTTTCTAATTCATCGAAAGTAAAATCATCATATAGAGAGTTTGAAGATACCTTATCAAATGCCATAAGACAGACATTTGTATTGCCGCAGGGTCTATCCTCTTCTTCTGTATCACTGGCATCACTTTCATGCCAGATACTTGTATTGGCATACTTTCGACCAGATGTTGCTTTTCTGCTTGATCTTGATCTGTCATATGGACTGCTTTTCATTGAAGTTGGACAGTCCTTCTTCATGTGCCGTGTTTTCTTGCATCCAAAGCAAATGGTTTCATCTTCATTGCTTTCTTGGACATCTCTCTTCCTTCTGTTTGATTTCTCAAACTTTAGGAATTTTCGGAAGTTCTTCACAAGTAGGGCCTGTTCATCACCACTTGATGATTCTTCATTAGAGTCATTGCATGTTGATTTTCTTGCTTGAGCTTTGAAAGCAATAGATTTTTCTTTTGGTGTTGCTTCTTCAAACTCTTGCAAATCAAGTTCATGGGTCATCAGCTTCCCCATCAGTGTTTCCAAGGACATAGTGGTGAGATCGTTTCCTTCAATGATTGCTGTGGCTTTTGGATTCCAGTTCTTGGTTAGCGCCCGCAGCACTTTTCTGATCTTCTCGTGATTGCTGTAATCCTTACCAAGAGATTGCAAAGGATTAGTTATATCAAGGAAACGAGTAAACATCTGTGTAATTGACTCACCGGGTTTCATCTTGAAAGATTCATATTCATGTGTCAGTCTACTAATTTTGGATTCCTTCACTTGGGAAGTACCTTCATGAGTTACCTCAAGAAGTTTCTAAATTTCGTGAGACGTCTTACAGGTTGAAACTCTGTTGAACTCCGTTTTGTCAATTGCACAGAATAGTACATTGATGGCACGAGCATCTAGACTAGCCTTAGCTTTTTCAGCTTCAGTGTATTTGTCATGAGGCTTGTCTACAAGCTGGCCTTCAACCACTGTGGGTGCTGGTTTCTTATAACCATCAATGACTATAGATCAAAGATCAAAGTCAAGAGATTTTAAGAAGAAAGTCATTCGTGTTTTCCAATAGGTATAACTTGTTCCATCAAATAGAGGAGGTCTATTTGTGGATTGCCCTTCACCGTTGAATATTGATTTCACGGCTACCATATATACTCTCTGAAGTTTGTTATATAAAAATATGACCTACTCTGATACCAATTGTAGGACCGTTGAGCACCTCTAGAGGGGGGGTGAATAGAGTGTGTTTGTGCAGCGGAAAATAATCACCAATTAAAACTTTAAACTATGGCAGTGAAATAAGAGACAGTAAATATAATACAGCAAGAGATAGAGAATTCAAACTCAGCGACACAGCGATATATACTGGTATCCCTCTGAGAGGACTAATCCAGTCTCGAGTACTCTTGCTCGATGTTAATCCACTATGGCACAAGCTTTTACTGAGAGCTTGCAGTCACTTACAACACCATGCTTGGTGACAAGTACACGACCGACTTCACAACACCGTGCTTGGTGACGAGCGCACGACCAGCTCTACAACAAGAAAAGTTGCTGAACTTGGAACGACCTCTTTACAACTCTTGGAATACCAAAAGACTCTAAATCAACTCTGATATTACTGGCTTTTGGTTAAGAGGTATATAGGTATGATTTGAAAATCTTGGATCGTTTGAAAACACTTGAATAGTAGAGAAGAGAAGAGAAGATGAAGAGTGAATGAATGATTTGAAATGAAAAGTTCTTCTCTATTTATAGATGTTTTCTGGGACCGAACTCGGACAGAGTTCGGGCAGAGTTCGGATGCAGATATCTCGCAAAGAGACGTTGCTCGCAGATTTGGAGGCAACAGAAGTTTGAATACAAACTGCAGAACTCGGACAGAGTTCGGTCCGAACTCGGTTATGAGTTCTGTCAGGAGATTTTCGAATTTTTTATCAAAAATTGTTTTCAAAGAAATTTTAGAATATTTTGTAAAATGATATATGAGTGGTAATGGGTAGGCTTTTTAGAATGTGGACTGAGATAACCCTAATCCAGTATTACCAAAACTGATTTTACAAAATAAATCCTAGACTCAATAAAATGTAAAATACATAATAAAATATAAAATGAGTCATCTTCAGATTTGATGATGTTGATGCTTCGTTGATGCAGTACAACGTCCGTTGAAATTGATTTCATATATCCTGAAATGATTAGCAGCAGTTTGTATATTTTGTGTATTGACTTAAGTGCATGTTGATTATCGAAATCGGGTGTGACCATAGAATGGGCCAACAGATACATCACTTACTTCGAGGTCACCACCGACCATCTGCCCTATTACGATGCCATCCTCACATGGTTATTCATTGGGGCATTGGAAGGAGTCGCCTTCGACTGGTATCGCAACCTGCCAGACAACTGCATCCACTCCTTCGCCGGCTTCAAGCGCATGTTCTTGGAGAGATTCTATGAAGTAGGGCAGGACATCACAATGTCCACCCTCATGGACGTCGTCCAAGGGAAAAAAGAGCTAACAAGGAACTATATCGAGCGGTTTTTGCCAAACAGCAATAAAGTTGCCATCTGGAAATCCGGATTCCTCCTTGATTGAAATTTGCCAAAAGAGACTGCTTCCAACAATCAACCTCTAGATGGGCAAAAGTCAATTCAAGGACTGGAAGACGTTTATCATTAGTGCCACAAGCGCCGAAGAACGACTGAAGAAGGCTCGCCAACTGGGATTGCACATCTCAGAGGGAGAGGACAAGAGCAGGCATCCCAACGCCAACACCAACAATGGGGGTAGCTCCTCCAACAATCGGGACAACAAGGGCAAGCAGGCTATGGTGACCGACACAGCACAGAAACCTGAGCCAAAACCGGCAGACAAGCAATGGTCGTAAATCACTTACTCCTTCGAAGACGGCCACGTCAAGCCCATCTTGGACATACTCATAAAAGGAGACAGAATTCAGCTTCCTCCACCAAGACGGGAGCCGCGGCCGGCAGAAATGGAGAACCCAAAGTACTGCCATTACCACCGCTACGTCCACCATGCTACACACGAATGCTACAAACTATAACGGTATATCCAAAATCTCATCGATTCGAACGCCCTGGCCATCGATTTTGAAAATGTAACCGTGGCAGCCAATATGGTATCGGAACAATTTCGCAGCTTCCCTCCAACCGAAACTCAAGACGGTGTGGTCCCCATCCCTCTAGCGACAATGGAGATTGCTAATCTTCTACCTTCCCGAGATCAGGCTGCTGGTCTAGTGCCCCTCACCATATCACGAGGGGAGGTCATATGGGTCCATCCAGATTTGGTATCAGAAGTGACTCAACCCATACCATCTTCCATTTGCAAGAAGAATAGTGGAAAAGTCAGGTCCTGCCGCACAATCTCGGGAGATATCGAAGAAGCTACAGTCGTCGTCACTCGGTCTGGGGCACAATCCCAACCCGTGGCTGATAACTAAGCTGAAGATCATCAGCCCGCTACAACTGACGCTCCGAGACCTGCTCAGCCTCCGACCACCGACAAGCCTAGGCCGAAAGAGACTCGCTTTGACAAATCCCTCCGAAAAGAGGCACCGCAGGGGCTAGAGAAGCCCTACAACTTCGACATCTTGGCACAATTGGCCAACACACCGGCCAAGTTATCATTATACGAGCTTCTGAGACTCTTAAAGGATGTTCGCGCAACTTTGAGCGATGCACTCCAAAATGCCGACGCGTACCTGGCTCAGGTCAACCTTACGGGAGAGAACCCGCCTGCAGAACTCCAAGACAGCGCTTGCACGGAAGCGATGCCCAACATTGTCTTCACTCTGCAGGACATGCTCATCAAAACCAACCTGCACGAGATCCCGTTATACTACACTGGATACATCGGCGACGTAAAGGTGGATCGGATGCACATTGATCCTGGATCTTCCATAAGCATTATCCCGAAGCGTCTGTTACATTATCTCCGTATCCCTATGCATCGCCTGACGCCTACAAGCACCGCCATCAGCGGTTTTAATTCGGACAGGAGCTACCCAATTGGAAAGATTCGTCTGAAGTGTCAAATTGGCGATCTCCAGTCGAAAGTCACCTATTACGTCATAGATGCAGACACTTCTTACAACATCCTCCTGGGGCACTCTTGGATACACGATTATATGATCGTGCCTTCCACGCTGTACCAATGCTTCAAGTATGTCGACAAATACGGCTTCGTGAGGACAGAATTTGCCGACATCGATCCCTTCAAAGGGGTCGAATCCTACTACTCAGACTCCTGCCTATACGAAAAGTCGAAGAGGCACCTTGGTGAAGGAGATGTGCAAGCTCGTACCGAGACAGCCACAGGATCAGAAGAACCCCTAACGATCCACCTCCAAGCTCGTAAACCTGGCAAGTCCGCACCCCTTATAGCCACTCTGCGTAAGGACGCAATCTGCCTTTCGGCACAAGAAGAGCAAATGATAATCCGGCTGCCAAGGTCTGGCCAAGTGCCAAGACCCACAACAAAGCCACTGACAATCAGACTGCCAAGAGTCGGCCAGCCACAAACGGAGAAGCTCAATCCCTCCGACAAGCCAATGATGATACGCCTTCCCAAGAAGAGTCGTCACCCCGATACAAAGTCGGGAGCTTCTAGCGAGCCAATAACTCCCCGCCCAGCATCGAGTACCAAACTGGGGGTCGCTAGTCTGCCAACAACTCCACGCTCTGCTCCACCAGCTAAACCCTTGACGATCAAGCTGCCCAGGTCGTCCTCTCAGTCTTCGTTTATACAGGGGGTAGCCGAAGAGGAACCGGAGCTAGCCAAGTATGCGGCTGCCCACACTGATGTTCCCTCTATAGATGATGTAATCCCGCTAGAAAAGATACCTTACTTCATCAATAAAGGTCTATCTTTGAACTACCTCGAGCTTAATAAGCTTTGTACAATGTATGCTATGGAATACGGTATAGGCACTCACCTACACACACAGGTGACAAATGTGTACACTGCAAACCAGCTTACTCCAGTGGAAGGCGTTTACGGTATAATCTAGGGAGGGAACCATCCAATCATCTTCGGCCGAAAGGACGATCCGCAGCCCTTCACCATAGAAAAAGTCGACCTTGAATCAGATGCCGGGAGACTGCATCTGTATCTTTATAGCCCCCAATCCAAGTATCTCATGCAAAAATAGGGGTATGATTTGGAGACGACACCAGGCTTGAACTACGGCACTGGACGACGATTACCTTTGAAGCCACCAGTCCCGGCTGGCAAACCGCGGGACAACAATAGCAAAACTCGATGTGGCTTAGGGTATGTCACACCCACAACGACCCCTAAAAGTTCAGATAAAGAATGTGACTGGCATTCACATTCAACCGGGTCACCAACTTCTGACTCGGATACCAGCATCGGAGACGTATTCAGACAAGTCCTGTCAGTCAACCTGGCATTCGCCGACGCTTATGAAGAAGATGAAGATATTCCTGAAATCCTTGAGTTAGAGCCGTGGGCCCAACAGTTGGATGCACAATAGGAAAAGCAGTTCGAACAGAGGGAACCTCCTACTGAAGATGAGGTCATACAAATGGATCTCGGCAGCGAATCTTCTCCAAAACCAATCTTCGTCAGTAAAAGCCTAACAGACGAAGAGTTCATTACTGGAACTTGTCAAAGAATATATTGATGTGTTCGCCTGGAGCTATGAAGACATGCCGGGGTTAAATCCCGATATTGCTCTTCACAAACTCAACATTCGGCCAGATGTAAAGCTGGTCAAACAACAACAACGACGCTTCCGTCCGGGCATCATGGACGCGATCGAAGCTGAAGTCAACAAACTAATAGCCAGCGGCTTCATTCGTAAGAAACAATATCTGGATTGGGTCGCCAACATAGTACCCGTCCTCAAGAAGAATGGGAAGATTCGAATCTGCAATGACTTCCGTAATCTGAACGAGGCATGCCCCAAAGATGAATTCCCCCTCCCTATTACAGACATCATGATTGATAACACCTGCAGCTTTGAACGTATGTCATTCATGGATGGCTTCTTGGGGTACAACCAAATCAAGATGTCTCCTGACGACAAAAAATATACATCATTCCGA
The DNA here is from genome assembly GCA_029216955.1 of Iris pallida. Lineage (NCBI taxonomy): Eukaryota > Viridiplantae > Streptophyta > Magnoliopsida > Asparagales > Iridaceae > Iris > Iris pallida. The sequence goes on along the minus strand of JANAVB010019127.1, from coordinate 116,592 downwards.
ACACCGATTGGCACATACTGCTACACAGTCATGCCTTTTGGTTTGAAGAATGCCGGCACCACATATCAAAGAGCCATGAGTATCATCTTCAGAGACCATTTACGCAAGACGGTGGAGTGCTATGTTGATGACATCGCCGTCAAGAGTCGCTGTAAGGGAGACCATCTACAGGATCTGAGGACGGTATTCGACCTGATACGAGCGTACAATTTTAAAATGAACCCTACGAAGTCCTTCCTGGGCGTATCCAACGGAAAGTTCTTGGGTTTCATCATCACCGCCCAGGGTATTCATGTAGACCCTGAGAAGACGAAGGCAATTATGGAGATGGGTCCCCCGAGAAATCTTCGCGAACTCAGAGGCCTTCAAGGGAGGCTAGCTTACATCAGGAGGTTCATTTCTAACCTCTCCGGGCGATGTCGACCATTCACCCATCTCATGAAGAAGGGCGTCTCATTTGTATGGGACAAAGAATGTCAGCGTGCCTTCGACAACATCAAAGAATATTTGTCGAACCCTCCAGTCCTGGTGGCCTCGGTTGTGGGAAAACCATTCCTGCTCTACGTACGAGCAATGGAACATTCCTTTGGGACTCTGCTGGCACAAAACAATGATGCAGGCCTTGAACAAACCATATATTACCTCAGTCGAATGATGATTGGGCCAGAGCACCGATACACTGCTGTGGAGAAGGAATGCCTCGCCCTGGTGTTCGCCATTCAGAAGACGCGGCACTATGTCACTGGACAAACCATAAATGTGATCTCACGAGTCAACCCTCTCAGAGTCCTCATGAGTAAACCGGGGGCACTCAGATCTCGCCTCGCTACGTGGGCAATATTGCTGTCCCCCTATCATATGATCTTCGTCCCACAAAAGGTTGTTACAGGTCAAGCCCTGGCAGACTTTTTGGCAGCCCACCCGGGCTCGGAGTCGGCCAGAATATATGAAAAAATCCTAGATGAGGTCGTCGACTCGCATGCAACCTCTCACGATGATATATGGTGAATGTTCTTCGACGGTGCTTCGATAACTGGACCCAAGGGCAACATCGTCGTCAGAGTCGGGGTGGTGCTGGTTTCTCCTTCCGGGTTGGTGATCAATCGTGCTTACTCTCTCACAGAACCTTGCTCTAACAATGTGGCCGAGTACAATGCTTTGGTCATTGGCCTCTAACTTGCAAGAGAGCTGGGGGTAGAATATCTTGAAGCATACGGCAATTCTCAGTTAATCGTCAATCAAATCCGGGGCTCATACGAAGTCCGCCACGAAGACATGGTCACCTATCACCAAATAGCGATCGACATCATCTCGTCGTTCGAGGGGTTCTTCATCGAACGTGTTCCCAGACTCCGAAATATCGAAGCCGATGCCCTAGCTGGCCTTGCCGCTTCCCTAGCAGTACGGAACTATGCTAGCCAATCGGTAGATGTGATAGGCCACGAATTGGTCTGCCCCAAGAACAACGTTCAATTCGTGGCAAGTTATTCCACTCAGACGATCGACGAAGTCCCAGATTAGAGACAACCATTCATTGACTTCGTAGTCTACGACATCCTGCCCGAGAACCCAAAAGAGGCTACCTCTATCCGAAGGCGTTCTCTCAGATTCTTGTACGATACAGAGACGAAAATGCTGTATCGGCGATCCTACAATAGGTTATTGCTCCGGTGTCTGTCAAATGTAGAAGCCAAAGAAGCCGTACGAGAAGCTCATGACGGTGTCTGCGGGGCCCATCCGCCTGGTCCTAAATTGCAAGACCGTCTTCGCCGAATGGGCTACTACTGGCCCACGATGGTAGCAGATGCAATAGACTATGCAAGAAAGTGCAAAGCCTGCCAAGTCCACGCGGACTTCATCCACTAACCATCTGAGTTTCTATATCCGACAGTGGCATCCTGGCCATTTGAAGCATGGGGAATGGACATCATCGGTCCGATTACTCCACCTTCCTCCCGAGGACATCGCTTCATACTCGCAATCACAGATTACTTCTCCAAATGGGCGAAAGCTGTCCCGCTTGCAGAAGTAAAGACTTCAAACGTGATCAGCTTCCTCAAGCATCACTTCATCTATCACTTTGGACTGCCCCGAAGGATCATCCACGATAATGGTCCACAGTTTGTAAGCCACGCCTTCTATCGGCTCTGCGACAAGCACCGCATCCAGAATATTGCTTCAACGCCATACAATCCAGCAGCAAATGGGTTGGCAGAAGCACTCAACATGATAATCATCAAACTTTTCAAGAAGTTCGTATCGTCCAACAAACGTGACTGGAACGAGAAGCTTGGTGAATGCTTATGGGCGTACCGTACCACAGTCCGAACAGCCATAAGGAACACACCATTCTCCCTGGTGTACGGGAGTGAGACAGTCCTCCCATTGGAGACCCAGATACCCTCGCTTCGTGTCGCCCTCACTTATCAATTGACGACGGACGATAACTACCGTCGCCGGCTACAAGAGTTGGAGGCCTTAGATGAAAAGCACCTCCTAGCTCAGCAAAGGATCGAGCTATACCAAGCACGCATCTCCGAAGCCTTCAACAAGAAGGTTAAAATCAGAACATTCCAAGTGGGCGATCTCGTTCTGGTAGTCCGGAGGTCGATGGTCATGACTCACAAGACCGTCGGTAAGTTCCAGCCAAAATAGGAAGGTCCATTTATCATCGAGGCTGTGTTCTCCAACGGTGCTTACCGCCTCGCAAAACAAAATGGAGACTTGCTCATATTGCCCGTCAACGGTAAGTTCCTGAAGAAATATTATGTCTAAATGACACATTCCAGATTATCGAGTCATGTACCCGCTGGTGTCGCTGAACTCACTTTCATAATATTCCAGATTATCGAGTCATGTACCCGCTGGTGCCGCTGAACTCACTTTCATAATATTCCAGAGTATTGAGTTATGTACCCGCTGGTGCCGCTGAACTCACATCCACAACATTCCAGATTATCGAGTCATGTACCCGCAGGTGCCTCTGAACTCACATTCTGGTCACTCTTTCAGATAGTAAGTCATGTATAACCATACCTCTGAACTTTCTTCCTGGGAGAGATCCTCCCTCATGATCCACTACCCGCACTCCCAGTACACAAAAAGGGTAACAGATCCACAAATTTCCAAAACGGCCATGTCCTCATTACCTCTGAGTCGTTTCACTTCCGTCAAAAACAAATCACCCCTTTACATAGAACTTCCATGTCCTCATTACCTCTGAGTCGTTCTATGTACCCTCCTTCATTGAGCCCACTCCTGCCATGTCCTCATCACCTCTGAGTGGGAAGGCTCCGTCGAAGAAACCTTCATGCTTGCCATGTCCTCATTACCTCTGAGTAAGTATGATAATTCCCTTTCGACTTATTATCTGTACCCACAACCGGAGTACGCCAAGGATAATAGGTCCACAAATATTCTCCGCTGAGTCCACTCATGCCATGTCCTCATTACCTCTGAGTAGGAAGACTCCGCGGTAAAACCTCCGTACTTACCATGTCCTTATTACCTCTGAGTAAGTATGTTGGTTCTCTCTCGTCTTATTATCCGTACCCTGAACCAGGGTACGCCAAGGATAATAGGCCCACAAATGTCCTCTGTTGACCACAAATATCCTCCGTTGAGTCCACTCCTACCATGTCCTCATTACCTCTGAGTAGGAAGACTCCGCGGTAAAACCTTCATACTTGCCATGTCCTCATTACCTCTGAGTAAGTATGTTGGTTCTCTCTCGTCTTATTATCTGTACCCTGAAACAGGGTACGCCAAGGGTAATAGGCCCACAAATGTCCTCTGTTGACCACAAATATCCTCCGTTGAGTCCACTCCTGCCATGTCCTCATTACCTCTAAGTAGGAAGACTCCACGGTAAAACCTTCATACTTGCCATGTCCTCATTACCTCTGAGTAAGTATGTTGGTTCCCCTTCATCCTATTATCCGTATCCTAAGTCGGGGTACGCTAAGGATAATAGGCCCACAAATGTCCTTTGCTAAGTCTCTTAGTATAGGCCCACCATTCCTCATCATGCCCCGGGAGCCCAGCTGCTCCATGGCATTCTATCTCCCGATACCCCGAACACCCACGACCACCTTACCGTGGAACTGTTCTAGGTATCCCAATCAAACTTGTTATCCGTACCTAAAACCCAGGTATGCCAGGGGTAACAGGTCCACAAAAAAGTCCTCCATGCGGGGCACACATCACCACAATACCACAGGCACAACAAGCAATACAAATGAAGGGTAGAATGGAAAGTACTCTTTATTTGAAAGACGAAAAAGCATTGCATGGTTTGGGACCACGTCCCTCTCAAAGAGAAAAGAAAAAGAAAACAGAAACGAAAGAAGAAAAGGCCGACTATAGTTCGGCATTACACAACTCCAAGAGACGGTTTCTCACCAAGGCAGTACCCCGCTCAAGCCTCTGTCTAGCCCTACGCTCAGCCTCCTGGGACAACCGCTCCCCATTATCCAGGTCCATGAGTGTCCGCCAGTCATCGTCCAACCTCTTCAAAGCCACTTCCAAGTCAGCCGAAGCTTTATTGACTTTGTCAGCCTCTTGGATAATTAGCCATCTGTCGATCCGGGCAGCCTCAAGCTCAGACTCAAAGAAAGTTAACTTCCTCTGAAGCTCAAAGATCTGCTCCCGCATGTCAGTAATCTCGCGGGAGGCAATCGCTTTCCGAGCCGTAACATCTTTACTCTCATGGATCAATTGATCATATCGATCAGACAGAGTACGGAGATCCTTCAGTATGGCCGACCTGGTTTTATCCTGAGCAGCCCTCGCCTTCTCTATAGCAGTTGTGAGGGAGCCACGCTCCTGACCTATAGCTGCAGATAGATCAACCTGCCGCAGTACCTGAAGCTGGGCCACCAGCTGATCAGTCTCTTGCAACTTTGCCTCCAAAAGTGCAACCACCCCTGCCCCACCAGGAAGGGCCTTAAAGATATCAATTTGACCCTGGGCACATTGCCGGGCCAAGACGAAAGAGGTTCCTCTCTCCACAGCAGCTTTTATCCCCCTTTTTAAGTGACGATAAAAGCTGTCGACCACGTCCTGTAACACTTCGTCCAGTACCTCTGTAGAGGACGGAGTCAGAGGAAGTGTAGCCGGCAGCATCGAAGGAGTGGTACTAGAACTTGCCACCAGGGGGGCAACTTCCGAACAGAACGATGCACGGATGGCGGCTAACTCTTCCTCTGCCACTCGAAGAGCCTGAACACTTGGCAGGGCGGAGAGGTCAACTCTCGGAGCCGCCCGAGCAGAGGAAGACACAAGGACCATCGTCCCCTGCCTCGGTTGCCCCATCACCGGACTTGCCAAATTTGAGCACGCAGGAGGCCCATCAAGACGCGCCGGAAGGGGAGGGGGTACGCTCCTCTCCGCCAATGCCCCTTCGGCAGAGTCTGTCTCGACAATGTCCATCCTCGACACTTGAGAGGCAGGACCTGCATGTCCATGACAATGATCAATCGACGTGACCCGAAGGATGTGATGATAGAGCAGATAGGCCTTCTCGCAAGTTAAGATTCGGCTTATCTTACCAGGAGAGGAGCATGGAGGCTGCAGCTCGTTCGCAGCTGGCAGGGTCTCCTCACCCGCGATCTCCAAGTTAAATTTGGCCGGCTCCTCTGACCCAGCCACCTCGGAGGGAAAGGCAACTCGATCAGCATCATCTTGACAGAATTCAGTAATTTTAGGGGCAGGCTCACCGGAGCCCACGTCATCCTAAGTCCCGACCTCGGCAACTCGAGCGTCCTCTTCTTCTGACGCCTACAAGAAGGAAGGAAGATGATTAAAATTAAAGCTAGATGAAGGGAAGGACCGGTGGTAACATATTTACCTCTAATACGGGGTCAACTTCTTCGCCTCTTTCCTTTATAGTTAGTCCGTGGTGTCTGGTCACAGCCAGTTTTCGAGAGCGAGGAATGCTGCCAACAGGAGAAAGTTGCCTGCTACGCTTTCGTGCAGGGCCGGGTGCAACGGATGGCTGATCTACCACCATCTCATCTGGCAAAACTGGCGGCTGATCCGCCCCTACATCTGCCACCGAAAGGGAAGAGTCATCTCCATCATGCTCATCGCCTTCGTCATCTCCAGCAGCGGAGTCCAAATCTGACACTTCGACTCTGTTCTTCCTCTTCCTTGTCTTGGCTCCCTGGGAACCCTCATCCAGGCCGGTACCAACGATGAAACTGGTACCCGGGTTAAAACCGACAGGGGGCTTGTTCGCCATGACGTGGTACAAAACCGCCATATACAAGCTCTCTACCGACGCCTTGATAGCAGGAACTGAGAAAACGGTACGGGTATGGAATGTGTCATAGTAATGCCAGGCTCTGATGCCGTCAAGAAGGCTACCTTTAAAACCCAGACAAGAGCTGGGGCTGTCTAGAAAGAGCTGACTATATCCAAATTGTCGGGCAAACCTGCTAGGCAGAAAAGGCTCCAGGAAGATAGTATTATGATTGCGATACAATAGATGAGCGGGGCGGATGTTACGCAGCCACAAAAGCATCTGGCCATCCAGAAGTTGAGGGGGGCCCAATACCGTCGAGATGGACAGCCGCTATTTCCTCATCAGTAAAACGAGGGACAGATATGAAAATGTTGTTGTCACAACCCGGTCCCCAAATACTTGGGTCGAATCGGATCATGCCCAGCCTGCACCGTTGATGAGACGGCGGCAGTAAGCTGTAATCCATATGCAGGTGATCAACAACATTTGTAACTAAATTTTCCACAACATATATTTAAACGATAATTCAAAATTTGTTCTGTTACAAAGTTTCATAACTTGAAATAACAAGAAACTAATAAACTCCAAACTAAAGTAGCATCTATGGAGACGCTACAACATCCTCATCAGCTGGAAGTACCGCCGGGTACAAGTCAGGATCGTAGTAGCTATTGATTAGCATCTCCAGGTCATCAGAAATACCTAAAATGTTGTCTCCAGTCAGGAGGGAGCAAAGTACAATTTATGCAAATTTTAACAATTAAAAATGACAATTAATATCATGCACTTTTAAACAGTTTTTAAAGATGAAACAATTTTGAAATACAGTAAAGTGATATGAATAGGTAATGAATATGACCGGATTGGATTACAGTAGTATCCTAGCGATACGGTATGGCTTGTCCCCGTGTGAAGAGGGGAAAGCTAATACAGTCAGTTATCCTAATTTTGGATTTGGTCATATCCACTACTCTACTCCCCCAGTCCCCAACAGTACAGTCAATACTCCCGAAAGAGTCCGTGTTTGAACAGTGGTTTAAAATTGCAATGAAATGATTGTTAAAATAATCGTAAATCCACATAAATGTACTTGCCTTAAATTTAAGTTGGACGAGTTTGGTTCTTCAGGATTTGAACAGTCACCTCTCTTCTTTGAAATCCTACATTCCGGAAATTATGTCTCAGAAACCACAACTCTAGAATCTAGTTACAATCTCTAGATTTTGTTTCCTAGTCAATTTTAATCTTGTATTTAATCAACACAATTAGAACAAGCTTTTCTAGTGCGTTACAATTAAGGAAATCTAAATTTATATTTTATTTCGAAAAAACTTGTTTTTATCAATTTATTGGGAAAAGATTAGTATTTTATATTTATACATATAAATATATATTTCTTTTCTTTAAGTGAGAAAATCATGAATTTCTAACTATTTAATTAATAATAATATTAATTAATCCTACGTATTCACATTTCCAGAAAAAAAATCCACAACTAATTTCCTACTTATTACAACTTACAAGATAAACAAATGAGCTTATGCTCTTACATTTCCATGAATTAAAATAAGAGAAATAAACTGTTAGTCTTGTAAATTTACCTACAAAATTAATAATAACTAATAATTAAGAATAAAATAAAATGAGTCTCAGAACTGGTCCAATTCTTCATTTACAGTTACTCTGCCTCAACGTCCGGACAAACCAGTGCGTTTGCATTTCACTGGGGCCCATTGACCGATAAGGTCGTCGCCCAAAAATAATATTATTTCCGAAAATCATTTTAAAATCATTTTTATAATTTTTATAAAAATTTTGGCAGCACTTCCTCTATTTTTGGTCAACCCAAAAACTGGGAAAGTGTGCTACAACCTGCAAAAACAATCCCAAACCAGGGATACCCAAAAATAACCACAGAATAATTTTCTAAGCCACATCGGAAAACCCGGAATAATATCAGAATTCCCGAAATAGACTCGGAATTCCCGAAAATAGCCACAAAATAATTCAAAAGCCAAGTGCCAAAATAAATTTCTAACCAACAGAATTTATCCAAATCTCACAGAACCTTTCCGAACCAAATTCGGAAAATCCAAAAGGATCATTACAGACCCAAAATCACAGAACAACAAATCCAAAATTTTTTCCGAATCCAGAAACGTAACAAAAAATCAAATTTTTCGAAGGATAACCGAAAATCCGAATTCCCGAAGGAACCGGGGACCAGATTTCATCATAGACAAAATAGAGAACTACGGGACTATCCAGAGGTTACCGAAAAAACGAAGGAATCCGAAGTGATGCCTCGGACTCGGAACTCGCCTCGCCGGAATACGGCTGCGTAAACTCTGGGAATCTACAGAAACAGCGCCGGAGAGCTCCGTAGAGAGTGGTTCTGGTCAGGATCGTCCTGAAGACTCGCAAGCGTAGTCGAACAGGGGCGCGGGAGACCGGCGGCGAGGGGGTAGCTCGGGAAGTCGCTGCAGGGGTGCTGCGGACGTCGGGAGGCGGGCCGAGAGGGGAGGTGCGTGGGGAGATCAGGCGGAGGCCGGAGCCGCGGGCCGTCGGGACAGGGGAGGCGGCGGGAGCTCGGCCGCGCGGATAGGGCTGCCGGGATCGGCGGCGAGGGGTGCGCCGGAGAAAAGGGGTTAGGGTTAGGGTTTGGGTTTGAAAAGAGGGAAAATGGAGATGGAAAGATTGAAAAGATAGGGAAGGGTTTAAATAGGAGTGGTGCTCACCATGGGAAGACCAACGGCTTGGCCGTTCGGAAGATGAACAGAGGAGCTCGGGGTGGTTACGGGAAGGAGAGGGAAAGCCTAATCCATTTATAGCAAGAAAAAAAAATGTAGGTGGTAATATTGTTCTAAAGAGTGCTCACCAAAATAATGTCTGTACAATTAATGAATGAAAATTCATTCATTCACAGAATGAATGGACTCATTCACAGAATGAATGGGCTAAGAATGAATGGTCAGCTATAGTTTGGCTTTAAGGTGAAGGCTTCAATGGGCTTAGTTTTATATATATAAATGGCTTTGGACCTAAAGCTTAAAATGGGTTTGAGTTAGAAAAATAGCTATTGGGTTTGGGATTTAACTACAATTGATGGACTCTAAACCATGGCTAATGAAATAATAAATTTAAGTATCCTCTTCTTAAGAAAAAAAAATTTTATTAACTTCTAAAAATTAATTTTAAAAAAATATTTTTGAGTTCAAAATTTTGGGTTCGTGTCTGGCCAGACAAACAAAAATCCAAGTTCATTATTTTAAAAATAATTTTCTATCAGAATATTAATCTAACCAACATTCAATTTAGAAAAACGAAATTAACAAAAATTGAAATTCTAGAATTATCTCATTCAAGTTATTCAAAATAATTAAACTAAAAGTTACGGGTTTCACAACCTTCCCTCCTTAGAAAATTTCGTCCTCGAAATTTAAAGAGTTGGGTTAGAACTTACCTCAGGTCTCAAATAAATATGGGTATTGCTCCCGCATCTCATCCTCTCGTTCCCAGGTAGACTCGCCTGGGGAATCATGCCTCCACATTACCCGAACTATCGGAGTCACCGAGGTCCTGGTTCTCTTCTCACCTCGGTCTAGAATCGCTACTGGCTTCTCAGGCATAGTGAGGCTCGGTCCAATCTCCAGCTCTGAGTGGTCTAAGATGTGATTCTCATCAGGGACGTAGCCTCTGAGCTGTGAGACGTGAAAGACGTTGTGCACGCCCTCTAGATTAGCTGGTAGAGCTAACCTATACGCCACTTCTCCAATCCGGCTCAAAACTTCAAATGGTCCAATGTACCTGGGACTCAGCTTTCCAGCTCTGCCAAATCTGATTGTACCTCTGGTAGAAGAAATCTTTACAAAGACTTTATCTCCTTCTTCAAACTGTAGTGGTCGACGACTGCTGTCTGTCCAATGCTTCTGTCTGTCTTGAGCAACTCTGAGCTTGTCTCTGATTATCTTCACCTTCTCTGCTGCGTCAGTCACCATCTCTGGGCCCAGCAGTACCCTTTTCTCCTACGTCGTCCCATGCCAATGGTGTACGGCAATGACGTCCATACAGAGCCTCAAATGGGGTCATACCAATGCTGGCTTGGTAGCTGTTATTATAAGAAAACTCTACCAAGTGAAAATGGTCTTCCCACGATCCTCCGAACTCCAAGACACACGATCTCAGCATATCCTCTAGTGTCTGAATCGTCCTCTCTGATTGACCATCTGTCTGGGGGTGATAGGCAGTGCTGAACTTCAATTGTGTCCCCAGGCTGTCATGCAAACTTTTCTAAAAGTGAGAGGTAAAACGAGTGTCTCGGTCAGATACAATGCTTACAGGTACTCCATGAATCCGATAGATGTGTCGCATGTATAGTGCCGCCAACTTCTCGGTGGATAAACCAACCTTGAAGGGGATAAAGTGAGCTGACTTGGTTAGTCGGTCCACTATAACCCAGATGGCATCCTTCCCTCCTTGGGAACGAGGCAAACCTGACACGAAATCCATTGTGATGTGCTCCCACTTCCACTCCGGAATGTCCAGCGGTTGTAGAAGTCCTGCAGGTCTCTATCTACTGGCCTTCACTTGCTGACAGATCAAACATCTCGCCACGAATCTGGACACATCTTTCTTCATTCCATACTACCAAACAATAGTGCGCATATCCCGATACATCTTATTAGCTCCAGGATGTATAGAATACTGCGACTGGTGCGCTTCCTTCATCAGTTCGTTCTTCAGTTCGCCAGATGGTACACAAAGCCTCGTACCATTCTTCAAAGCTCCATCACTGGCGATTGAGAAACCCTCAAGTGTTTCTGCCAATACTTGGTCTCTCAGTTTGCAAAGTGCCTCATCTTGAAACTGAGTCTCCTTGATCTTGTCCATCAGATACGAGCTCACTTGCAACTTCATCAGTACTGAATCAGCATCCAGCTCCATCCTTCTATCTCCAGGCAATATGATCTCTAATCCAAGCTTCTCGATGTCCTCTAGCAGATGCCGCTCCTTAGTCAAGAGCATCGCCACTGGGTATCGACTAAGTGCATCAGCGACCACATTAGCCTTACCCGGGTGGTATTGCAGGTCGATGTCAAAGTCCTTCATTAGCTCCAGCCATCTTCTTTGCCTCATGTTCAACTCTTTCTGAGTGAAAACATACTTCAGACTTTTGTGGTCTGTGTATATCTCCACTCTCTCTCCATACAGATAGTGCTTCTATAGCTTCAACGCAAAGATAACTGCCGCCAGCTCCAGGTCATTTGTGGGATAATTCTTTTCATGGTTTCGTAATTGCCTAGATGCATAAGCAATCACTTTACCATTTTGTTGAAGAACACATCCCAGTCCTTTTCCAGAGGCATCACTGTAGATTGTGAAACCACCGGATCCTGCGGGTAGCGCAAGGATTGGTGCAGTGGTAAGCCTCTTCTTCAGCTCGTCAAATGCAGCCTGGCAATCTTCCGTCCAGACGAACTCTTCATTCTTTCGAGTCAGCTTCGTCATCGGTTCAGCAATTCTAGCAAAGTCCTTCACGAACTTCCGGTAGTAGCCCGCCAAACCCAAGAAACTCCTGATTTCAGCAACTGAGCTTGGGGTAGACCACTTCTCCACAGCAGCTATCTTCTTAGGATCCACCGAAATTCCTTCTCCTGTGACAACATGGCCAAGAAAATCTACCTTGTCTAGAAAGAATTCACATTTTGATAGCTTACCATATAACTTCTCTTTCCTCAAAGTTCCCAGAACCTTTCTGAGGTGCTCCTCATGCTCCTCTTCAGTCTTTAAATAGATCAAAATGTCATCAATGAAGACAACAACAAATTGATCTAAGTATTCATGGAAAACCTTGTTCATAAGGTTCATGAACACCGCAGGAGCATTTGTTAGTCCAAACGGCATGACCAAGAATTCAAACTGCCCATACATAGTGTTGAACGCCGTCTTGGGAATATCTTCCTTCCTGACCTTGATCTGATGGTAGCCAGATCTGAGATCAATCTTGGAAAACACCTTGGCTCCACTGAGTTGGTCAAACAGGTCATCGATCCGGGGCAAAGGGTACTTGTTCTTGATTGTGATATTGTTCAGTGCCCGGTAGTCGATGCACATCCTCACAGTTTCGTCCTTCTTGGGAACAAACAAGACAGGCGCTCCCCAGGGTGAAGCTCCATCTCGAATGAATCCCAGAGCCTTCAGTTCATTGATCTGATCCTTCATCTCCTTGGCCTCCTTCGGGTTGACTCTGTAGCATCCCTTAGAAATAGGGAAAGAACCGGGGACTAAGTCAATGGTGAACTCCAAGTCTCGGTCTGGGGGTAACCCGGAAAGACTATCAGGAAAAACATCCATAAATTCTGCTATGATAGGGTGCGGAGGTCTGGACTCTTCAGTGATAGAGGTATAGGTAACACATTCCATCTCCTCCGGAGTTCGAGAGATTTCAAACTCCGGTTCTCCAGGTGGACTGAAGACTACACATCCTCGATGACAGTCTATCAGCACATGCTGCTTACTTAACCAGTCCATTCCTAGGACTACATCATAGTTAGGTAAGGGCATGACAAGCAAAGGTGCTATAAAATTATGGCCAGCTATAGTAATAGGGCATTCACAGATCTCAGTAATAGGTAGGGGTCCTCCTCCAGTCATAACTCTACAGATCTTCTTGCTAAAGCCAGTAACTATATGGTGTGTAGATATGAATTTGGTGGCTATGAAACTATGAGATGCTCCCGAATCAAATAAAGCTAAGGCAGAGTAGGAATGCACATAGATAGAACCTGATATGACATCCGCTACAGGTTCCTGAGCTGGTTCTGATTCCTCTGCTGTCAGGGCAAAAGCTCGCCCCGTCTTCTGTTGATGCTGCCCAAATTGTTGTTGCTGAGTGGGCAGAGGTCCTTTCTGCGTAGTTGCTCCAGTCCGGTTAGTCGACAGAGGGCAGTCCCTCACTTGATGGGTGGAAGACCCACAGACTAGGCAGTGCCCTAGTCTCTTCCTGCAGATGTTTGCCAGATGTCCCGGCCTCTTGCAAAAGTCACAGACGGGGATCTGCCTCTGAGGCGCCTTGTCATTGTTCCTCGCCTGCTGGTAGGGAGGACGGTTGTTGTTGTTGCTGTTGTTATTGTTGTTGTTGGGCTTCTTCTGATTACCCTGGAAGTTGTTAGATCCAGGATAATCTCTCTTCGAGCGGGCAGGTTGGCTCTTCTCTATGTCTTGAGCTCGCTCCAGGATCTTTTCATAAGTCTTAGCACCGCCTGAGATCACATGGGTGCGGATCTCTTCTCTTAGTCCATATCTGAACCTTTCAGCACGATCGTCAGGGTCAGCCACCAGGTTCTTGGCAAATCGGCTGAGCTGGCCGAATTCAGCAGCATACTCTCCCACAGTCATGTTGCCCTGCTTCAGGTTCTGGAATTGTCGCTCCATCTCCCGCAACTCTGAAGTTGGGAAGAACTTCCTCTGGAACAACCTCTTGAAGGTGTCCCAGTCAACTTGCCTATCCTGGAGTCGGGGTTCATTCCGATACCAGGTGCTTGCTACATTTTGCAGTTGGAGTCCCACTGCTTTAGCCTTGAGGTCTTCTGGAAGCCGAGCAACGCTTAGAAGACGCTCCATATTGTCGAGCCATTCATCAGCATAGACAATTCCCTCGGTACCCTTGAAAGGTCGAGGGTTCTGCTTCTTAAAGCTCTCAATATCGCCCACCTTGGCAATATGATTTCCATTAATTAAATGGCCTTATTATTACATAAATTAATCCTTAAATTTATGTTTACCTTGGCAGGCCTTGGTTCCTGTTGAGCTGCTTCTCCTCTTTCCAGTGCAGCCATTGCCACGCTATGGGCATTCTCCATGCCTTCTCTCATAATGGCCGTCTGCTCGCGATGAGCTTCAGCTTGAGTTCTCTGGGCTTCTAGCACTCCTCTTAGCAGACCTATGAGGTCAGTGGGGTCCACAGGCACCGGTGGGGCAGCTGGAGTGGGCGTAACCACAGGGGGTTGCATCTCCGTCTGGAAAGATGATGGATCCACCGTTGAAGCGGCAAACAACCCACGAGGTGCATTCAATGGTGTAAAACCCGGACTTGGTTGAGGCGGTGGGGTTTGATCAGGTGTTGACATTCCATCGCCAGCAGGGTTGGTTTTATCAGTGGCCATTCTCTGGAAGGTTTAGGATAAAAACATAAGCAAGGTAGCCTATCTATAGTCAAACAAAAATATTTAATTATAATATATTTCGGTCCTAGGTTGTGGCAAATTAATGTTCTAATGTTTCTAAATGTTTTCTAGGTTTTCCTAAGTTGTTGATTGATCTGACCTGTATGGGCCACCACTAAAAACATGTCACGACCCGGTCCCCAAATACTTGGGTCGAATCGGATCATGCCCAGCCTGCACCGTTGATAAGACGGCGGCAGTAAGCTGTAATCCATATGCAGGTGATCAACAACATTTGTAACTAAATTTTCCACAACATATATTTAAACGATAATTCAAAATTTGTTCTGTTACAAAGTTTCATAACTTGAAATAACAAGAAACTAATAAACTCCAAACTAAAGTAGCATCTATGGAGACGCCACAACATCCTCATCAGCTGGAAGTACCGCCGGGTACAAGTCAGGATCGTAGTAGCTATTGATTAGCATCTCCAGGTCAATAGAAATACCTAAAATGTTGTCTACAGTCAGGAGGGAGCAAAGTACAATTTATGCAAATTTTAACAATTAAAAATGACAATTAATATCATGCACTTTTAAACAGTTTTTAAAGATGAAACAATTTTGAAATACAGTAAAGTGATATGAATAGGTAATGAATATGACCGGATTGGGTTACAGTAGTATCCTAGCGATACGGTATGGCTTGTCCCCGTGTGAAGAGGGGAAAGCTAATACAGTCAGTTATCCTAATTTTGGATTTGGTCATATCCACTACTCTACTCCCCCAGTCCCTAACAGTACAGTCAATACTCCCGAAAGAGTCCGTGTTTGAACAGTGGTTTAAAATTGCAATGAAATGATTGTTAAAATAATCGTAAATCCACATAAATGTACTTGCCTTAAATTTAAGTTGGACGAGTTTGGTTCTTCAGGATTTGAACAGTCACCTCTCTTCTTTGAAATCCTACATTTTGGAAATTATGTCTCAGAAACCACAACTCTAGAATCTAGTTACAATCTCTAGATTTTGTTTCCTAGTCAATTTTAATCTTGTATTTAATCAACACAATCAGAACACGCTTTTCTAGTGCATTACAATTAAGGAAATCTAAATTTATATTTTATTTCGAAAAAACTTGTTTTTATCAATTTATTGGGAAAAGATTAGTATTTTATATTTATACATATAAATATATATTTCTTTTCTTTAAGTGAGAAAATCATGAATTTCTAACTATTTAATTAATAATAATATTAATTAATCCTACGTATTCACAATTCCAGAAAAAAAATCCACAACTAATTTCCTACTTATTACAACTTACAAGATAAACAAATGAGCTTATGCTCTTACATTTCCATGAATTAAAATAAGAGAAATAAACTGTTAGTCTTGTAAATTTACCTACAAAATTAATAATAACTAATAATTAAGAATAAAATAAAATGAGTCTCAGAACTGGTCCAATTCTTCATTTACAGTTACTCTGCCACAACGTCCGGACAAACCGGTGCGTTTGCATTTCACTGGGGCCCATTGACCGATAAGGTCGTCGCCCAAAAATAATATTATTTCCGAAAATCATTTTAAAATCATTTTTATAATTTTTATAAAAAATTTGGCAGCACTTCCTCTATTTTTGGTCAACCCAAAAACTGGGAAAGTGTGCTACAACCTGCAAAAACAATCCCAAACCAGGGATACCCAAAAATAACCACAGAATAATTTCCTAAGCCACATCGGAAAACCCGGAATAATATCAGAATTCCCGAAACATACTCGGAATTCCCGAAAATAGCCACAAAATAATTCAAAAGCCAAGTGCCAAAATAAATTTCTAACCAACAGAATTTATCCAAATCTCACAGAACCTTTCCGAACCAAATTCGGAAAATCCAAAAGGATCATTACAGACCCAAAATCACAGAACAACAAATCCGAAATTTTTTTCGAATCCAGAAACGTAACAGAAAATCAAATTTTCCGAAGGATAACCGAAAATCCGAATTCCCGAAGGAACCGGGGACCAGATTTCATCATAGACAAAATAGAGAACTACGGGACTATCCAGAGGTTACCGAAAAACGAAGGAATTCGAAGTGATGCCTCGGACTCGAAACTCGCCTCGCCGGAATACGGCTGCGTAAACTCTGCGAATCCACAAAAACAGCGCCTGAGAGCTCCGCAGAGAGTGGTTCTGGTCAGGATCGTCCTGAAGACTCGCAAGCGTAGTCGAACAGGGGCGCGGAAGACCGGCGGCGAGGGGGTAGCTCGGAAAGTCGCTGCAGGGGTGCTGCGGACGTCGGGAGGCGGGCCGAGAGGGGAGGTGCGTGGGGAGATCAGGCGGAGGCCGGAGCCGCGGGCCGTCGGGACAGGGGAGGCGGCGGGAGCTCGGCCGCACGGATAGGGCTGCCGGGATCGGCGGCGAGGGGTGCGCCGGAGAAAAGGGGTTAGGGTTAGGGTTTGGGTTTGAAAAGAGGAAAAATGGAGATGGGAAGATTGAAAAGATAGGGAAGGGTTTAAATAGGAGTGGTGCTCACTATGGGAAGACCAACGGCTTGGCCGTTCGGAAGATGAACAGAGGAGCTCGGGGTGGTTACGGGAAGGAGAGGAAAAGCCTAATCCATTTATAGCAAGAAAAAAAAATGTAGGTGGTAATATTGTTCTAAAGAGTGCTCACCAAAATAATGTCTGTACAATTAATGAATGAAAATTCATTCATTCACAGAATGAATGGACTCATTCACAGAATGAATGGGCTAAGAATGAATGGTCAGCTATAGTTTGGCTTTAAGGTGAAGGCTTCAATGGGCTTAGTTTTATATATATAAATGGCTTTGGACCTAAAGCTTAAAATGGGTTTGAGTTAGAAAAATAGCTATTGGGTTTGGGATTTAACTACAATTGATGGGCTCTAAACCATGGCTAATGAAACAATAAATTTAAGTATCCTCTTCTTAAGAAAAAATTTTTTTATTAACTTCTAAAAATTAATTTTAAAAAAATATTTTTGAGTTCAAAAATTTGGGTTCGTGTCTGGCCAGACAAACAAAAATCCAAGTTCATTATTTTGAAAATAATTTTCTATCAGAATATTAATCTAACCAACATTCAATTTAGAAAAACGAAATTAACAAAAATTGAAATTCTAGAATTATCTCATTCAAGTTATTCAAAATAATTAAACTAAAAGTTACGGGTTTCACAGTTGTACATGTTTGTCCTCGCCAGTACCATCCGGCAAGCACGCATGGTCTCGAGTTCCCAAGACTCGTTACGATAGCAGAAGATAAAAGCGTCGTCATCAGTTACGCCGTCTTCAGAGCCCGGTCTCATCAAAGACGGATAATGCATCAACAGCCACCCCATCAAATAATGATATGGCAGCTCAGTCCGTTCAAAATCTTTTGTCACATCGCGGGCAATGACCTTGGATGTGAAAGTGTGAAGACCACGGTGTATGCTGCACACCATGGCCGGGAGGAGAGCTAGCCGGACTCGTAAAACTAACTTCACAGCCGGAAGGATGAAATTGCGACTGATCCTCTCGATGGAACCTGCTCTGCACGAGACTACACAATTTTGCAGTCATATCATCAAGAATCCCGCCAGGAGCGCCTTCTCTGACAACTCTTGGGTGTCCTGATAAAAATAACCGAAATAGTCGTTCTGACTTCCGAATCTGTCACTAGAGGTGGCCACCCTCTTAGCTGACGACACTAAGGCTTTTACCGTCTCCCGGGATTGAGGACGTCGGGGAGTAACTTGACCTGAGGCATCCGTCGTGAAGAGATAGCGCACCCTATCCTTGGTATGAGGGGCATTCCCTTCCGAGCTGCTCTCCTTTTTGGCTATTTGATGACATGTGCTATAATGGCACAATATCTCTTGATAAAGAGCCACGAAGCCTGGATACCGTCTTTCCAACTCTTCAAACTCCTCATTCGTGGGAGTATATGCCTTAAAAGCTTCGTCCCCCCAAGGAAGCTTGAAGATCGTATGCATTTCGTGGAGCGCAAGCCCCATTTCCCCTACGGGCGTATATAAGGTCCCGTACGGCGATTATACATCTCCAGCAAAGATATAAATAAACTCTTGTTTATAGGCAATCCATGATTGGTGCCCCGAATAGCATGGTAAAGACCAATCTCACACAGAAAGGTCTCATACTTTCGCAAAATCTATATAGACAGATTGGTCCACGAGGGAATCGGATGTATCCAGCTAGGGAGCATCAACCGACCAATGGGGTAGGATCCCTTCCGAGCGAGTTGGTTCATAAAAGTGTCGGCTATAGAAAACGTGAAATTGGGACCCGGCACATTCAAGAAAGTACCCGCGGCCAATCCTATTACAGAATGGCTGGTGTGCACCTTACCCGCACACACTAATTTTAGGCTGTTGTTATAATGGATGTCTCCCACAAACATCCCACTTCGGGTAGGAGATAAACAATCTTCCATCTTCCGGTCCAGTGGAAGCATATTGAACCAAGATAAAGGAAAGTGACGCTCCATCTGGGGGATGCAGATCGCCATCCCGTTAGATACAAAACTCCAATTCTCTGACACCTCCAGAATCTGACTGTTCTTCACAGTCAAGGCGTCTCCAAAGAAGAACGTGGGCTTCAAGTATTCCCCTTCTAATTTCCCCGAGTTCATCATAGCGTTAAGAAAATAGAAAGGCTGGTTCTTGAGGGCATTCAATCTCACCGGAGGCTCATCACTCAGAAACTGGTCCGCCATATGCTGAACTATATGGTCGTACATATAGCCCAGAGCAGCTTGGGTACTGCCTACCAGGAGCTCTCCAGCAGCATTAACCGGCAAATTTACTGAGAAGGAGACAGAAAAAGATAAGTTAAAAAGATGGACAAAAAGGAACTAATGGGTGCTTTCGAGCTTATGCGGCTCCAACTTAACAAAGCCTCATGCGGCTCAGGAGAACACTTATGCGGCTCCAACTTACTGAAGCCTCATGCGGCTCAGAAGAACACTTATGCGGCTCCAACTTACTGAAGCCTCATGCGGCTCAAGCTTGAAGAACATTCATGCGGCTCAAGCTTGAAGAACATTCATGCGGCTCCATTTAGTGAAGGGTCATGCGGCCGTGCTTTCATAAGGGCCCGCAGGGATCGATAAGTTCGTGCGGACCAAGTGACAGACAAATGTGTACAAATCTATGTGGCTTAGTATAGCTTATGCGGCTTCGTTGGCGAAGCGCGTATGCGGCCACAGTGGCTATTCTTATGCGGCTCGCGGCTCGGCCATAGGACGAATATGCGGCTCACATGAAAATAAAGGCTCGTGCATAAAGCATGCGACGTAGCAATAGCAGTTAGGGTTCTTTAAACACACATAAAGTCCTTACCAGCAATAGGGGGATGAATGTCAGGGTGAACTGCGAACACAACAGCCGACGGAGGAGCGGCCGCGGTCGAAGTAGAGGCAGTCGTCTTGACCTTCGATGTCGTAGACGACGAAGATGCCGCCTTCTTGTCCTTCGCCACAACGGTCTTCTTGGGCGCCATTGGTGATTGAAGAAGAGGATGACAATGGGGTAGGGAAAGTTCGAAGTAAAGGAGAAAGTAAAGAAGTTTTCTCTCTTAAACTCCTCTTATTTATAGGAGGACAAGAGAGGGGAGGAACAAGTAGACTAATAACAGCCTCAGAAAAGATGAAACTGACTCCTCGGATTTCGTCCCCTCTCTCATAAAGGAGATTCACCCAGGGCATAAAATCCAAAGATTTAATGAGCCAACCCTTGGGATTTCCCTAAAAAAGGTGACACTAAAACAAATTTAAGACAATTAATGACGCGCACACGTGGCAAGGAGCTATGCGGCCCAAAAGTCCCTACGGTTGATTGACTCAATACAGCTGAGACACCCATGCGGCCGGGACATCCATGCGGCCGAGACATCCATGCGGCCGAGACATCCATGCGGCCAGGACATCATATACAACCAGAAGAATTTATACATGGCCATGCTTCTTATTCAAAGTATTTCAATTTTACAAATTAAAAACTTTGAAGGGGGTCTTGTAGAAGCATAGAAAAGAATAAAGAATGATCCATGCGGCCAGGGAGCCCCATGCGGCTCAGAGAGTTCATGCGGCTCAAGGATCTATACGAATCAAGGATCTATGCGACTCAAACAAGTTCTATACAGCTCGGAGAGGAGCCACGTGGCCTGCAAACAACTCTTCCGTTTGTCCTTTACTACATTAAATGTCTTGACGGCTGACAGCTCTGACACATGGTAGCCCTGACACAAAAATATAATTATGACTTTGTCATAATGGCAGGCCCCTAGAAAAACGAAGGAAATCTCTGACACAATCTTCCGAGATCCAAAAACTGACATGTGGCCTTGACACGTGGACAGTCGCATGCGGCTCAAGTAGAGACCACCCCATGCGGCTAAGGCCAAAGCTGCCCCATGCGGCTTACGAAGACTATCCCCATGAGGCTCAAGCAGAGACTGCCCCATGCGGCTCACGGAGACTATCTCCATGCGGCTCACGAAGACTATCCCCATGCGGCCCACGAAGACTAGCCCCATGCGGCTCACGAGGACTATCTCCATGCAGTTCACAAAGAAGGCACCCATCATGCGGTCACCTACACTCATGCGGCTCAGATCATCACCATGCGGTTCAAATGTTCAGGGGGCCACTCTCAAGCAGCCTTGACATATGGCCAGCCTTATGCGGCTCAATAAGGAGCAACCTTCCTACGGCTCAGATTTCTGCAATGGCTCACGGTTAATACACGTGGCATGATAGCAGGGCACGTGGCATCAGATTGATCGAAATCCCTCAACAAATCCTAATAAAATATTGGGATCAAATCAGATCATTTACAAATAAGCAAATTAATGACACGTGTTAAGAAATCTAAGGTTGGCATGACAAATCAGGAGGATTTATGTCAATCATCATTAATTACCCACAAAAGATTTGATGCAATCACATTTATTGCTCAAATCTCGTATATTCAAGATGAACGGCCCAGATCCAGTGATCCTTAGCCGCCGACTTTTAAGAATGGGCAATCATTGCAAATCCTAATGATGCCCCCCACCTTTATAAATAACAAGGTGCCATTCCCTTGCGAGAAGATATAGAGACACACACAGAGAGACATATAAAAAAGAGAGAAGATTCTCAGATAAAAAGAGAGAGAGAGCCAGAGATAGTATACAGAGCCTGAAAGGAGAGCATTTCTTCAATAACGTCGAGCAATTCTTCTACAGAGCCAAGGCTGCACCCGATCGTCCAAGGAGTAAGGCAGAGCTGCCGTCGCTTTCCCGAGCCTCTATCGTCACCCCCAAGAATCTAAAATAAACAATTGTACTTAGATTGCTGTACCTAGGTTTTTGTCCCTAGGCTTTCTTTGTACAAGCGAGTTTGTATTGTGAAGTAAAAGTCCAGTCCTCCGATAATTGTTCTGTTCTTTTATATTTCATGGCAAACATATATATATATATGTAAAATATATACCAAATACTTTTATTATAATAAATGGTTTAAATATATATAATTGTTCAAGAAATATTTTTGTTCAAAAATGTTTTATTATAAAATGTAGTTTCTAAAAGTATAAAATAATTCCTAAGTATTTCAAATATTTTCTAGAAAGTATTTTAACCAATAAAAATATACTTGTTAGCTAGGAAATTCTATTTTGATAAACTTAAGAGTTTTCTTGCCTACAAATCGATTCTTGAAATTTTCTAATAAAAATTAGTCTTCAAAACAATAAGGGAATAATTTCTAAAACTAGTATAAATATTTAGTTACTCCTAAATTCCTCCTATTTTCATCGTTGATCATGACTAATCACATGTTCCTATTCTCTCACGATTTTGGACCATTACGTCGACCATGGCTATTGGACTATTGAGACATGTCAGAGAACACCGCACCATACCAGACGACACACCAGGCAAGATACCTTGCCTTATTTACTGTTTATAATTAGATGCATCTTTATTTAATTATTTATTGTATATTTATTATATGTTTTCAGTTGGATCCATTACTTGCTATTTTTAGTTTATTTTTTTCTGTTTCAGTTATTTTTCTTTCTTGTTTTTTGTATGTATATGGACCTAGTCTTAGCGAACTACCTTTTGTTAGTGTCCTTGGGAGGGAGAAGACAGTTAAATGTATGGGCTACCCCAAATCTAAAAGCTGTAGTAACTACGTACTACGGTAGTCGAGTCGCGAGGGTCACTAGCCTCGAGCTATGTGGACTGATGGGTCACGTGGGCCGCTAGCCTCGAGTTTTGTCGGCTGATAGTATTGGTACTTGACGTATGCGTGTTGAGAGTTGTTACATTGTCTTGGGGGAGTCAGCCTTCACCCGACCATACATCGAGATGTCTTCTAAATTGCCTACTAGACAGGTTAGGAGACCTTAGCAAATTTTATGTTCCAATCATAACATGAAAAAATGTCACATCGCGAAATAGTATGTTATCCCTTGTCCTTGTCTGGTTGTAGGGGTAGCCTACTGTTTCGATGATGGAATATTGAGCCGTGTTATGGTTTGGACACTTTACTTTATCTTTATTTTATGGTACATTTATATTCAGTTCATATGGCATGTTCTTCCTGTATCTTGTTACGTCCCTCTGAGGATCTGGTTATCACCCCAGGTGTGTGCTCTTGTCTTTCGTAGGTGTTCTAGCCGTGGCCATGATCATCTTTATCTCTTTGAGAAGGATTGCACTTGATCGTCTCCGCTTCGTCCGCCAAACTTTTTCTTTTGTGATATACTTCTTTTCATAGTTGGTAGTAGATTTGTCTCCGCCCAACTACATGTACCAAAGACAAATCATAGTTGATTATATGATATTCTTTATTCTTTCATTTTGTGTGGATGAGATTAGATTACTTTTGGTTCACTGCATTTTACAGCTTATGTATACATAAGAGGTTTCCATACATTAGGGTGTACTTCGTATGTATACAGCTGGCATGGATACGTAATTAGTCCTAAGTATTTTGGGACTGGGGCGTTATATGTTTTTGTGGTGGCCCATGTAGGTCGAGTTTGTCACTTCGGTTACGTAATTGTACCGATGTGAGCCTGCAATTTAGTATTAGCGTCTAGGAATCTCATCCACAAACTGGACCACCTTCCTTGTTTCAAGTTTTGAACTCTTGTTGTCATCCTTGACTTGCATCCTGATTGAACTCTTCTACCATAAATTCTTATTTTCGTGCTTAGTGACAGTTAGGAAGATGACTACACTATTATATGTTCATAGGTCAAACACATGGCTAGGAAGATCACATTGACAATTAGTGTACATTGAGATCTTATTTGAGTTATCAAGACATTTTTCCTAAAAGTATGATTTTAAGGATCAGTTAATTCCAAGTTGGGTAGTAGCATATTACCGCCTTCAAAGGATAGTTGGAATTTTATTACAAGGTGGTATACACAAAAGGATCGCTAGATCGAGGAAACAAAATTTATGATTTATGATTTTGAAAATTGCGAAATAGTTTATGATTTATTGGGATATGAAACCGATTTGAGAAACATCTTGAAATTGTGACACACGGTTTACGGTTATGTTCAAGTTTGGATATGTTAAAGTTTATCTCAAATTTATTAAAGTGTTTTAAATTATAAGTTATGATTTTGTAAACGACTAGAGAATATGAAGGGTTTATGATTTACGGTTTATTAGAGAGCTTGAGGTTTTAAATTGCATGTACGACTTATAAGTTCATTTAATTTTGAGTTTGAAGAGATGATGGTAAAAAAAAAATATTTTGGAAGATATGAAATCGACATTGAAAAAAAAATTCAAATTGTGTCATATGATCTATGATTTATAAAGTTATTTAGATTTCGAGTTAAAGCCTTTATTATGGATATTTAAATTTTGGTAAAAAAATGTATGTTCAATTTGCGATACACAAGGACTATTTCGAGATTGATTAGAGATGTAGGTTTTGGTTAAACTTGACAGCCTAAGCTAATTAGAAATTTTGGTGGAGTATCTTGAGAATTTTATGGAGAAACTTTTGAGGAATTTAAAAATTTTAGAAGGACCAAGAAACAAGCAAGGTCACCCTAATGAGATGTAAGTATTCCACAATAAGTTGCCATACCACCTATGATTATGATATGACATATACACAAGTATAGTTAGTCATCGGCCAAACGGTATAACTATATCTTTATCATGGCCCACTCGACCATCCCTCAAATCTAGATTTTTATCGTGACCATCTAATTATGTGAAACTTAGAAATGATTAGAATCTTCCCTTGACCATACCCTTATCCATGAGACTATTTTTTTTAGAAACTGTATTCCTAACTTATTTTACCTTGATCTACTAGAATCTGAATTATCTTTATTTCATGCTTTAACTTGGTCATTTATTTTATGCGATAATCATTATCTCATGAACTCCCACTTTCTATTTTAAATTTTTTTGTGTCCTTTACCGTGATTTGGATATTTGGAGCACAACACTAGACTTTTTCAACCAACAAATTCCATATGCAAGACCTAGACGAGCCCACCTTCACGTAGGTATATCACGTGCCACTAAAATCCGTATCCTTGTACTCTATTTCCTTGTTATGACTTTCGGGTCAAAAAGACTGGACTCTAATCCCCACCGTGAAACCAATATCTTTTAACTATGGATGAGACTCGACCACAACTCAATTCTTTCGACCCGATATATAATTTTGTTCTACTTAATTCCTTGCACGCTTAACCTTACATTTTATCTTGATGGCTGGACCTATCATCCCATGACACTATTAGTTTAATTCTTGTAAGTTGGGTAGAATATCTTACTACCTAACAAACCTTTTTTTTCGTAGTGAACCATATTGATAAGTTCATTGGACTATAACACTTAGAGGACCCTAACTTATCTAGTCAACCAAGCCGACTGCATAGGCCCAAATTATAGCTCCCCTTCCCGGAAATACTGAAAATATTTTTATTTTATTATTTATTGGATTTAAATGGAGATTATCCACATACGGTGTAAAAAATTTTGGTACAACCATTTTGACATGTTTGGGACTTTTAAGTTTATACATGACCGGGCCTTACTCGACATGAGCTCGAGGTATTATTCTGTCAAATACAGACATTGATACGGTCCTCCTATAGGAGACAGGAGTACCATGAAACCTAGGGGTTCGGTGAAAGCCACAAAGGGATATGGTTAACATCTATAGTAAGCTTGTCATATATTTTTACGTTTGTATAAGGTTGATATATTCTTGATCATAATCAATTCTACTAGATCTTGGTTATTGAATTGAAGACAGATGGTATATTAAGAAAATGGCAGGTGCTGAATATTAATTTTTGAAGGTGCTACTCTGTAAGTTGTCCATGTTGTGGAGAGTGGCTGAACATCTTATAGTAGTGTTTAATTGTCTTGCTTTGGCAACATGCTCTTCACTTTCCTAGGAGTGGTATTATTTAGAGTTAGAAGCTGCATATTACTGTGGAGTCCATTATGTTGATTTGGGAACAATGTAGACTGGGTTCTTAAATCCCCACAAGGAATAGCTATATTAATCTTTATAAATCTTCAGTAATTTTATTTGTTACACTCAAGTTATTTTGTTTATTAGCCTATTTGGGGGGGGGGGCTTATTAGCTAAGCATTGGTGCAATATTTAGTGGCTTATGCATGTCAGGATATCAAGGAGGGGACCTATTGGTTATGTTTATGTAGTTACGAAATATTTGCTATTTGGAAAGTTGGAGGGGAATCCTAATTAATTTGATTTATTAGAGTACATAGTTGTGAATGTTTGGAGTATGTTCTGCTGACTTAAATCTCTTCAGTTTTAAGCATGGATTTAACCAGTTATTTGTGTGAAATTTCTCTGTCATTAGAACCCTGCCAGTAATGGTTGGGTCAGGTAAGACACTTCAGGCCGTCCGTTGGACGACATGGTTTTTGTAGTGGGCTGAAATGGCAGTGAATCTGAACCAAGCTTGAGTTAACTCAGATGTGTTCAACCTTTGTTTGAAGTCATCCCGTGTGTTGTGTACCCCATTTGTTTTACGTAAGCAGTGGCACCCCGGGCCAGGGGCCAGCAACCCAAACACAGCAGCCCACAGAGCCCAGTCCTGTATGACCCTCCAAGCCGAGCCTTTGGCCTGTACACCCGAGCAGAGTAACGCATATATAGATCGACAGATGGGAGAGAACGAAAAACAAAAACCCTAACTCTGAGAGAGCGCCACCCACCTCCAGACCTGGGGCGACCACCTCACGCTCACAGCGCCGCCGCACACGGCCGGGAGCCGCCGCAGCAGGGCCGCACGTGCGCGCATAGGTGCGGGTCGCAGCAGCAGCACATGCGACAGGTACGAATTCATCGTTCTGTTTCTTCGCGTACGCTTCATCGTTTTCAATTTCGTAAATTGATATAGAAACCCTATATGACCCTCTAGAGGCCCCAGCAAATAGGTTGCAATATGGTCGAGCCTTTGATTCGCAAAATCGAGGCAAACATCGACGAAAAACTGATTCAAAAACAAGACTGAAAACAGTCGAGTTAGCCTACTTTGCATTTATTTATCTTCCAAACCATGCATAATTTCGAAAACCTATTTGAAGGCGTTTATTGACAACATGTAGGGCTTCGAATCCCTTTTTACAGAATTTGATTTCATCGACTACGTGCCGAGAGATCAGATTCTGAAGTTTCCCAAAAACCTATTTTAAAAACTAGAAAAACCACCCACGCGACGTCCGTCCCGCCATTCCGGGCGACGTGGTCGCGCACCGTAAGTATCAAAAGGTGCGTAACAGCTTCGTGGTCGTGTAGGCTTTGGTGGAATTCAAATCGGTCGCGTGTGCGCAAGGAATTTGATACGTATCCGTCGAAATTCACCGTATCGTGCACTTTGCAAATTCTCCAATTACTTTGTGCACATTCGTCAGATCGAGACAAAACTTGCGCCAACAGGACCGTATCATTTTTTTGGTCCTGTATGCCAAGTTTGGTCCGATTCTGAGACAGTTGATAAAATTACCATTTTGCAGGCCCTACGGTCCCACTCAACGGACGATTTTGTGCACGGCCCGCCGAAATCCAACTCTGGACATACGGTTGAGTTCGTATCGGAAAACCGGATCCATAGACATATAGTTTGATGATTTTAGAGATCGTTGACTCTGGCATACTTTTTGGTGCAAAGCGGGTCCAACGGCGGATACCGTTTTTGCCCGAAATTACTGTTTTGCTCCTGTGTCCAAAATTGGACTTAAGGACTGGCAATCCTAGCTAATGTAACTATTCTGAGAACATTGGTAATATTTATTTCAGCTTCTGGAGATTGTTGTACGGATTTTGACTATTGTGGCACATTGAGTAGTTCAGATTATCGGTTTCACCAGCGCAGGACCACAGGCGAGTACAGTTTATTGTCTATATTTTGATATTGATCTTTACTATATTTCATTGATTAGTCATTGGTTATGTGATTTTTATACTCTATTATAAATTGTCGAGTCGGGAATGAGAAGTACCAAGGATGTGTGATCCGACCGTATTTATTTCTGCAGTAAACCTCGTAGACATTGTTTATTTTCTGCAGTAGACCTCGTAGACATTGTTTATTTTCTGCAAGTAGACCTCGTAGATATTGTTTATTTTCTGCAAGTAGACCTCGTAGACATTGTTTATTTTCTGCAAGTAGACCTCGTAGACATTGTTTATTTTCTGCAAGTAGACCTCGTAGATATTGTTTAATTTCTGCAATTAGACCTCGTAGACCGTGCGGTGTAGCACCCCAGACCGATCACATGTCAAAGGTACTTCTAACAGTTGGGAAAAGTATTTTGTGTCTATTTATTATTGGTTTTCCGTATTTACTGTTTATTTTCAAAACTCATGATTGATGTCTAACCTTGTTTTATAGTCATTTTCTTTATTTGAAATTGCATTCAGTGAATTGTGCTCGTTCCATTCCTGACTGAAAACCAACATTTTCTGGTTAGCCGTGGATTTACTTAGCTTGGGGAGTGACGGGAATACTTGCAGACAAAGCCATAGAGACTAGCTAGTTGGTTGAGTTGTAGTCATTCATTTATTTGTACAAGTTTATATTTTTCTACAAATGTAAAACTTGTGATCATTGTAAGTTAAATTAATTATATGAATGAGCATTATTTGTGATTTTGATCTTCATGGTCGTGACAGCGTTCTACCGCCGACACTGCGGCGTAGGCTGGCTTGGACACGTCTCGTATCCATTTAAAAAAACAAAAACAAAAAAAATGGGTGCGGGTCGTGACACAAATTTTGGGCGGAACGTAGATTTTATAAGATCTTGGACTATTTGATTTCTTTCATCATTACCCTTTAATTATAATTTTATCTACCTACGATGCTAAAATAGCTTAGTTTTGCAAGCTTATTCTTTATCAAGCTTGATCATGACATATGTTTAAGGTGGGCGCCCACTAATACATTGTCTAATCAGAATCGACGTATTATGGTCTGATCAACCATAGTGCACTTGGTTCACTTTTTGTATATTGTTCAACATGGATAGAGACATAGTTAAACTTGGCCCTAGAGTCTCACCCGCGACTGCCTTGGCAATTCTTTTTTGAACTTATTCTGTAGTCTTTGAACCACTCCTTCGAATTCGATAGTATCTTCTTCGATCTCTTTATTTTTGCCTTTCGCCTGTTTTAGAAAGGCCAACACCCGTACTTGATATTCTCTTAGTTGTCCACTGTCTATCATGATTGTGTTATCATGATTGTTTTAGCTAGCGACGCTCGTCCATTACCATATTCGTGAATTATTATCCTACTTAATGAATTCATGACTTTCTAATAGCACATTTATGTTAAACACCGTATACTTGCCTCGCCAAATGAATTGTTCATACTTTCTTATCGTTAAACTCTTGTACCCTATCTATTCCTAAATTTTGAGGACGAAATTTTTGTAAGTTGGGTAGGATGTAAACCACCTAAATTTCTAATACGATTTTTTTATTATTGCATTTATTTTGTACTTCGTATCTGCACGTCGCATATGAATCCGCATTTTTGTAGCGTGCGAGAATTGCGTTTCGTAATTTCTCGTCGAGTGCGAATATGTGCAAGGTTCATATTTTTGGTAAAACATTTTATTAGAGATTTTATATATATAGAAGAATTTAGTTTTCAAAATAATATGTCAAAAATAGCTTTATTCCTAAAAAGAGTTATTTAGTTCGTCGTTTAAAAAAAAGTAGTGATTTAAAAAATTGTGGTTTATATGAAAAGTATTCCAAATATTTTGCAAAATTTGAAAGTTGTCATTTAAAAATATTTTGTTATTTATGAAAACTATTTGATGATTAATATTTAAGTATTTATCGTGATTTTTGAAATTAATTATTTCTATAATTATTTAATTATGAAAATAATACTTGAGATTGTTGATTTTAATATTTGATTAAATATGCTAATTTAAATTAGAAAAGATTTCATTTGACTTCGAATTAAATGAGTGGAGGTTTTATGTTTGATTTGGATTGAACGATTTAAAGTTTGAATCAAATTTAATTTGATATAATATTATCTATGGGGAATTTAAATTCTCCCAATCCCTATCTAACTGGGAATTCCCACCTCCTATAAAAGGAGAGGTACTCCTCCAATTTTCACACCATAATCACATCGTGCATCGTGTCTGTGACAAACAAATCTTATTCTAGTTATTACATTCATCCATCTCGTGTCGGGACACACCTCCGACACGACACACCCGAGACCGCCGAACAATCCTAACCTTGCACAGCATCCCCGCCAAACCGACCACCCTACTACAACCAACCACCATCACCATCGTCCTCACCACAGCATTCATCGTCCTGATCCCTTCCACTGCATTTCTCCTCCCTGTCGCTTTCGACGACGACAACCACCGGACCCATCCCTCGGACCACCATTATCACCGACATCGCAAATAGCCACCACTGCCGCAATCGGCAGCTTCCCGTTGGCGCCACCAGCACCCTCACCCTTCACCACCGCCATTAACCCAACCACCACCGCCGTCTCTCCAAATCTGGCCATCATCCGCCCCGCCACTACCACCAAAATTCCCAAGCACCATGGAAATAAGAAAGAAGGAGAAACCCTCACCTCCGTCGGCGATTGCCGAATGTCGGGGCGCCCGTGCACCCCGCCGCCGCTAATCCCTACCGATGCCATCTCCGCCGACCGGAGGGCCCTAGCCGCTCGCCTCCGTCGCGTCGAGCCAAAGTCCCGGACTCAGGTGCTCACTCCGTCGCTGGACCGAACTCCGCCGTACCTCACCGCCGTTTTCGCAACACCCCTACGAGCTCCCTCCGACTGTTCGTCGCCGCGTCGAGAAGCCCTGCCACCGCCGGATCTCTCGCGGCCGTGGTTACGTATGCCACCTCCTCCACATCTCATCCGCCCGCCCGTCGGCAAGATCCGCTCCAAGCCGCTCGCCTCCGCCAGCTCCAGCGCGTCCCTCCTACTCCGCCGCCCTCCGCCAGAGCCCTACCGAAACCCGGTGAGAACCCTGATCCTCTTCGTTCCCATCTCTTTCTCTCTCTCGGGGTGAAAACGAGGAAAAGGGGGTTGAATGCATATTTTATTATATGTATTATTATATATTTAGTATTATTTTTAATTATATATTAACTGGGATGAGCTGTATAGTTAGGAATCATCATTTTTATTGTTATTATTATTATTATTATATATATTACTGTTATTATTTATTATTATTAAATATTATTAAGTTTATTATTATTATTATATTACTGTTATTATCATTATTACAGTTTTTAGTATTATTATTGTTATTATTATTAATTGTATATATTTGTTTAGATATTTTGGTATCATGGGTATATATATATATATATATATATATATATATATATATATATATATATATATAAAATATATATCAAATACTTTTATTATAATAAATGGTTTAAATATATATAATTGTTCAAGAAATATTTTTGTTCAAAAATGTTTTATTATAAAATGTAGTTTCTAAAAATATAAAATAATTCCTAAGTATTTCAAATATTCTCTAGAAAGTATTTTAACCAATAAAAATATACTTGTTAGCTAGGAAATTCTATTTTGATAAACTTAAGAGTTTTCTTGCCTACAAACCGATTCTTGAAATTTTCTAATAAAAATTAGTCTTCAAAACAATAAGAGAATAATTTCTAAAACTAGTATAAATATTTAGTTACTCCTAAATTCCTCCTATTTTTATCGTTGATCATGACTAATCACATGTTCCTATTCTTTCGCGATTTCGGACCATTACGTCGACCATGGCTATTGGACTATTAAGACATGTCAGAGAACACCGCAACATACCAGGCGACACACCAGGCAAGGTACCTTGCCTTATTTACTGTTTATAATTAGATGCATCTTTATTTAATTATTTACTGCATATTTATTATCTGTTTTCAGTTGGATCCATTACTTGCTATTTTTAGTTCATTTTATTCTGTTTCAGTTATTTTTCCTTCTTGTTTTTTTTGTATGCATATGGACCTAGTCTTAGCGAACTACCTTTTGTTAGTGTCCTTAGGAGGGAGAAGACAGTTAATTGTATGGGCTACCCCAAATCCAAAAGCTGTAGCAACTGCGTACAACGGTAGTCGAGTCGCGTGGGTCACTAGCCTCGAGCTATGTGGACTGATGGGTCACGTGGGCCGCTAGCCTCGAGTTATGCCGGCTGATAGTATTGGTACTTGACGTGTGCATGTTGAGAGTTGTTGCATTGTCCTGGGGGAGTCAGCCTTCACCCGCCCTTACATCGAGATGTCTTCTAAATTGCCTACTAGACAGGTTAGGAGACCTTAGCAAATTTTATGTTCCAATCATGACATGGGAAATTGTCACATCGCAGAATAGTATGTTACCCCTTGTCCTTTTCTGGTTGTAAGGGTAGCCTACTGTTTCGATGATGGAATATTGAGCCGTGGTATGGTTTGGACACTTTACTTTATGTTTATTTTATGGTGCATTTATATTCAGTTCATATGGCATGTTCTTCCTGTATCTTGTTACGTCCCACTGAGGACCTGGTTATCTCCCCAGGTGTGTGCTCTTGTCTTTCGCAGGTGTTCTAGCCGTGGCCATGATCATCTTTATCTCTTTGAGGAGGATTGCACTTGATCGTCTCCGCTTCGCCCGCCAAACTCTTTCTTTTGTGGTATACTTCTTTTCATAGTTGGTAGTGGATTTGTCTCCGCCCAACTACATGTACCAAAGACAAATCATAGTTGATTATATGATATTCTTTATTCTTTCATTTTGTGTGGATGAGATTAGATTACTTTTGGTTCACTGCATTTTACAGCTTATGTATACATACGAGGTTTCCATACATTGGGGTGTACTTCGTATGTATACAGCAGGCATGGATACGTAATTAGTCCTAAGTATTTTGGGACTGGGGCGTTACATGGGTAGATCGTAGCCGCATGCTTCGATGCACGACAGCTCATGAAGATTGACGTGGCCGCATGCCTCAGCCCATGATTGATCGTGGATGTTGACTGGGTCGTATGGTCGTTTCTGTGTTGGGCACATAGTGCTGGGAGCAAACTATGCACCCACACTTGGGTGCATGATTTAGTATATGAAGTAGTTTTCTGTGGGCGCATAGCCCCCTTTATCATGTGGGCGCATAGCCCCCTTTATCTTGTGGACGCATAACAGCTCCTTCCATGTGGGCGCATAGTCCTTCGTTTTCATGCTTCTACAAGAGTGCCTTAGTATTAGCTTAGAACTTCTAGCTTTCAGTTTGTTTTGGATTGTTCCGAATGTTAGTAGAGACTTATTTATATCCTGGATATGTATTATTTGTGTTGGACATCTACTGTGTGTTGTGATAACTATACTTTATATTTAGTTTCTTCCTTTTATCTGATTCTATATCGTGCTCTATCTTCCTTATACTTGTGATTGAGATTATATAGTTGAGATGTTATATTATACCTCCGTACGGAGATGACAGGTTTATATTTCCTTGTTGTTAGATGTTATAGATGACCTATACAGCGTTCTATCGTCGACACTGCGGCGTATGCTGGATGTACCCACATTCTCGTGCCTATAATCAGGGTGTGGGTCATGACACATGCGCACCTATCTCAATAGGCGCAGAGCAGAACTTCCTCAATCAAGTCAGATGGCGCGCCAGAAGACCCTGATGTAATCTGCGCCAGCCACTAGTTAATGCACATAGAAGGCTTCTAAGAAAAGGAAGCCTCTAACTTATGCCAATGAACTCAGTACCGCCCTGTACATGCAGGGAGCACATAAGTTTAGGAACAAACATCATATTCCTAATATAATCAGGCAGAGTCTGCCTTCTTCTTCCTCTTCTCCTTATGATGTAACAAATCTCCGTGACTTATCATATAAAAGCAGAAGATCAAAGACTCGCCTCGTGCAATAGTGACTTCACGTAACGAAAATCACTCTCATGAGGTAGTAATCAAGTGTTATTGCAAGTCAGCAAAATGGTCTGTGTTTGACCGTTTAAATTCTTCTCGCTCTCCTAATGTGATTCTGATAGATGAGGATGAGTTGATTTTTGCCTCTGTGAATACAACATCTCATAACACTGGGAGTGGAAGATGCCCGAGGAATTCCTATAATAAACGTCGCTGTTATTTACATGAGGTAGAAGCCAAGTACTGTTGCAAACCAGCAAAACGGTCGGTGTTTGACCTTTTGAATCACTCTCGCTCTCTCGATATGACCCTGATAGATGAGGAAGAGTTGGTGTCATCAATATGATTTCTCCAAGCACTGGGGTGGGAGATGCCCAAAGCGTAACTCGTCACGATCTCTGTGTCGGTAATCCCACAATCAAATCCTAGACCCTTCTGTAGGAGTCTATCCAAACAAAAGATCAATAAGCCGTGACTTACTCGGTCAAAGGAATCTTCCCGATTCCAACCCTACGTGTAGCAGTTTACCAGACTTCGATGCCGATAGCGAGGATTCTGATCGGACTATCTTGTCCACCAGCCCATCCTCAGTATCAAGAGAGGTGACCGCTTACGTGACCAACAAAGAGCATGACGCTTCTAGTTCTGCCAGTCAGGAACAAAGGATTGCAGCTTCAGAGGCTAATCTGAAAGCCATGACCGACATAGTCACGAGTATGCACGCGATGATCATGACACAACATGCTGATGTAACTCCGCTTTCCCAAAATTAATAAATATAGTATCTTCATACTATTTTAAAATTTTGGAAGTAATTTTTGTTATGAATTTTATGGAGGAAAATGTTGTTACTCGTTTTTTGAATGCATTTTCTAATTAACTTTTATAATAAAATAAATCCCTTAAAAAATTCCTACTCCTAATTCGTAGAAAGAGCAAGCCAGCCAATTTTCGTTTACATTTTAATTTTCCCTCCAAAATTATTTCCCCCGTCCAAGCTACTAACTGACTGTTCTCTTTTAGTTAAGTTCAAATTCCTCTCTCTCTCTCTCTCTCTCTCTCTCTCTGCATCCCTCATTTAATTCTATAAGGAATTTGGGCGGAGCAGAGCTCTCTCGTCCCCTAAATTTTTTTTCTCTTTCTTCGACTTCTTCCTCTCCGAACCAGGTCCCCCTGCACCTAACCCTAACCCTAATTCGGAGGTCCAGCCATGGTAGAGAGTTCCATTCCGACAAGCGGCTGCTAAACTGACATCTCCTGGCGGCACATTGCTAATCCTGGACGATGGATGGCTGCTCGATCATCTCCTGGCGGCGATTCTTCTTCTTCGACGTGCTTCTTTCTTTGGCGATAGAGCTCCCTTTCTCTACGATAATTCATTTTTGCGAGTTTTCTCCGTAACGATGACGCAGGTGAGTTCTACTTGATTTCCTTATTCTTTCATTGTCTTTATCTCGATTTGATCCATTAGTTGTCGATCTGAAAGTTACAGATCAAACAAGTTCGATCCAATCGATTGATCAGAGACGACGATCGACGGCAGCAAGGTTGACTTCTTCAACGACGACAGTACTGATCACTTTTCCAGCTACTCTCCTCCTCTCATCTGTGTTTCCCTATTAGATCGGCATCTTCCTATTCTAGCGCTTGGTCATCTCTCGGTGAGTCGATCTCAAATTTATGTTCAGATCTTTACTGTCTTGCAATATTCTTGATGAACGATCGTGTTTTCTTTTTCCTGATTGGGACTTGCAATAGATGATCGATCGAGTGAGCAGTGATCAATTATAAAGAGTCTAGGGATTTGAGATTTGTAGTTAATTGTAAGTGTTCTTTTTTAATGACTTTTATTTCTTGAAATTTCTTGAAGAAGAGATTTCAATGTTGCTGATACTTTGTTTCCCTTTCGATGCGTGGAACCTATTTGATGAAATGATTCAATGGGATCTTGAACTGCTGTTGGACTCGAAGAGTCGTGTCGGATACCTTGGGGTCGTTTTCGCTCTCCGGATCAGACCAATTCTCAGGTAACGTTCTATCCTAGCTTCCTAAGGTTAGAGAATACCGTGTCTTGTATTTGAGTATGACGAAGGACTGGGTATGCATGTGATCAGGGTTCGGGGAGTCCATTTAGTTCGTGTTTTGTTTGGAGAAGTAGCCAGTGTGTGGTATCGTGTCCAGTTGAAGATTGATTGTAGATGGAATATAGCAGTGGAGTAGCTATGTATATTCAAAATACAGTTGGAAATTAGAGCTGCCGTCTGTTGTAGGGAATATTTGGGATGTAATGGTTTCGGGCTGATGTATAATTTTGATAGAGTTATTTTGCTAAGTTGGTTGTTCCTATATATTTGACTCTTCTGAGTTTTTGAGTTTTAAGGGTTGTGTACATTTCTGCGTAAGTTTGGCGGGATGCTTAATTTAAATGTTCTACTGAACCTTTGGTTTGAATGTTCTGTTGAATGTTTGAATTGGTTGATCTAAACTTTTGATTTGTATATTTCCTAGACTCTTGGTTCTGTATACATTTTTGTGGGACTTTGGGTGGTAGTTTGAATGGGGAGAAGGCTTAGCAATAATTGTTTTTGGTTGTGTTAATATAGTAGTAATTGAATTACTGAGTAAGTGTTGGGTGCTGCTAGTTTAAGTCATGTTATGGTGCAAATTGAGTATCAGTGTTCGATAGAAATTAGATTTTAATGCTGGTTTTGCAACTGGTGTTACTGGGCCATGGTTTAGAAGCTTTTGGGTCCAGCCAACTTAAATTGATTGATTGTATATTGTAGGTTGAGTTTTATGAAAATTTTGTTGGTTTAGGCTAATATTATTGCTATAATTCTAATGTAGTTATTATTGTTGTTAAATTTCATTAACAAATTAATTTATGTTCATAGTTAAACCTATATTTTACTAAGCAGTACTTTATGAGTATTTTTTTCAAATAAAAATTACTATTATCTTATAGTCTATATATATGATATTGAGTTGCTAAATATAATAATTTGAATCAAGGACTTTCTAAAATTATTAGAGGAATACTAAATGATAGAATCTTTAGTTAGAGTTAACAAATAGTGATTAGTTAGTAAAATTTCCATTGTTTAGTGCTTAACCAACTTGTACCTGATCAGGTGGACATAGATATTTATATTTTTCTATTCTCGGTCTTCCATAACAAGGCAATTATACCGACTTGAACTCTTTACTTTATATTTTTGTCTTGCTTCATGTTCTTATATTGGACAAATTGAACACACGATTGGTCATGTGCTTCTGGTTCTGGTACTTATCATATTCTTGTTCTTCACTTGTACATTGGGGGAGGAGAAATACTACAGATATGTAACCAAGCCCAAACGTTAGTTAGGCATTGCATAATAGCTTAGATCTCACATCGTGCACGTGGAATTCTAAGCCGTACCATTATTCTTGTGCTTAACCATGTGCTTACCCCAGCCGGTCACATATTCTAATAGCTATTTCAAATTCACTATTGTATTGACTATCTTATTTATTGTTCCAGTTCTTGTACTATAGTTTCATATTCCAGTTCTGGTATTATATTTCATATTGCAGTTCATTACTTGCGCATTGCACTTTACTTTGTATAGTACTTCTTGTCGAGGTTGTACTTTGCTCCTTTCCTGACAGGATACGTTGCAGGTATACTTCAGGATATTGTACCACTTTTATGGACTAGATCATGAGGCCATAGTGAGCAGGATGACATGATTCAGGACATAGGATTTAAAGAGATCTAGCCTCATTCATTAGAGCTTGAGGCCATAGTGAGCAGGATGACATGATTCAGGACATAGGATTTGCAGAGATCTAGCCTAGTTCATTTCCTAGTTTTATTTTAGAGATTTTATCTTGTATATTGTTTGAGATTTTAGAGTTGTATATTTTATTCTGGTTATCGGATTTGTCTTTGGCATTATTATTTCTTTTATTGTAATAATGACTAAGTGTAGTGACCCTCTAGGAACGTTTATAGATGCTGTCGATGTTTATTTTACCTGATACCTTGGAGTTTTCCTTAGCATTGTACAGCTTACTATGTTGCGTCTTCCAACCTAGGCTGGGCGTAACAGCTGCTCCACCAGTTGTGAACCCAGTTCCAACTCAAGAACACACAGCAGGTTCTATGCACGTCCACATGGGCCTTGGAGTACAGCCTCCTCAAAATACTGTCATCCCAGAGGTCATGCACCTTCAAGCACAGGCTACTCCAAGTCACTCCGGTACTGGGGTTGGTAAGTGCAGTTCCACATCCCAATCCTACAAGTCAATCTGTTGCTCCTCAAACTTCAGAAGACCCACTTGAAGCAGTCAAGCTTCTGCAAAATTAGTTTGAAGCTTTCACGCAGAAGAAGGAATTATAGCAGTTGGAATCAAACAACCTTACCCTGCAGAGTGGAAGGAAGTCCCGTTCCAACCTAAATACAAACCGTCGACCATAATTCTATTCGACGGCACCACATCTCCGAGTCAATATATCAATCACTTCAAGATGATGACTGATCACCTCCAGTAGAATGATACTCTACTCACTAGAGTATTTTTTGGATGCTTATCAGGTGTCGCCTATGATTGTTATCGAAGCCTACCAGATGATTGCATAACATCTTTCGCAGCCTTGAAACAAATGTTCCTGGAACGATTCTATAAAGGAACGCATGACATGACCATGTCTGCCCTTAACAAATCAAACAGAAGCCTAATGAAACAGCTGAATGTTTCATAGAGCGCTTCCGACGAGAGGCACTACAAATGTCTTTAGGTACCCCTGACACATTGACTATAGATACTTACAAATCAAACTTGTAACCTATAGTCAGCATATGGACAGGACCAATACAATTCCAAGACTGGGCCCTTTTATTGTAAGCACCAGAGCAGTTGAGGACATCGCTGAAAAGTTTAAGCAAATAGGCATCCCGATGCCGAATCTTGACAAAAATAAGCATCCTGCTACCAGCAGCGACAGTCACCCAAACACTCGCAAGGGTAAAGAAGCCTTAGCTATCAATGTAGGTCAGTCAGCACCTACAGCAATAATACCTCCATAAAGGGCAGCACCACAACCTAAGAAGGAGTATTCCGTTGATGATGACGACGTCATGAGCATATTTGATTGCTTAATCAAAAGCACTAAGCTTCAACTGCCCGAGATCAAGCAGCCAGATGAAGTAGATAAAATTGACAATCCTAAGTATTGCATGTATCATAGGTTTCTGGGTCATCCAACCAGGATATGCTACGTACTCAAAGGAAAGATCCACGAGCTGATCAATGCCAAGGCAATTACTCTCCAAAAGGACAAGAAAATAATGATTGCCAACGTCGTCTCTGTACAATTTGGAGACTTCCCTGCTCAACAAGTCCCTAACGGTGTTGTCCCAATACCGAAAGAAAATATAAAGATTGTCAACCTCCCGCCAGTACAAAATGATGGTTTAGTACCACTGTTGACAGTTAAAGGCAAAATTATATGGTTCCATCCAGACCTAGTCGTCAAATTCGAACAGAAGACGTTTGTCTCTTCTTCCAAGTCGAAGAAGTTAGCCAAGTACAAATCATACAACATTACTTCGAGTGTGCACACCTCACTTAATGGCTATGTTCCCTCCTTGAGGGCTACATTCATTCCGATATGATCTATGCCTTCCGCTTCAGAGGCTGCTTCGCCAAAGTCAAAAGTCGACTACCAACCAAATTCTATCGATATAGTCAACAATCTCGTGAGCTGATGCTAAAGATAGGATATGACTTTTAGAAGTCACCTAGTTTGAACAATGGAAAGGGGTCTCTGATACCTCTATCTCTGCAGCTTTATGACAATAAGTCTCATGTTGGCTTGGGATTCGGGGTAGATCACATGTTACCCCATCAAAGAAAGAAGTCTTCCAAAGACAAGGCTCGAGTGAAGACCTGCAACATGGTTTCTCTTTCACCCGCTTTAGAAGAGAAAGTCTTAGTAGGTACCAGATTTGGAAGACTTTATCTCAGAGACTACCCAGATGGTCAAGAGAATGAAGTTGTCATTCCTCCTCCTACTCCAGATGCTCTTCCAACATCAGCTCCACCAGCTGATTCGGGCCCTTCTAAGTTGACAGGAGCTAACAAAGGCAAACAGTAAGTTTGCTTTGACAAGCACTTGAAAAAGACTCCATTGCAAGGTCTTCAAAAGCCATACAACTTTGATATATTGGCTCAGCTAGCCAATACCCCAGCCAGATTATTAATTTTTGAGCTCCTTCACCTCTCAAAGGAAACTCGAAAAATGTTAAGTGAAGCCTTGATGCAAGCCGATGCTTGTCATGCACACTTCAAGAAGTCGGATGAAGAGCCTGTGGAATGCCCCCAATGACATAATATGATGGAGATAATCCCAAATATCACCTTCACCCAAGATGATATACTACTGGAAGATAATCGACATGACCGACCTCTTTATTTTATTGGATATGTCGACACAATGAGGGTAGATCGCATTCTTGTTGATCCTGGATCTGCATTCAGCAGCATCCCGAACACTCTGCTGGATTTTTTGAAGATTCTAGTCCATAGCCTCTTAGTGACGATCACAATTGTTCTTAGGTTTAATTCTGGGAAGAGTAAACTTCTAGAAAAGATCCGCTTAAGAGTCCAAATCGGCGATCTTCGTACAAAAGTCACCTGTTATGTGATTGACTGTCACTTTTCCTATAACACACTGTTAGGGAGGCCGTGGTTGTATGAACATAATATCGTGCCATCTACTCTCCACCAGCGCTTTAAGTACGTGGACGATAATAGGGGTATGAAGAAAGAAGTTGCTTACCTCAACCCCTTTCGAGGCATTGAGGCCTACTATACAGATTCCAGAATGTACAAAGAAGAGTACATGAAGGTCGTGTTGGTTATAGTCATAGAAGAAGACCAAAATAATGACCCAGATGAGGTTTTGGTGATTTCGGTCAAAGGACGTACTTTTTGCCCTTCATCTTTTCAAATGCTGAGTATCAATCTTGCTCCTCCTACTAAAAAAGTGGAGCAAAGGGAGGTCACCTCTTCTAAGCCTCTTATTATTGACCTTCGTCGTAACAAGCCTACTACTTATCTTTTCTTTCCTCTTGTTATCGACCTAGCAATGCCTTCAGCCAAGGTCGAAAACGTTGTTGTAACTGTTGAAGCTGTGAAAGATATCAATAACACAATGTCTCCTTCGCAGTATATTGATGTCACTTTTTACGTCCAACGTTACTTCAAAATTTTGGATAATTTCGAACCTCTCACCTTGGGAGCAATTCAGCCTCTCCAGGATGAGATATCATTTGAACCTGTATAAAATTCGTTCTTCGTATTTCCTCTTCAGAACGATAATGAGCATCCAATTCTCATCAGCAGATAACGTAACCAAAGGGTTATACTCGACAGCGATTCTGAAAATGACAATCATGGAAGAATACAATAATGTCGTTATAGTCAACAATCCAAGAACATCATTTGAAAAATGGGCTACAATTTCAGATCTGGACTTAATGGAGGTAAAGGTAGATGAACTCATATTCGACTATCCGCCACAAAAGGAAAGTCATCACAGTATTACAATAAAACTAAACATGGGTTAGGCTACGCTACGCCAATCACAATCCCAGACAGATCTGAGTCAAAAGAAGAGACACGATCTCACTCTTCCGATTCTTCCTCATGAGTCTCAGACACCAGCGTAAGGAATGTCCATCGGTTGACTCTATCTGTAACGATCCGTTATGTCCTAGCGGAACGTCGATTCAAATGGCATGTGCAACGACTCAAATGAATCATTGACTTGAAGAGTTTCATCGACCCGATGAAGTATCAATGTGAATCGATGCAAGTGTTAAGTTTGCCCTTCAAGAAGAATCAAGACTTAGACTTCAAAGATGCGCTCAGAGTCTCATTCGGCCGATGCGATCATCGCTAAGGTGGGTGGCTTCGATGAACCTATCTTTGTTTAGCCTAGACACATAATAATATGGACAATATTGCTAGATCGCTAGTCGATAACACCATGTATGCTAATAAAATGACTCAACATACCTGTTTGCTATTGATTGTAAAAGAACAGAACAATTATCGGAGGACTGAACTTAGACTCACAATACAAACTCGCTTGTACAAAGAAAGCCTAGGGACGAAAACCTAGGTACATCAATCTAAGTACAATTGTTTATTTTAGATTCTGGGGGTGACGATAGAGGCTCGGGAAAGCGACGGCAGCTCTGCCTTACTCCTTGGACGATCGGGTGCAGCCTTGGCTCTGGAGAAGAAGTACTTGGCGTTGATGAAGAAATGCTCTCTTTATCCTCTCTGGATCTGAGCCGGGGGTCTCTCTCTCTCTATGTGTGTCTGTCCGTCCTTTTGTCAGGGAATGACACCTTGCTATTTATAAGAGTGGGGGGGCATCATTTGGGTTTTGCAATGATTGCCCATTCTCAAAAGTTGTTGGCCTGAGAGTTAATCTGGGCCGTCCATCTTGCATATGATAGATTTGAGCAATTAATGTGATTGCATAAATCTCTGTAGGGAATAAATGCTGATTGCCATGAATATTCGCGACTTGTAAAGGCCTGCCACGTGTCTAATTTGCTCGATTTAATTTGATCTGGGCATTTATTACAACAAATCTGATTAAGATTTGTTAACACCCATAATTCCAGGAAGATAAGGCTGTCACGTATCTCAATCATCTTAGTAGAGCCGCAGATGAGTGGGCCGCATGAGGCTAAATGGCCGTATGAAGATGAGAATCCGCATGGAGATAAACAGCCGCATGAAGATGGGCAGCCGCATAGGAGTGGGCGGTCGCATGCTGATGGGCGGCCGCATAAGGGATGCAGCCGCATACTGATGGTCGGCCGCATAAAGGATGCGGTCGCATGCTGATGGGCGGCCGCATAAATGTAGCAGCCGCATGCCTCGGGATTAGATGGATTCTGCCAGCTGTGAGAAGATTTTCTCCTATTTTCTAGGGACGCGCCATTATGTTAGTCATTATTGCCCCTTTTCGTCAGAGCTGTCATTTTGTCAGAGTTGTCAGCCGTCAGGGCATTAAATACAGCAAAAGACGAAGGGAAGAAGCTGTTGAAGGCTACGTGGCTCCTCTTTGGGCCGCATGGAGTTATTTGAGCCGCATAGACGCTTGAACCGCATGGATCCCTGAGCCGCATGGGGGTCCTTGGCCGCATGAACCTTTCTTTTATTCTTTTCCATGCTTCTACAAGACCCCCTTCAAACTTTTCA
This sequence comes from Iris pallida, assembly GCA_029216955.1. Lineage (NCBI taxonomy): Eukaryota > Viridiplantae > Streptophyta > Magnoliopsida > Asparagales > Iridaceae > Iris > Iris pallida. The sequence goes on along the minus strand of JANAVB010019127.1, from coordinate 73,413 downwards.
ATTTGCAAAATTGAAATACTTTGAATAAGAAGCATGGCCATGTATAAACTCCTCTGGCCGCATAAGATGTTCTGGCCGCATGGGTGTCTCAGCCGCATTGCCCCCTCTCAGCCGCATAGCCATCTGAGCCGCATGGCCATCTGAACCGCATGGGCTCCTTGCCACGTCTTCATGCCATGTGTGCAAATCTTTTGCATTCATTGCCTTTGATTTGCTGTCAGATTCAAGGCCGCTTTTTGGGACAGGATCCCAAGAGTTTAGCCTTAAATAATCAGATCGCCTTGATAACCGAAGAGTCGGTTATACTGCACATGAATCGATGCGTCAGTTCTTTGGGGTTCTGCCTATAAATAGCAGGGTGTTTGGAATGAAGACTTTCTTTTACTCTCTGCTGTTGCCCTAGCTCTCTTGTCTTCGTCCTCCTTCTCTGATCATAGTAATGGCTTCCAAGAAGACTGTCGTGGTGAAGAAGGCATCATCTTCATCGGCGGCGAAGGGTAAGAAAGCTGCTTCTGCGGCGACGAGTGTGGCAGCTCCTCCGCCAGCTGACGTGCCCGTAGTTCACCCCAACGTCCACCCTGCTATCGATGGTAAGAACCTTTACGTGAGTTTGGAACCCTAACTGTCATGGCTACGTCGTATATTGTATGCGCGAGCCTTCATCTTCATGTGTGCCGCATGTACATCTCATGGTCAAGCATCGAACCGCATGAGAATCATTGTTGTGGCCGCATACGCGCTTCGTCAAACGAAACCGCATAGGCTACGCTGAGCCGCATAGACTCGTACGAATTTGTTTGTCACGTGAACGGCGTGAGCTTATCCGAACTCTGAGAGCTATATGAGAGCACTGCCGCATGAACCTTCGCTGAACGAAGCCGTATAAATGTTTTTTTGAGTTGAGCCGCATGAGGCTCCATTAAGTTGGAGCCGCATAAGCTCGAAAACACTCATCGGTTCTCTTTGTCCATATTTTTGAATTATTTTCTTTTGTCTTCTTTTTTCAGTAAATTTCCGAGTTAATGCTGCGGGGGAACCTCTAGTGGGTCGTGCTCAGGCCGCTATGGGCTATAGGTATGATCAGATAGTTCGGTATGTGGCGGACCAGCTCCCTAGTGACGATCCTTTGACGAGGAAAAATGCCCTCAAGAACCAACCTTTCCACTTCCTATGTGCCATGATGAATTCGGGAAAGTTGGAAGGGAAATACCTGAAACCTGCATTCTTCTTTGGAGACGCTTTGACTGTGAAGAACAGTCAAGTTCTGGATATATCGGAGAACTGGAGCTTCATCTCTAACGGGATTACGATCCGCATCCCTCAAATGGAGCGTCACTTTCCATTATCTTGGTTCAATATGTTCCCGCTGGACAGGAAGATGGAAGAGTCTTTGACTCCTACCCGGAATGGGATGTTTGTGGGCGATATCCATTAAAACAACAGTATGAAGTCAGTATGTGCAGGCAAGGTGCGTGCCAGCCGTTATGTAATAGGATTGGCCCCTGGTGCTTTCTTGAATGTGTCGGGCCCCAATTTCACTTTTTCTTCAGCCGATACTTTCCTGAACCAACTTGCTCGAAAAGGCTCCTATCTAATCGGCCGGTTGGCACTCCCCAGTTGGATACACCCCATCCCCTCATGGATCAATCTATCTATGTGGATCTTGTCACGACCCGCACCCTGTATAGGGGCACGAGAAGTGGGTACGTCCAGCCTACGCCGCAGTGTCAGCGGTAGAACATTGTCCTAGGTTGCTATCTAATCAACAACTCACGCAATTATATAATGTACTTGTCAAATCTCAACTCCGAACGGAGGACAAGTATAGATATAATGAATCTCAATCACAGTCTAAGAACGATAAGATATCACAGAAGTTTATAACTAAAGACTAAACAACAACAATTTATAAACTACTAAATAATAATATCTCAAACAAACTCAAATAAAAACTCGTATCTCAAGTTGTTACAATTCAAGTTCTAAAACATGAAAACTAAACCAAGTCTACTATCTAGTCTCCCGATCACTCCTGAGAGTCGGGGCCATAGGTAGCTAAGCCATCTCCTGCTCCAAGGCAAGTAGGGCAAATGTCCTCAGGGCAATCATCTGTAATATTTTCAACAGGTCCAGTCAGGACAGGAGCGAGTACAATTCATCAAGAAATTCCAAGCAAATGACAGAGAACTATAAAGAAGTTATAGACAGTTTTATTGATGAATATGGTAGTTTGTATACAGGTGATGGTATAGAGAAACAGTTAAGATACAAGGGAAGTAAGGTAATTAAAACAAGAGAAGAATCATAGCAATAAAGACTGTAAATAGAAACTAGCTGAACTAGAGCAACATGATATAAGTCCAGAATATAAATGTAAACAAGTGCAAAACCCAAGTAAATCCAGACAACATGAATCTGATACCAGGTGATTTCAGTACAAGATGAGTCCAGTATAAGATGATTCCAGTCATAGTGATCAATGATTCCAGGGTGAGTCCAGCCTATACTCTAACAGTGTGTTTTAAAATACCGAGATCGACATGTAAACGGCTGTAGTTAATACGGCACATCGCACACTCGCGAAGTGTGGGATGGCTATCATTCCAGTATAATTCCAAAGGAGTGGTTCCAGTATTTGGGTAATGTTCACATGTCTACTCTAATATTTCCCCGCCCATAAGTACAAGTGAATCCAGAAAACGACACGAAAAATCGAGATGAGTCCAGCCAAACATAATGATACCAGCAAAAGATTCCAGAGTGATTCAAGTAGGTGGTTCCAGTAGTGATTCTAGAAGGTGATGCCAGTAGTGGTTCCAGAAGGTGATACCAGTAGTGGTTCCAGAAATAGAGGCCAGACAAAATGGTACGTGTGTCGCTACATGAATCCAGAAATATCCATACGTGTTATAAGAATCACATAAAACTAACTAGAACTGAAGTACAGTAATTGACAAGTAAATAAAAGAACTATCAGAGAATGTACTCGCCTGACACTCTGAAAAGAGTAATATAATATCAGATGTCTGCACCGGAGTCACAATGTCCTAAATAAAGCAGTATGGATTATAATGTATTTAAAACAAGGTAAATGAAGTTTACGATGCAATCTACATGATTTCTAAGCCAATCTAGGTCAAAGTCAAACTCTAGTCAACTCTGGGTCAGACCAAGTCAATATCTAGTCAAACTAGGTCAATCAACAAGGCTATCTTGGTCAACTAGTTAGGGTTGGTCATTCATAAGTCTAAACAATAAGTCTATAATGTAAGCCATATATACTCTCAAGGCCTATGCCATCTATAGATACAATATATATAGGTACATACATTCTTGCATACATGTCCATTCATACATGCCTATATACATTGTATCCTACATTGCAACTCTACTTACTCTATAGTTACATTTTATTACATGTCTACATTGAATCTAGACATTGCATATATACATTTATACATACTTGCATCTATACCTTACCTACATGCTTGCATATACATTATATTACATACATATATTCATATATGCATACATCTATACATATAGGGAAAGGGAAAGGGAAAGGGGCTGTGTGTGGATAGGTTTGTGTGTCTTAGTTGCATAGTGCAGGGTGAATATATGGTACATGACAGTAGCTTGTAGGTCCTCAGCCTAGGTCCCAAACCAGTCCATGTGTGGTGGTGTGTGCTACCATGGTGTAGGAAAGTGTGTAAATCTGAAAACAGTAAGGGTGTGTCAATAGGAACAGTTAGAGTGTCAAATGACAGTTGTGTATAACAGCCAAATGCATTGAAAACTCAGGAATCAATTAAATCTCAGATTCTAGTTAACCCCATCTTAACCCAACTGAACTCTACCTATACCACACCTGAACCCCAACTCTTAATAACTTGAAACCAATACTCAGGTTCACAGGAACCTGAGAATCAATGACCAATGTGTGAAATCCGACAGTGTATACCAAATTTTCTCAGGTTTCATTCATAGGTATATCAGGAATTTCATAACTTGGTAAACCTCAGTTATTTTTATTTAACAGTGAATCAATACTACATATCCTGAATTCTCAGGTTTTAGTTTACTGTCCCTTCTTGATACAACATATTACCAAAACAAACTGATACCAGTACTGGGATACATGAGTCCAATGCTCACCAAGACACCACTGATCAAACACCTTGATATTAATCAAGTATCCCAACCTTCAAAACACTCTAATACAACTCAGGAAATCAAAACATTTCAAAATTTAATAAGAACTCAAATCTAGAAATGACAGTTTCCACCAATTTTTCCCTAATTCGAAAAGCCAACAAAACAACCAAACTCGAATTTAATTAAGAATATATAGTGTGCAGAGTTATGAACATACCAGGCATGTCTACGTGTCCAGAAATTAGGACACGAAGTGTCCAAACTGAGAGTCAAACCAGTGTCAGAGACAGTGTAGTGCACTGTCTCGTGCACGTGTACAGAACTCGATAGGACACGACGTGTCCTACCCTAGGTCTCGTAGTCGAGTCTAGAGCTAGGTAAAGTCTAGGGGTTCGTGTCTAATACCCTAAAATGGGCCAAAGTGTCGCCGTGTCCGAGAATCAAACCCGTGTTAGTGGGCTTTTACACGCGTGCGTGTGTGTGTGTACGACCCGTGCAGTCGAGATATCTCCCAAAATACTTAATAATATTGCCTGAAATTTTGTATGCATAGTGTCAGTCATTGCCCGCACCCACACGCAAAATTTCATGTGTCAGGGTGCCGTGTCGTGTCCGCTAGGACACCCGAGCAGCAGGACACTGCACGACAGTGTCGTACAGCGTGTTCGTGTCCATTTTGGACACGAACACGGCTCTAAAATGTGCTCAGTGTTCAACATAAGTAATCTACATATCAAGGGCTTTAAAATCATGTAATTAGTTTTTGAAATTAATAATATTTATTTCTATGTGACATTTCGTCGAACACGTATTTAAATAAATTGATATATGTCCGATACGGACGCGAAATGGACACGGATTCCTACCAAACTTGGGCTATACCTAGGGGGACCCTAAATGAATACATCTATGGAAAGAAATCAGGAATTTACTAGGGTTTGTAGGGTTTTACCTATTGAGTGTTCAAACTCAATGTAAAGAGCCTTGATTCGACGTCTTCCTCGATTTTTTCCGGTTCAATCTTCCTCGAAACTTGCTAGCAAGCACCCACAAGTGTCCTCTACTGTTGGGGATGATGATGCAATTGATTTGACTCAATTTGGGCTCAATTTGGATTAATGGGGAGGAGTTTAGGGAAGAACAAAGTAGGACTTTTCTAGGGTTTGTAAAAGAGGCAATTATTTCTTAAGTGGGATACTTATAGGAGGGAGGGGGCTTGTATGGCTGTTGAAAATATTAGGGTTAGGGTTTTAGATGAGTGGTTGAGGTTCCTCCACCAAATTCCAAGCCTTCCTATTGGTTAAGGCTTCTTTTCATAAATATCCTAAAAGGAAAATATCTTACCATGATAATAATTATTATTGATAATTATAATAATTATAACACCCAGTTTTTCAGATGAGGGTATTTTTGAAATTTTGTAATTATAATAATTATTATTGATATTTATTTTATATTATGATTTTTAGTGATTTTTAATAATTTTTAAACTATTTAAAAACTGGTTTAAGTCATGACTTGTGATTTTGATGTGCTGCTAGTGAAACCTGAGAGACTGCATGACCTAGAGCCTAACCATGTCATTAGGATGTTTAATTATTATTTTTAGCCTAGGGATAATTTGGTCATTTTGACTTATTTGAATTATTTGGTGATTTGTTGAATTGGTGAATTCTAGTTGACTTTGACTTGTTGAGACCTAGTGGACTAGCCTAGAACCTAACCCTAGCTATGGTAACCCTAGTATAACTTAGGTTAACCTACTTTTAGTCATTAGAAACTAATTTTGGAATATGAGGATTAGTTTGAGTGAAATCATTTCATGATTTATGGTTTAATGAAATGACTTATGCTTTCATGACTTAATAACTTATGACTTGGCCCATGGCCCATAACTAGAAGCCCTAACCCTAACCAAGCCCTAAATGACCAGCCACATAGGGATCCCCACCCTATTTAAACACTTATTCATTAGGGCTTGCCTCTTTTTATCATTCCAACACTTGGAGAAAAGAAAAGGTATTGTCCCCCTTCCAAAAATCCCCAAAAATCCATTTTAATTCCTTTTTAATCCTAGTCTTTTGCAATAGGTTCTAATTTCTGTATATTTTATAATTCTGGTGGTTAATCTCAGCTTTGGGCTCATTTGGAGCATTTGGCCATCAAGAGGAACACCCCCCATTTGAAGCTTTTTCTTGCTATTTGCATCCATAGGTAAAACACCTCTAAGTGTATTAAAATTTTTGTTTTCTTTGCATTTAGGGCTAGATCTAGGAGTCCCCTAGCTGTCCCTGGAATTTGGGCACAATTCGTGTCAGTTTCGTGTCCGTTTGGGACACGTATCCATTTGATAGGCTAGGTGTTTGATGTAATGCCTCAACGAACTTTTTGTTATAATTTTTGAAATGTATTTGAATGGAATCTTAGCTCTAGGGATTGATTAATAATTTTTGTTATTAATTCCTAATTTTGGTGTCGTGTCGTGTCCACACGGGGACACGAACACGCGGGGACTGAACCACATGCTGTGTCCTGCATCACGGGCGGGTTTTCTTCTTGCACAAGACACGAGGACACGCCAAATTTTGGAAGAATGTCAGGGCACTGACTGACATGGCTCTCCCAAAATTTGGGGCCATATGGTGCAGTGTGCGAGGAGTTCTCCTCCTCGCACTGGCCGTACTGGCCGCGCGCACGCTGTGCACGCGTGGAAATTGGCTACTGACACGGCTCTAAAGCCGAAATGACATGCGTCTAGGACACGGTACAGGGACATGGACACGTAGCCCTATATGTGGCGAACACATGGGCACGAGCACGAGTCGTGTCGTGCCCTGTGTCACGCGTGGGACACGCGTGCATGCGTGCACGACGCTGCGTGCAGTCCAGTGCACGTGTGCGTGTCTGTATGTGTTTGGACACGCTCGTGTCCACTTGGTGGGACACGAATGACTCCTGGGACGCGTGCACATGTGTATGATGTTTTACCAACTGTTTAATTTGCATTTTAACAAGTTTTTATGGATCGAATTGGGAATTCCCATTTTCAACTGATACGTACATTCGGGTTTAAATTCTGAATTGGTTTCTTTTTTTAAACTGATTTTAAATGATGTTTTAAATCACTAAATTGATTCCTACATGTGTACTAACTGCTGCTAGTTGGGTTTTACAAGTTAGATTATGTTTTCACTTGAGAAAATGGAATTTGAACATTTGAATTGGGTTCGAAGGGACTGGACTGATACGTACAGTCCAGGAAAAATCCTGAACTTCCATTCCTATTTGTAAACTGATTTTTTTGATGATTTACTACCATGTTTAACTCACCCACATGTGTATTAGACATTTACAAGGATTGTTTACTGATTTGTGTGGGTTTTTGGAGTTCAAATTAGGTTTTGGTTGCTTATTGAAACTGTCAAGTGGACTGATACACAGTTCATCTTTTAATTCCTGAATTTAAACCTTGTTCAAACTGTTGGTTATGTTTTGATTACCACACCCTAAATTAGATTCAATTTAGTATTGGAAATGTTATGGTTTCGAATTTGGTTTGATATGTGAACACTGTAACCTGAGATTACACCCTCTGTTGCTTCCCTAATACAAACACTGTTTGATACACTGTCAATTTCAGAGTTCCTGGGTTTGTACCACAATGTATATTACACACACAATTTCTTGAGATTGTTTACTGTCAACTAATACCACTCTACCCACACACACCCTCACATGTATATGACCCACACATGACCCTAACCATTGACACACACATGACCCTACCCATTGACACACCATACCATATACACACATTACTGTATACACTGAATTCCCTTTTGACACTCACTCACATCTTAGTTTTCAAATTGTTAACTCACACACACATGGTTTTTCTTGTCACATTGCCCATGTTCCATGTAAACCCTGTCCTATACACACACATGGCTGTCCATATTGTCATTTCAGTCCATGCTTGGACACTCGATTACTGTCCAGGTAATGAGGTTCAGTCCTCTATTGCAAACTGAGCAATTCAGTCCACCTATTACCTATAGCAGTCTAGGTTGACCCCATTCTCTGTTTTCCCTAAACACATACCCACACATGCCCACACACACTCATGAACTTACACCATATCACCCACCCACACATGAGAACTCTAATGACACTCTCACCCATGAACTAGCCTAACACACACATCCCATATCCCACTCTCTTGTATTCTCCCAAACTCTCACTCATGACACACACACACTTGGACACATATATGTGTTTTCCTCTTCTCTATACATAGGTATATATATATGTATTGATATGTATATATATATATATAAAGGTATCCTATAAAATATATCTTGTGTGTGTACTAATATTATATGGATATATATAATGTATATGGGATATGCATATAGTAGCCTATATGTTATATGTATATTCTATATTATATTATATAATAGATCAATATGTGTATTCTAAATTAGATTATATAAATATATCTATGTGTGTATTAGATAAATATTGCCATGTGTTATGTGTAGATGTGATTATAGGTTGGTTTTAGGCATGATATAGCCTAGCCTAGGCTCTTGGCCTATGGGTGACTTGAATGCCTAGTGTAAAGTCTAGATAGACTTGTTTAGTCATGTGAGACCTAGAATGGACTAATTAGACTAGTATAGACCAGGTTTGACTTAGGTTGAGCTAGTTTGACCTAGACAGTTGACCAGGTTTGACTTAGAGTTGACTTTGACCTAGATTTGACTTAGAATCATGTAGATCGCATCATAGACTTCATTTGTCTTATTATAAGCACATTATAACCTGTACTGTTCTATTTAGGACATTGTGACTCTGGTGCAGACATCTGATATTACACTACTCTTTTCAGAGTATTAGGCGAGTACATTCTCTGATAGTTCTTCCATTTACTTGTCGTTTACTATATTTCAGTTGTAGCTAGTTCTATTTGATTCTGTATTACAAACACGATTTGATATTACTGGATCCATTTAATGCGACACTCACTTATTTAAGTCTGGCCTCTATTCTGGAACCACCTACTGGAACCACCTTCTGGAATCACTACTGGAACCACCTACTGGAACCACCCTGGAATCATTTACTGGAACCATTCGTATACTGGCTGGACTTATACCTATTTTTGTGTCGGATTATGGATTCACTTGTACTTGCTGGACAGGGAAATATTGGAATAGGCATGTGAACATACCCAAATACTGGAACCACTCCCTTAGAATTATACTGGAATGATAGCCATCTCGCACCCGGCCAGGTGTGTGATGTGCCGTATTACCTACAGCCGTTCACATGTCGATCCCGATATTTTAAAACACACTATTAGAGTTTAGGCTGGACTCACCCTGGAACCTTTGATCACCAACTGGACTCACCTTATACCAGACTCATCTTGGACTGGAACCACCTGGTATCAGATTCATGTTGTCTGGACTTACTTGGGTTTTGTACTTGTTTACATTTACTATCTGGACTTATTATGTTACCTTAGTTCAGCTAGATTTATTTTACAGTCTTCATTGCCATCATTCTTCTCTTGTTTTAGTTACTTACTTTCCTTGTATCTTAACTGTTTCTCTATACCATCACCTGTATACAAACTGCCATAATTCATCAATATAACTGCTTATAACTGCTTTATAGTTCTCTGTTATTTAATTGGGATTTCTTGATGAGTTGTACTTGTTCCTGTCCTGACTGGACCTGTTGAAATTTTACAGATGATTGCCCTGAGGATACATGCCCTACATATTATGGACCCCGAGACGGGATGACTACCTTTGGCCCCGACACTCAGGAGTGATCGGGATTTAGTGTAGTAGACAAGCATCTGCTTCCATGTTGAACTTGTTATAGAAGATTTGAGACTTGTGTAGTATTTGAGATTTGTTGAGAGTTGTTATTATTTTAGTAGTTGTCCTTCTATTCTTAGTTTAATTCTTCTGTGTTTATCTTATCGTGCTTAGACTGTGATTGAGTTCAATATCTTTTACTTGTCCTCCGTTCGGAGTTGATCATGATGAGTACATTATAATTGCGTGATGTGTTGGTTAGATAGAAACCTAGGACAGTGCTCTACCGTCGACACTGCGGCATAGGCTGGGCGTCGTTACGTATTCGTACCCTCATAGTGGGTGCGGGTCGTGACAATATGGTACATGACAGTAGCTTGTAGGTCCTCAGCCTAGGTCCCAAACCAGTCCATGTGTGGTAGTGTGTGCTACCATGGTGTAGGAAAGTGCGTAAATCTGAAAACAGTGAGGGTGTGTCAATAGGAACAGTTAGAGTGTCAAATGACAGTTGTGTATAACAGCCAAATATATTGAAAACTCAGGAATCAATTAAATCTCAGATTCCAGTTAACCCCATCTTAACCCAACTGAACTCTACCTATACCACACCTGAACCCCAACTCTTAATAACTTGAAACCAATACTCAGGTTCTCAGGAACCTGAGAATCAATGACCAATGTGTGAAATCCGACAGTACATACCAAATTTTCTCAGGTTTCGTTCATAGGTATCTCAGGAATTTCATAACTTGGTAAACCTCAGTTATTTCTATTTAACAGTGAATCAATACTACATATCCTGAATTCTCAGGTTTTAGTTTACTGTCCCTTCATGATACAACATATTACCAAAACAAACTGATACCAGTACTGGGATACATGAGTCCAATGCTCACCAAGACACCACTGCTCAAACACCTTGATATTACTCATGTATCCCAACCTTCACAACACTCTAATACAACTCAGGAAATCAAAACATTTCAAAATTTAATAAGAACTCAAATCTAGAAATGACAGTTTCCACCAATTTTTCCCTAATTCGAAAAGCCAACAAAACAACCAAACTCGAATTTAATTAGGAATATATAGTGTGCAAAGTTATAAACATACCAGACATGTCTACGTGTCCAGAAATTAGGACACGAAGTGTCCAAACTGAGAGTCAAACCAGTGTCAGAGACAGTGCAGTGCACTGTCTCGTACACGTGTGCAGAACTCGATAGGACACGAAGTGTCCTACCCTAGGTCTCGTGGTCGAGTCTAGAGCTAGGTAAAGTCTAGGGGTTCGTGTCTAACACCCTGAAATGGGCCAACGTGTCGCCGTGTCCGAGAATCAAACCCGTGTCAGTGGGCTTTTACACGTGCGTGTGTGTGTGTGCACGACCCGTGCAGTCGAGATATCTCCCAAAATACTTGATAATATTGCCTGAAATTTTGTGTGCACAGTGTCAGTCATTGCCCGCACCCACATGCAAAATTTCATGTGTCGGGGTGCCGGGTCGTGTCCGCTAGGACACCCGAGCAGCAGGATACTGCACGATAGTATCGTACAGCGTGTTCGTGTCCATTTTGGACACGGACACGGCTCTAAAACGTGCTCAGTGTTCAACATAAGTAATCTACATATCAAGGGCTTCAAAATCATGTAATTAGTTTTTGAAATTAACAATATTTATTTCTCTGTGACATTTCGTCGAACACGTATTTAAATAAACCGATACGTGTCCGATACGAACACGAAATGGACACAGATTCCTACCAAACTTGGGCTACACCTAGGGGGACCCTAAATGAATGCATCTATGGGAAAAAATTAGGAATTTACTAGGGTTTGTTGGGTTTTACCTATTGAGTGTTCAAACTCAATGTAAAGAGCCTTGATTCGACGTCTTCCTCGATTTTCTCCGGTTCAACCGTCCTCGAACCTTGCTAGCAAGCACCCACAAGTATCCTCTACTATTGGGGATGATGATGCAATTAATTTGACTCAATTTGGGCTCAATTTGGATTAATGGGGAGGAGTTTAGGGAAGAATAAAGTAGGGCTTTTCTAGGGTTTATAAAAGAGGCAATTATTTCTTAAGTGGGATACTTATAGAAGCCAGGGGGCTTGTATGGCTGTTAAAAACATTAGGGTTAGGGTTTTAGATTAGTGGTTGAGGTTCCTCCACCAAATTCCAAGCCTTCCTATTGGTTAAGGGTTCTTTTCACAAATATCCTAAAAGGAAAATATCTTTCCATGATAATATCTAGATATTACTAACCTTGGCACTTAGTAAGAATGTTCTAACCTTAATTCTAACCTCAAGACTAATCTAGGTTAGGTTAACTTCTAGGTTAAGGCATCACTAAAAGACTAGCACAATATTTAATTAATATAAATTACAAATTCACAAAATTGTTAAAATGACCAAAATACTCCTAGGCTAAAAATTAGTAATATGACATTCTAATCAGATGACTAGGCTCCCTTGGTCATGGTTGGTCTCTAGGCTTAGCAATTCTAGGGTTACACTAGTTAACCATCAAAATCACAATTTAATATTTTAAATAGTTTTAAAATAATTAAAAATAACCAAAAATCACAATATGATTTAAATATTATTATTAAATGATTATAATTACAAAATTTCAAAATTACCCTCATTTGGAAAACTGGGTGTTACAAGTCTACCCCCCTTAGAAGAATTTTGTCCTTGAAATTAAGATGATCATACTCCCTTTTAGGTCAAACCCCCAATCAAACAAGGTCAATATAATATGTAATCACAGTCCTACTGGTCGTGATTCCATAGTCTCGATCAGGGTAACTACGCTATCTTAATATATCACAAGCATATCCTGGCAGGTACTAATGGAATCACACATGAAGGTGAAAAGAAGGACAGGAAGACAGACCTGCTAACCCGTCACCCATAGCGTCGGTCTACTCGATTGTCAGCACAAAAGCCCTGCCCCTCTGAGGTATATCCCTCTGATGGTGCGGGGCACGGTGCTGCGCTATAGGTGGCCTAGCTCCCTCTATCTAATCCATGATACTCAAGTATCATCCACACTTATGTTCTATTCCATCATACTAGGGCACCATCTATATGGTATCTATTCTAAAATCTGATAATCATACCCGTCTATCCAGAACCATATTACCAGAATCCTCATTACGCCAGTAAGTACTATAGCGATAATCCATAGAGTCCGCGACTAAGGTACATACCTCTAGAATCATGGTATTTAAAATTTTCGCATTGCCGCTAGCTTGGCTGCGAAAACCTTAAATTTCTACACCCGAGAAATACATCCAAAATTAGACTCTATCTCATCGCCAAACCAGCTAATATGGCTGTAAAAGACTCTAGATTCTATGACTGAGGTACCTAGCCCATAATGTTATCTTGGTAGAAAATCAAGTCAACAATGAATACCAAGAATCAAATTCAACGATGAACAAGGAAGTAGACAGAAACTGTCGGAATCGAATTTCGAGATAGTTTATAATGAGATTCTCAAGGGTCATCCCAGGAATCTTCTCAAGTAGTCCTAACTGTGATTGAGTACACTCTCAACTAAAACCTATTCCTGAGTTCCTATCGCAGGCTGTAGTGATACTCTAGTTCGAATACCACTACATAATCTCGACCTGCATGGGCCACAACTAAAAATGTGTCACGACCCGCACCCTGTGTAGGGGCACGAGAAGTGGGTACGTCCAGCCTACGCCGCAGTGTCGGCGGTAGAACGCTGTCCTAGGTTACTATCTAATCAACAACTCACGCAATTATATAATGTACTTGTCAAATCTCAACTCCGAACGGAGGACAAGTATAGATATAATGAATCTCAATCACAGTCTAAGAACGATAAGATATCACAAAAGTTTATAACTAAAGACTAAACAACAATAATTTATAAACTACTAAATAATAATATCTCAAACAAACTCAAATACAAACTCGTATCTCAAGTTGTTACAATTCAAGTTCTAAAACATGAAAACTAAACCAAGTCTACTAGCTAGTCTCCCGATCACTCCTGAGAGTCGGGGCCATAGGTAGCTAAGCCATCTCCTGCTCCAAGGCAAGCAGGGCAAATGTCCTCAGGGCAATCATCTGTAATATTTTCAAAAGGTCCAGTCAGTACAGGAGCGAGTACAATTCATCAAGAAATTCCAAGTAAATGACAAAGAACAATAAAGCAGTTATAGACAGTTTTATTGATGAACATGGTAGTTTGTATACAGGTGATGGTATAGAGAAACAGTTAAGATACAAAGGAAGTAAGGTAAGTAAAACAAGAGAAGAATCATAGCAATAAAGACTGTAAATACAAACTAGCTGAACTAGAGCAACATGATATAAGTCCAGAATGTAAATATAAACAAGTGCAAAACCCAAGTAAATCTAGACAACATGAATCTGATACCAGGTGATTTCAGTACAAGATGAGTCCAGTATAAGATGATTCCAGTCATAGTGATCAATGATTCCAGGGTGAGTCCAGCCTATACTCTAACAGTGTGTTTTAAAATATCGAGATCGACATGTAAACGGCTGTAGGTAATACGGCACATCGCACACTCGCGAAGTGTGGGATGGCTATCATTCCAGTATAATTCCAAGGAAGTGGTTCCAGTATTTGGGTAATATTCACATGTCTACTCTAATATTTCCCTGTCCACAAGTACAAGTGAATCCAGAAAATGACACAAAAAATCGAGATGAGTCCAGCCAAACATAATGATACCAGTAAAAGATTCCAGAGTGATTCAAGTAGGTGGTTTCAGTAGTGATTCCAGAAGGTGATGCCAGTAGTGGTTCCAGAAGGTGATGCCAGTAGTGGTTCCAGAAATAGAGGCCAGACAAAATGGTATGTGTGTCGCATACATGAATCCAGAAATATCCATACGTGTTGTAAGAATCACATAAAACTAACTAGAACTGAAGTATAGTAATTGACAAGTAAATGAAAAAACTATCAGAGAATGTACTCACCTGACACTCTGAAAAGAGTAATATAATATCAGATGTCTGCACCGGAGTCACAATGTCCTAAATAAACCAGTATGGGTTATAATGTATTTAAAATAAGGTAAATGAAGTTTACGATGCAATCTACATGATTTCTAAGTCAATCTAGGTCAAAGTCAAACTCTAGTCAACTCTGGGTCAAACCAAGTCAATATCTAGTCAAACTAGGTCAATCAACAAGGCTATCTTGGTCAACTAGTTAGGGTTGGTCATTCATAAGTCTAAACAATAAGTCTATAATGTAAGCCATATATACTCTCAAGGCCTATGCCATCTATAGATACAATATATATAGGTACATACATTCTTGCATACATGTCCATTCATACATGCCTATATACATTGTATCCTATATTGCATCTCTACTTACTCTATAGTTACATTTCATTACATGTCTACATTGAATCTACACATTGCATATATACATTTATACATACTTGCATCTATACCTTACCTACATGCTTGCATATACATTATATTACATACATATATTCATATATGCATACATCTATACATATAGGGAAAG
Source organism: Iris pallida (assembly GCA_029216955.1). Classification (NCBI taxonomy): domain Eukaryota; kingdom Viridiplantae; phylum Streptophyta; class Magnoliopsida; order Asparagales; family Iridaceae; genus Iris; species Iris pallida. The sequence continues at coordinate 57,875 of JANAVB010019127.1, read as the reverse complement.
GGAACGGGAAAGGGGCTGTGTGTGGATAGGTTTGTGTGTCTTAGTTGCATAGTGAAGGGTAAATATATGGTACATGACAGTAGCTTGTAGGTCCTCAGCCTAGGTCCCAAACCAGTCCATGTGTGGTAGTGTGTGCTACCATGGTGTAGGAAAGTGTGTAAATCTAAAAACAGTGAGGGTGTGTCAATAGGAACAGTTAGAGTGTCAAATGACAGTTGTGTATAACAGCCAAATGCATTGACAACTTAGGAATTAATTAAATCTCAGATTCCAGTTAACCCCATCTTAACCCAACTGAACTCTACCTATACCACACCTGAACCCCAACTCTTAATAACTTGAAACCTATACTCAGGTTCTCAGGAACCTGAGAATCAATGACCAATGTGTGAAATCCGACGGTGCATACCAAATTTTCTCAGGTTTCGTTCATAGGTATCTCAGAAATTTCATAACTTGGTAAACCTCAGTTATTTCTATTTAACAGTGAATCAATACTACATATCCTGAATTCTCAGGTTTTAGTTTACTGTTCCTTTATGATACAACATATTACAAAACAAACTGATACCAGTACTGGGATACATGAGTCCAATGCTCACCAAGACACCACTTCTCAAACACCTTGATATTACTCAAGTATTCCAACCTTCACAACACTCTAATAAACTCAGGAAATCAAAACATTTCAAAATTTAATAAGAACTCAAATCTAGAAATGACAGTTTCCACCAATTTTTCCCTAATTCGAAAAGCCAACAAAACAACCAAACTCGAATTTAATTAGGAATATATAGTGTTCAAAGTTATGAACATACCAGGCATATCTATGTGTCCAGAAATTAGGACACGAAGTATCCAAACTGAGAGTCAAACCAGTGTCAGAGACAGTGCAGTGCACTGTCTCGTACACGTGTGCAGAACTCGATAGGACACGACGTGTCCTACCTTAGGTCTCATGGTCGAGTCTAGAGCTAGGTAAAGTCTAGGGGTTCGTGTCTAACACCCTGAAATAGGCCAAAGTGCCGCCGTGTCCGAGAATCAAACCCGTGTCAGTGGGCTTTTACACGCGCGTGTGTGTGTGTGTGCACGACCTGTGCAGTCGAGATATCTCCCAAAATACTTGATAATATTGCCTGAAATTTTGTGTGCACAGTGTCAGTCATTGCCCGCACCCACACGCAAAATTTCATGTGTCGGGGTGCCGTGTCGTGTCCGCTAGGACACCCGAGCAGCAGGACACTGCACGACAGTATCGTACAGCGTATTCGTGTCCATTTTGGACACGGACACGGCTCTAAAACGTGTTCAGTGTTCAACATAAGTAGTCTACATATCAAGGGCTTCAAAATCATGTAATTAGTTTTTGAAATTAACAATATTTATTTCTATGTGACATTTCGTCGAACACGTATTTAAATAAACCGATACGTGTCCGATACGAACACGAAATGGACACAGATTCCTACCAAACTTGGGCTACACCTAGGGGGACCCTAAATGAATGCATCTATGGAAAAAAATTAGGAATTTACTAGGGTTTGTTGGGTTTTACCTATTGAGTGTTCAAACTCAATGTAAAGAGCCTTGATTCGACGTCTTCCTCGATTTTCTCCGGTTCAACCGTCCTCGAACCTTGCTAGCAAGCACCCACAAGTATCCTCTACTATTGGGGATGATGATGCAATTAATTTGACTCAATTTGGGCTCAATTTGGATTAATGGGGAGGAGTTTAGGGAAGAATAAAGTAGGGCTTTTCTAGGGTTTGTAAAAGAGGCAATTATTTCTTAAGTGGGATACTTATAGAAGCCAGGGGGCTTGTATGGCTGTTAAAAACATTAGGGTTAGGGTTTTAGATTAGTGGTTGAGGTTCCTCCACCAAATTCCAAGCCTTCCTATTGGTTAAGGCTTCTTTTCACAAATATCCTAAAAGGAAAATATCTTACCATGATAATATCTATATATTACTAACCTTGGCACTTAGTAGGAATGTTCTAACCTTAATTCTAACCTCAAGACTAATCTAGGTTAGGTTAACTTCTAGGTTAAGGCATCACTAAAAGACTAGCACAATATTTAATTAATATAAATTACAAATTCACAAAATTATCAAAATGACCAAAATACCCCTAGGCTAAAAAGTAGTAATATGACATTCTAATCAGATGATTAGGCTCCCTTGGTCATGGTTGGTCTCTAGGCTTAGCAATTCTAGGGTTACACTAGTTAACCATCAAAATCACAATTTAATATTTTAAATAGTTTTAAAATAATTATAAATCACCAAAAATCATAATATGATTTAAATATTATTATTAAATGATTATAATTATAAAATTTCAAAATTATCCTCATTTGGAAAACTGGGTGTTACAGATCTCGCGAAAGTATGAGACTTTTCTGCGTGAGATTGGTCTTTATCACGCTATTCGGGGCACCAGCCACGGCTTACCTGTAAACAAGAAGTTATTCATGGCTTTGTTGGAGATGTACAACTGCCGTACGGGAACCATCTATATCCCTGTAGAGGAAATGGGGCTGGCACTCCATGAGATGCATGCGATTTCCAAACTTCCTTGGGGGGATGAAGCTTTTGAAGTATACACTCGTACGAATGAGGAGTTCGAAGAGCTGGAAGAACGATATCCGGGATTCATGGCTACTTATCAGGAAATACTGTGCCACTATAGTACGTGCCTGCAGATAGCCAAAAAGGAAAGCAGCTTGGAAGGGAATGCTCCCATACTAAGGACTGGGTGAACTATCTCTTCTCGACGGGAGCCTCAGGCCGAGTTACTTCTCGAAGTCCTCAATCCCGGGAGGCGGTTCTGGCTTTGATGTCATCAACAAAGAGGGTGGCCTCCACCAGCGACAGATTTGGGTTCAAGACCGACTCTTTTGGTTATTTTTATCAGGATACCCAAGAACTGTCAGAGAAGGCACTTTTAGCAGGATTTTTGATGGTATGGCTGCAAAATTGTGTCGTCCAGGAGGAGCTTGTTCTATTAAAAGGCTCAGCCGTAATTTTATTCTTCCTGCTGTGAAGCTAGTTTTTAGAGTGAAACTAGCTCTTCTTCCGGCCATGGTGTGCAGCATACACCGTAGCCTTCGTACTTTTACGTCCAAGGTGATCGTCCGCGAGGTGACAAAAGACTTTGAAAGGACTGAGCTGCCCTGTCATTATCTGATGGGGTGGCTATTAATGTACTATCGGTCTTTGATGAGACCGGGTTCTGAAGACGGCATGATTGCTGATGACGCTTTTATCTTCCGTTATCGCAACGAGCCTTGACAGTATGATACCATGCGTGCCTGCCGGATGGCGCTGGCGAGAGCAGATAGGTACAACTTTTTCGTATCCGTTCCTCGTTTCACTGCTGAGGAAATAACGGGCGTTCATCTCGAAGGTATTGGTCCTCCTCAACTTCTAGACGGCCAGATGCTCTTGTGGTTGCGTAACATCCGTTCCGCCCACCTGGTATACCGTAATCGTAATGTCGTCTTCCTGGAACCTTACCTATCCAGCAGGTTTTCTCGTCAGTTTGGGTACAGTCAACTTTTTCTAGATAGTCCCAGCTCTTGTCTGGGTTTTGAGGGTAGCCTTCTTGACGGCATCAGGGCCTGGCATTACTATGATACATTCCATACCCGTGCCACTTTCTCGGTTCCTGCTATTGAGGCGTCGATAGAGATTTTGTACATGGCGGCCTTGTACCATGTCATGGCGAACAAGCTCCCCATTGGTTTTAGCCCGGATACCAGTTTTATCGTTGGTACTGGCTTGGATGAGAAGCCCCAAGGGGCCAAGACAAGGAAGAAGAAGAAGAATAGAGTCGAAGTGCCCGACTCAGACTCTACCACTGTGGATGATGAGGACGAGGAGCGTGATGCAGATGACTCTTCTTTCCCGGTGGAAGATGTTGGGTTGGATCAGCCGTATGTCGCACCTGGTTCTGTACGGAAGCATAGCAGACAAATCTCCCCTGTTAGCGGTATTACTCACTCCCGAAAATTGGCTGCGACCAGATGTCGCAGGCTAACTATAAGAGAGAGAAGCGAGGAGGTCGACCCCGCTTCAGAGGTAATGTGAATTACTACCATTTTTATTCAGTTCTTTGTTTCCTCCAGTTTTGATCTATAATCATTTTCTTTCTCTCCCGTAGGTATCAGAAGAAGAGGAATCTCAAGTCGCCGAGGTCATGACTCAAGATGATGGGGGTTCCGACAGACCTGTCCCCGAAATTACAGAATTTTATCAAAATGACGGTGATAGATTCGTACCTCCCTCTGGGTGGCTGGGACAGAAGAGCCAGCAAAATTTAACTTGGAAGTCGCGGGTGAGGAGACCACGTCAGCTGCGAGCGAGTTACAACCTCCATGCTCCTTTCCTGGTAAGATAAGCCAAATTTTAACTAGCGAGGAGGCCTATCTGCTCTATCATCACGTCCTTCGGGTTACGTCGATTGATGGTTCATCTGGACATATAGGTCCTGCCTCTCCAGTGCCGATGATGGCCATTATTGAGACAGGCTCTGTCGAAGGGGCATTGGCAGAGAGGAGCGTACTTCCTCTCCTTCCGGTTCGTCTTGAGGGGCCTTTCGCTGTCTCGAGTTCAGAAAGTCAAGTTGTGGGACAGTCGAGGCAGGGGATAATAGTCCTTGCATCTTCTTCTGTTCATGTGGCTCCGAGAGTCGACCTCTCTGCCCTGCCAAGTGTACAGGCTCTTCGAGTGGCGGAGGAAGAGTTAGCTGCTATCCGCGTATCGTTTCGCTCAGAATTTGTCCCCTTGGTGGCAAGTTCTAGCGCACCTCCATCAACATTGTCGGCCACGCTTCCTTTGACGTCGTCATCTACAGAGGTTCTGGACGAAGTGTTACAGGACGTGGTTGGCAGCTTTTATCGTCACCTGAAGAGGGGGATAGTGGCTGCTGTGGAAAGAGGGACCTCTTTCGTCTTGGCCGGGCAATGTGCCCAGGGTCATATTGATATCCTTAAGAGTCTTCCTGGTGGGGCAGGGGTAGCCGTGCTTCTGGAGGCAAAATTGCTAGAGGCTGATCAGCTGGTGGACCAGCTTCAGGTGCTGCGGCAGGCTGATCTGTCTGCTACTATAGATCAGGAGCGCGGTTTCTTCGCAACTATTGTAGAGAAGGTAAGGGATGCTCGGGATAAGACCAGGCCGGCCATGCTGAAGGACCTCCGCGATCTGTCTGATCGATATAATGAGTTGAGTCGCGAGAGTGAAGATGTTACGGCTCGGGAAGCGACTGCCTCCCATGGGATCATTGACACGCGGGAGCAGATCCTTGAGCTTCAGAGGAAGTTAGCTTTCCTGGAGTATGAGCTTGAGGCTGCCCGTACCGAAAAGGGGCTAATTATCTAGGAGGCTGACAGAGTGAATCGAGCTTCGGCTGATCTGGAAATTGCCCTGAAGAAGTTGGAGGACGACTGGCAGGCACACATGGACTTGGATAATACGGAGCGTTTGTCCCAGGAAGCGGAGCGCCGAGCTAAACAGCGGCTTGATCAGGAGACCACCTTGGTGAAGAACCGTCTCCTGGAATTATGTAATGTCGAACCATAGACGACTTTTTTTCTCCTTTGTTATTTTCGTTCTTTTTCTTTCTTTGAATAGGACATTATCCCTAGAACATGTAGTACTTTTTTCCTTCCAAATAAAAGAGCATGCTTTATTCCACCCTTTATTTGCACTGTCTGTTGTGCTTGTGGTGTTATGGTAGCATTTGCCCCGAATGGGGGACTTGTTTGTGGAACTATTACCCTTGGCATACCTTAGTTTTAGGTACGAATAACAAGTTTGATAGGGATACCTAGAACAATTCCACGACAAGGTGATTGTGGACGTTCCGGGTATCGGGAGAGAGAATGCCATGGAGCAGTTGGGCTCCCGGGGCATGATGAGGAATGGTGGGCCTGTACTAAGAAATTTAGCAAAGGACATTCGTGGGCCTATTATCCTTGGCGTACCCTGCCTTAGGATATGGATAATAGGATGAAAGGGAACCAACATACTTACTCAGAGGTAATGAGGACATGGCAAGTATGGGGGTTTTGCCGCGAAGTCTTCCTACTCAGAGGTAATGAGGACATAGCAGGATTGGACTCAACGGAGGATATTTGTGGTCAACAGGGGACATTTGTGGACCTATTATCCTTGGCGTACCCTGGTTCAGGATACGGATAATAAGACGAGAGAGAACCAATCATACTTACTCAGAGGTAATGAGGACATGGCAAGTATGAGGGTTTTACCGTGGAGTCTTCCTACTCAGAGGTAATGAGGACATGGTAGGAATGGACTCAACGGAGGATATTTGTGGACCTATTATCCTTGGCGTACCATGGGTTTTTTTGGTACAGATAATAAGTCGAGGGAGGACCAACATATTTACTCAGAGGTAATGAGGACATGGCAAATATGAGGGTTTCTTCGATGGAGCCTTCCCACTCAGAGGTAATGAGGACATGGCAGGAGTGGGCTCCATGAAGGGGTACATAGAATGACTCAGAGGTAATGAGGACATGGAAGTTCTATGTAGAGGGGTGATTTGTTTTTGGCGGAAGTGAAACGACTCAGAGGTAACATCGACGTGGTCGTTTTAGAAATTTTGTGGATCCGTTACCCTTTTTTGTGCACAGAGAGTGCGGGTAGTGGATCATGATGGAGGAGCTATTTCAGAGAAATAAGTTCAGAGGTATGATCATACATGACTTACTACCTAAAAGAGTGACCGAAATGTGAGTTCAGAGGCACCTGCGGGTACATAACTCGATAATCTGGGAGAGTTGGAGTGTAAGTTCAACAGCACCAGCGGGTACATAACTCGATAATCTGGAGTGTTGTGGATGTGAGTTCAGCGACACCAGCGGGTACATAACTCAATAATCTGGGATTTTTGTGAATATGAGTTCAGCGGTACCAGCGGGTACATAACTCGGTAATCTGGAAATGTCATTTAGACATAATATTTTTTCAGGAACTTACCGTTGACTGGTAGCATGAGCAAGTCTCCGTTTTGTTTTGCGAGGCGGTAAGCACCGTTGGAGAATACGGCCTCAATGATAATTGGACCTTCCCATTTTGGCTGGAATTTGCCGGCGGTTTTGTGAGTCATGACCATCGGCCTCCGAACTGCCAGGACGAGATCGCCCACTTGGAATGTTTTGATTTTAACCTTCTTGTTGAAGGCTCCGGAGATGCATGCTTGGTAAATCTTGATTCGTTGCTGAGCCAAGAGGCACTTTTCATCTAAGGCCTCCAACTCTTGTAGTCGGCGACGGTAGTTATCGTCCGTCGTCAATTGATAAGTGAGGGCGACGCGGAGCGAGGGTATTTGAGTCTCCAATGGGAGAACTGCCTCAATCATATACACCAAGAAGAATGGTGTGTTCCCTGTGGCTATTTGGACTGTAGTACGGTACGCCCACAAGCATTCACCAAGCTTCTCGTTCCAGTCGCGCTTATTGGATGACACGAACTTCTTGAGTAACTTGATGATGGTTTTGTTGAATGCTTCTGCCAACCCATTCGCTGCCGAATTGTATGGTATCGAAGCAATATTCTGGATGCGGTGCTTATCGCAGAACCGATAGAAGGCATGGCTTGCAAACTACGAACCATTATCGTGGATGATCCTTCGGGGCAGTCCAAAGCGATAGATGACGTGATGCTTGAGGAAGCTGATCACGTTTGAAGTTTCGACTTCTGTAAGCAGAACAGCTTCCGCCCAGTTGGGGAAGTAATCTGTGATTGCGAGTATGAAGCGATGTCCTCGGGAGGAAGGTGGAGTAATCGGACCGATGATATCCATTCACCATGCTTCGAATGGCCAGGATGCTACCGTCGGATGTAGAAATTTTGATGGTTGGTGGATGAAGTCCGCATGGACTTGGCAAGCTTTGTACTTTCATGCATAGTCTATCGCATCCGCTACCATCGTAGGCCAGTAGTAGCCCATTCGGCGAAGACGGTCTTGCAATTTTGGGCCAGGCTGATGGGTCCCGCAGACACCATCATGAGCTTCGCGTACGGCTTCTTTGGCTTCAGCGTTTGACATACATCGAAGCAATAATCCATCGTAGGATCGACGATATAGCATTTTTGTCTATATATCGTAGAAGAATCTGAGAGAACGCCTTCTGATAGAGGTAGCCTCTTTTGGGTTCTCGGGCAGGATGTCGTAAACTACGAAGTCAATGAATGGTTGTCTCCAATCTGGGACTTCGTCGATTGCCTGAGCGGAATAACTCGCCACGAATTGAACATTGTTCTTGGGACAGACCAGTTCATGGCCTATCACATCCATCGATTGACGAGTATGATTTGGCACTGCTAGGGAAGCGGCAAGGCCTGCTAAGACATCGACTTCGATATTTCGGAGTCTGGGAACATGTTTGATGAAGAATCCCTCGAACGATGAGATGATATTGATTGCTATTTGGTGATAGGGGATCATGTCTTTATGGCGAACTTCGTATGAACCCCGAATCTGGTTGACGATTAACTGTGAATCGCCGTATGCTTCAAGATATTCTACCCCCAGCTCTCTTGCATGTTGGAGGCCAATGACCAAAGCGTTGTACTCGACCATATTGTTAGAGCAGGGTTCTATGAGGGAGTAAGCGTGATTGATCACCAATCCGGAAGGAGAAACCAGCACCACCCTGACTCCGACGACGATGTTGTCCTTAGGTCTGGTCCTTGAGGCGCCGTCGAAGAACATTCACCATATATCATCGTGAGAGGTTGCATGCGAGTCGGCGACCTTATTTGGGATTCTTTCATATATTCTGGACGACTCCGAGCCTGGGTGGACTGCCAAAAAGTCTGCCAGGGCTTGACCTTTAACAGCCTTTTGTGGGACGAAGATCATATGGTAGGGGGACAGTAATATTGCCTATGTAGCGAGGCGAGAGCTGAGTGCCCCAGGTTTCTTCATGAGGACCCTAAGGGGGTTGACTCGTGAGATCACATGTATGGTTTGTCCTGTGACAGTGTCGCGTCTTTTGAATGGCGAACACCAGGACGAGGCATTCCTTCTCCACGGTTGTATATCGGTGCTCTGGCCCAATCATCATTCGGCTGAGGTAATATATAGCTTGCTCATGGCCTGCATCATTGTTTTGTGCTAGCAGAGCGTCGAAGGAATGCTCCATTGCTCGTACATAGAGCAGGAATGGTTTTCCAACAACCGGGACCACCAGGACTGGAGGGTTCGACAAATATTCTTTGATGCTGTCGAAGGCACGCTGACATTCTTCGTCCCATACGAATGAGACGCCCTTCTTCATGAGATGGGTGAATGGCTGACAACGCCCAGAGAGGTTGGAAATGAACCTCCTGATGTAAGCTAACCTCCCTTAGAGGCCTCGAGATTTCTCGGGGGACCCATCTCTATGATTGCCTTTGTCTTCTCAGGGTCTACGTAGATACCTTGGGCGGTGATGATAAAACCCAAGAACTTTCCGCTGGATATGCCCAAGAAGGATTTTGTGGGATTCAACTTCAGGTTGTGTGCTCGCATCAGGTCGAATACCGTCCTCAGATCCTGGACATGGTCTCCCTTATGGCGACTCTTGACGGCGATGTCATCAACATAGCGCAACACGGTCTTGTGCAAGTGATCCCTGAAGATGATACTCATGGCTCTTTGATATATGGCTCCAGCATTCTTTAAACCGAAAGGCATGACTGTGTAGCAGTATGTGCCAATCGGTGTTCGGAATGATGTATGCTTTTCGTCGTCAGAAGACATCCTGATTTGGTTGTACCCCGAGAAACCATCCATGAATGACATGCGTTCGAAGCCGCATGTGTTGTCGATCATGATGTCTGTGATAGGGAGGGGGAATTCATCTTTGGGACATGCCTCGTTTAGATTACGGAAGTCGATGTAGATTCGAATCTTTTCGTTCTTCTTGAGGACCGGTACTATGTTGGCGACCCAGTCTGGATGTTGCTCCTCGCGTATAAAGCCGCTGGCTATGAGTTTGTTGACTTCGGCTTCGATTCTATCCATGATGCCTGGGCGGAAGCGTCATTGTTGTTGCTTGACTGGCTTTGCATCTGGCCGAATATTGAGTTTGTGAAGAGCAATATCGGGATTTAACCCCGGCATGTCTTCATAGCTCCAGACGAACACATCAATATATTCATTGACAAGTTCCAGTAGCGACTCTCGCTCTTCATATGTCAGGCTTTTACTGACGAAGATTGGTTTTGGAGAAGATTCGTCGCCGAGGTCGACCTGTATAACTTCAACTTCAGTAGAAGGTTCTCTTTGTTCAAACCGCTTCTCCTATTGTGCATCCAGCTGTTGGGCCCACGGTACCAACTCAAGGATTTCAGGAATGTCTTCATCTTCTTCGTAAGCGTCGGCGAATGCCATGTTGACTGACAGGACTTGTCTGAATACGTCTCCGATGTTGGTATCCGAATCAGAAGTTGGTGACCCAGTTGAATGTGAATGCCAGTCGCATTCCTCATCCGAACTTTCAGGGGTCGTTGTGGGCGTAACATACCCTAATCCATATCGGGTCTTGTTGTAGTAGTCCCGTGGTTTGCCAGCTGGGACTGGTGGCTTTAAAGGTAATCGTCGCCCAGTGCCGTAGTTTAAACCTGGCATAGTCTCCAGATCATACCCCTGTTTTAGCATGAGGTATTTGGATTGGGGGCTATAAAGATACAAAGGCAGTCTCCCGGCATCTGATTCAAGATCGACCTTCTCTATGGTGAAGGGTCGTGGGTCGTCTTTTTGGCCGAAGATGATTGGATGGTCCCCTTCCTCGATTATGCGGTAAGCATCTTCCACTGGAGTAAGCTGGTTTGCGGTGTACATATTTGTCACTTGTGTGTGTAGGTGAGTGCCTATACCGTGTTCCATAGCATACATTGTACAAAGCTTATTAAGCTCGAGGTAGTTCAAAGATAGCCCTTTATTGATGAAGTAAGGTATCTTTTCTAGCGGGATTACATCCGAGGGAACATCAGTGTGGGCAGCCACATACTTGGCTAGCTCGGTTCTTCTTTGGCCACCCCCTGTATAAATGAAGACTGAGAGGATGACCTGGGCGGCTTGATCGTTAGGGGTTCTGTCGATGGAGCAGAACGTGGAGTCGTTGGCAAACTAGCGACTCCCAGTTTGGTACTCGATACTGGACGGGGAGTTGTTGGCTCGCTAGAAGCCCCAGACCTTGTATCGGGGTGACGACTCTTCTTGGGAAGGCGTATCGTCATTGGATTGTCGGAGGGGTTGAGCTTCTCCATTTGTGGTTGGCCGACTATAGGCAGCCTGATTGTCAGTGGCTCCATTGTGGGTCTGGGCGCTTGGCCGGACCTTGGCAGCCAGAATATCATTTGCTCTTCTTGTGCCGAGAGGCTGATTGCGTCCTTATGCAGAGTGGCTGTAAGAGGCGCGGACTTGCCAGGTTTGCGAGCTTGGAGGTGGATCGTCAGAGGTTCTTCTGATCCGGTGGTTGTCTCGGTACGAGTTTGCACATCTCCTTCACCAAGGTGCCTCTTCGACTTTTTGTATAGGCAGGAGTCTGAGTAGTAGGATTCGACCCCTTTGAAGGGATCGATGTCGACAAATCCTGTCCTCACGAAGTCGCATTTATCGACATACTTGAAGCACTGATGCAGAGTGGAAGGTACGATCATGTAATCGATTATCCAAGGGCACCCCAAGAGGATGTTATAGGAAGTGTCTGCGTCTATGACGTAACAGGTTACTTCTGAGTGAAGGTCGCCAATTTGGCACTTCAAGCGAATCTTCCCAATCGGGTAGCTCCTGCCCGAATTAAAACCGCTGATGGCGGTGCTTGTTGGCGTCAGGCGATGCATAGGAATACGGAGATGATGTAACAGACCCTTCGGAATGATGCTTATGGAAGAACCAGGATCAATGTGCATCCGGTCCACCTTTACGTCGCCGATGTATCCAGTGTATTATAATAGACGATCGTGCAGGTTGGTTTTGATGAACATATCCTGCGGAGTGAGGACAATATTGGGCATCGCTCCCGTGCAAGCGCTGTCTTGGAGATCTGCAGGCGGGCTCTCTCCCGTGAGGTTGACCTGTGCCAGATAGGCGTCGGCATTCTGGAGTGCATCGCTCAATGCCGCACGAACATCCTTCGAGAGTCTCAGGAGCTCGTATAATGACAATTTGGCCGGTGTGTTGGCCAATTGCGCCAAGATGTCGAAGTTGTAGGGCCTCTCCAGCCCCTGCGGTGCCTCTTTTCGGAGGGATTTGTCAAAGCGAGTCTCCTTCGGCCTAGGCTTGTCGGTCGTCGGAGGCTGAGAAGGTTCCAGAGCGTCAGCAATAGCTGGCTGATGATCTTCAGTCGAGTTATCAGCCACAGGTTGGGATTGTGCCCAGACCGGGTAACGACAGCCGTGACTTCTTCGACATCTGCCGAGATTGTGCGGCAGGATCTGACTTTTTTACTCTTATTTTTACGAATGAAAGGTGGTGTGGATTGAGTCACCTCGAGTACCAGGTCCGGATGGACCCACATGACCTCCCCCCATGATGTGGTGAGGGGCACTAGACCAGTAGCCTGATCCCGGGAAGGCAGAAGATTGGCGATTTCCATTGTTGCCAGAGGGATGGGTACCATACCGTCTTGAGTTTCTGTTGGAGGGAAGTCGCCGAATTGTACTGACACCATATTGGCTGCCATAGTTACCTCTTCAAAATCGATGGCCAGAGCGTTCGAATCGATGAGATGTTGGATGTACCATTTTAGTTGGTAGCAGTTATGTGTAGCATGGTGGACGTAGCGGTGGTAATGGCAGTACTTTGGGTTCTCCATTTCCGCCGGCCGAGGTTCCCGTCTTGGTGGAGGGAGCTGAATTCTGTCTCCTTGTATGAGCATGTCCAAGATGGGCTTGATGTGGCCGTCTTCGAAAGAGTAGGTAATTTGCGGCCATTGTTTGTCTGCCGATTTTGACTCAGGTTTCTGCGCTGTGTCGGTCACCATAGCCTGCTTGCGCTTGTGTCTCGATCGTTGACGGAGCTAACCCCATTGTTATTGTTGGCATTAGGACGCCAACCCTTGTCCTCTTCTTCTGAGATGTGCAATCCCAGTTGGCGAGCCTTCTTCAATCGTTCTTCGGCGCTAGTGGCACTGATAATAAACGTCTTCCAGTCCTTAAATTGACTTTCGTCCATCCAGAGATTGATTGTAATGACCCGCTCCATCCTAGCGAAACGCCGATTCAAACGGCAAGTGCAACGACTCAAACGAGCCGTCGACCCAAAAAGTTGGCATCGACCTAATGAAGAATCGATGCAAGGCTTACATTGGCCCGTCAAGATGAATCCAGACTTAGACTTTCAAAGACGCGCTCGGAGTGTCGCTCGCCCGATGCGAACATCGCTAAGGTGGGTGGCTCCGATGAACCCGTCTGTGCTTAGCCTATACACATAACAATGCGGACACTATCACGAAAATTGCTAGGCGATAACCCCGTACATGCTAATAAATGACTCAATGCACCTAGCTAAGAGAATAATTCCATCTTGTATGTTTGTATAGAATATGGAAAGAAATATGGAAAATATGAGAACTCTCGTACCGCGCTCCACGCTCTTGCTACGGCACAAGCTTACGTTCAAGTTCCCCATGCGTTCAACAATCAAACAATGAATGGGTTACAACAATGAAACGGAAAGACTATCGACAAAGTCGTTCCGAGTAGAGTTAGCAACATTGAAAGACTATAGGACCGATGGGTCGCCAAGGCGACTCCCGCACGAGGAGTCGCAAAATGTATGAATGAATGAATGAACGAATAAGTGAATGAATGAATCAACGAATGAAAGAATGAATACGTGAATAAATCGATGGACAAACGACACGGGCGTTGTGTGGAGTATACCGTGGCCTTATAGTTGAAAGATAAGAAAAGAAAGAATGGTTAGCGACAGGTGTGACGGGCACGTACAACGGGGCTCGCTACCCGCGCTGCACGGACGCCAACCTGGTCGATAACGCATTATGGCTAAGGGTTAGCCTACGGCTCAGAGATAGCCGTTAAGTTAAATAACAAGATAATACGAAATGGTCGTAGACAAACGGCACGGGCGTTGTGTAGAGTATACCGTGGCCGTATAGTGGAAGGATTCTGCGGCACGGGTGTTGTGTGGAGTATACCGTGGCCGGCCTAGGCGGAATCAAAACGGGGCTTACGGGCAGCCTGGGTGCGGGCTTGGGCACCAGGAGACGTAAGCACAGGGTATATTCAAGAGACTTAACGGGGTGTACCAGCCATCACCTTATGCTAAGTTGAGAAATACCACAGGAGAATGTCCAAAATGGCTTGTAAAGCCAGCGACCCGTGCATGTAGATTAAGTGGACTATGCTGGTGGCAATCCACGTGCAAGTCCTTGCATTGAAATCAAAGTAGTCTAAGTTAAATGAACAAGTGCCTCCTGAACATGCTCGAAATACAACACTCGGAACATGCTTGAAATATAACGTGCTAGAACATGCCCACGACGCGCTAGAACCCGAGGCAGTAACACACCCTTGACACTGAATGCTTTCATGAATCATATCTAATTGAAATATATGTACTGTTGTCTAACTTGGTTTACTTTGGACAGGGAAGGCCGGACGGTAAGTATGGATAAGTCGTGCATGCATTTCCATGCACACACTTGAATTCTGCAACACGAGATAGGTTATGCAATATGCCATGAAATTGATCCTAAGGCAAGATTAGAAAGACAATGAATGATAGAGATGCACAAAAGTAAATGGAACGTGTTCGGTAATGATAGCATTGTGGGCGAGCTAGCCTCCCCACCAGTGCATAACAATGTACTGATAACCCCACAGTCTGCATGCAGGATGCAGGAGACGCCGGTGGGTGCGGAGCTTCCATCGAACGTGCTAAGACGCAGAGCTATCTCTGGGCCTTGGAGCGTAGCAAGGAGCTGGAGCACCATATACGGGACATAATGTATCGGAACATCGCCATGAATTATTCCATCTTGTAAGCCACTTGGCATGCCCTTTTTATGTTTCAGAGAGAGAGAGCTTGAGCGAATTGTAATATCGGCCTAGCGCCGCTTGTAAACTTCTTGAATATCAGTAAAAAGTTTGATTTCGTATTCAACTTGTGTGTTCGTTTACTTTCTGCTGCAAATGGGGACACTCTGTGCGACTCTGTGGCCTAGCATCAAATCGGCCGTTTCTGGACTTGGCCTTGCACGGGCGCAACCTAGGCCCGTGCGGCATCACGCCTTAGCGAGAACGATCGCTCCTATGGGAGCGGGGCGTGACAGATTGGTATCAAAGCACGACTTTACGTCCTTGGACTTCATTCGATTTTCTCAGTTTTGAAAGCTCGGTTGGTTACAAAAGAAGTGTGCGCTCTCTCTCTCGTTGTGCCTTGGGATGTTCTATACAATAAGTCTAATATTTTCGAAAGCTCGTATAAGTACTCGGGTGATCGGGACCGATAGGCGAAGGCCTTTGTGCCACTATGACGGACTTGATAGGCGAAGGCCTTTGTACCAAACCACGACGAACTTGAGTTGGACGGAATCGATGCTAAGAGTTAGCAAATGCGAGGCGTGCTTGAATAAGCTTACGCTGACGACAACAAACGAGTACACGAGACCCGAGTATAGTTCGAACGGGATGGTCATGCATGCAGCCTTTTGGCTAAGTTGTGCGGAGTATCGCGCACCTAGACTCTTTGGTGCAAACGAGTTGCGAACGAGAATAAGTGAGCGTGCAAACTTGAATGTAGTCCGTACGGGATGGTTAAGCGGTACAACTTAGTCCGCGTGTCGCGCACCTCGACTCTTGGGTGCAATCGGGTTGCGAGCGATGTCAATGTATCGCTCGATCGAGAACGGAGATACACTTTGAGTGTATATCGATAGGAATGCTATCGAGTTAACACTTAGGCACATACAAAAAATTGATTTGGATTTTGAGGAATGAGCGAACGCGCAATTGGACATGTCGATCGGGAGTCGAATAACCTTCGAGGATTTGTAGAATGACTTGACTCCGAGTGGTGTATATGATAGCTTTGAGGAAGAATAAGAGTGAGCATCGATGACCAATCGAGTGGCTCGAACCCTGAGTGGTGTATGGACATTATAGAAAATGGTTCGAGCAAAACTAAAGGAATTACGGATAGAACGAGTATGTCAACGAGGCGATGCGATCGCGCAAAGCCTTAGAACGCGTTGCGCTTAGTTGGTCGTGACTTCGAATGTCCCGAACGAGATATCGCTGTATAACTTGTCAATGGGCAACGCGAGTTAGAAAATAGTTCGGAACGAAGAATGAAAATGAATGGTCTTGATCGAGGAAACTTAGAGGATCGCGCGTACGATTTGGGATTGATTCAAATGAAATGTGACTTGAGTTTTGAACAACGATCTTGAAACGTGCTTGAGGAATAGCGATCGAACTTGATCTTGAATATCGAGGAAATTGTGGAATATCCAACTCGGACAATAGCATCAGTCGTACGACTCGAAATTGGTTGCAAAGGAAGATCGTCAGGTTACGCATATCGTCGATGGCATTGAGGCGTATCAAAGATCGATATACGATAACTCGGGGGCACTCTGACTCGGCGAATGACGGTCGTGCAAATGTCATTGTTCCGTTGGATGCTATACTTGAAATGTTAAAAAAATGTGTCGAGGAAAAGATAGATTTGGCTCGAGGATTTTCTAGTTGAACGCATGATGGTCAGACTATCGAATTGATTTGGCTTGGATGAGAATAAGAATGCTTGGATTTGCTTCGTTGACAACCACAACGTTGACATTCTTGTCTTATGCGAGCGCAACTCCAGCCTCGCACATACGTCATGCCGGATTAGGACGATCACTCCGCGTGAGCGCTGATATGGTGATTCATACAGCGGAAGTAATTGAACTTGGATGGCGTGGCAATCTGATTGCTTCGACTTGTGCTTTGATGCGAAGGTGGACTCGAGAATGACTTAGTGTGTGTGACGGATGAATTTGAGGATTGAGTAGGTCCAATCCGCGTATCGAGAATGGGTTAGTCTAAAACTCAAACAAGAGTTACGCCCCGATGAGAATAATTATTTCGCGGGAGCGTTGCATGATGATTCATGAACCGCCGTGGATAATCGGACTTGCATGAGATTGGGGCGCAATGTATTGTCGAGCTGGATGACCTCGTGATCGAATACATGAATTGGTTAGGACTTGTGGTTGAATGAAATTGAATATGTGTAACGTAAGTCTTGATGCGGATTAGGTGATCATGCTCGATGTTTAGAAATCTGAGTGACGCGAGCTTGGGTAGAAACTCCCGTACAAACGAACAAATGGTTTGACCATAGGATTTGGGGCGAGCGCCGTGCAACGACCTTGCACGATGAGCCGTGGACATAACTTGTAACTATGACTTTGTGAGCTGACCTAGCGGATAGGCGGACGACCCTATGCCGAGCGATTGAACCTGTGTGGTTTACGGTATCGTCTGGACGGACGAATGACTTGTGGCAGCAAGACTTAGAGTAGGACGGCGAACAGAGAGTGTGCGTGAACGACGATGAGATTGGCCCCAAACGAATGGAATGATTGGAATGGATGATGCGCAAGTAAAAGTTGGGATAACGAATTGAATCATTGATAGGAAGACGGACTCGATGATAGTACAATACTTGGTTTCGAATCGGACGGGAATTACTTAGATTTGGTCGACCCCGCTAAGAAGAAATCATACTGATTTCGTAGACAAGAGCGCTTGAGAAGCGAACCGGATCGTCTCGAGGACCGAGATAAATGATATGTGATACAAACATGAGTTCGGTTTTAAATCGAAGTTAGCAAAAATGATCGGCAAATCAAAACTATCACGAGTAGCTTGTCCGACTTCGCTAGTCGCTAAGCTTGGTTGAAATGTACGTATTCGGGGGACGCCTTGAATACGTGCACGATCCAAACTCAGCGATATGATGAACTCGAATGCAGCTGCAAGTGGGTGTTGAGATGCGCATGAATGAATAAGTGAGTTTGCCCCAGCCTACGACTCTCGTATTTGACGAATTTTAACGTGCCTCGTACGACCATTCCAGTCCCATAACACGTCGAAATAGCAACCAAGACGAAGAAACACTTGAAATGAATAAGTACCATCAACTCGAAAATAAATGAAAAGTTATTCAATAAGATCGACCAAACGTATGCGACACGGAACTTAGAGAAGTACCGAGCATGGTTCGATGCCATCGAATGATAGAGCCGTTCGATAGAATTGTCTAAGAAACACGATGACCCGAGTTAAGAAACGGTAGGATGACCTGCACTCAGGAAGTCTCGAGGACGAGACTTGTTTTGAGTGGTGTATTATGTAATGACCCGCTCCGCCCTAGCGAAACGTCGATTCAAACGGCAAGTGCAACGACTCAAACGAGCCGTTGACCCGAAAAGTTGGCATCGACCTAATGAAGAATCGATGCAAGGCTTACATTGGCCCGTCAAGATGAATCCAGACTTAGACTTTCAAAGGCGCGCTTGGAGTGTCGCTCGGCCGATGCGAACATCGCTAAGGTGGGTGGCTCCGATGAACCCGTCTGTGCTTAGCCTAGACACATAACAATGCAGACACTATCACGAAAATCGCTAGGTGATAACCCCGTGCATGCTAATAAATGACTCAACGTACCTAGCTAAGGGAATAATCCCATCTTGTATGCTTGTATAGAATATGGAAAGAAATATGGAAAATATGAGAACTCTCGTACCGCGCTCCACGCTCGTGCTACGGCACAAGCTTACGTTCAAGTTCCCTATGCGTTCAACAATCAAACAATGAATGGGTTACAACAAAGAAACGGGAAGACTATCGACATAGTCGTTCCGAGTAGAGTTAGCAACATTGAAAGACTATGGGACCGATGGGTCGCCAAGGCGACTCCCGCACGAGGAGTCGCAAAATGTATGAATGAATGAATGAACGAATAAGTGAATGAATGAATCAACGAATGAAAGAATGAATACGTGAATAAATCGATGGACAAACGGCACGGGCGTTGTGTGGAGTATACCGTGGCCATATAGTTGAAAGATAAGAAAAGAAAGAATGGTTAGCGACAGGTGTGACGAGCACGTGCAACGGGGCTCGCTACCCGCGCTGCACGGACGCCAACCTGGTCGATAACGCATTATGGCTAAGGGTTAGCCTACGGCTCGGAGATAGCCGTTAAGTTAAATAACAAGATAATACGAAATGGTCGTGGACAAACGGCACGGGCGTTGTGTAGAGTATACCGTGGCCGTATAGTGGAAGGATTCTGCGGCACGGGCTTTGTGTGGAGTATACCGTGGCCGGCCTAGGCGGAATCAAAACGGGGCTTACGGGCTGCCTGGGTACGGGCTTGGGCACCAGGAGACGTAAGCGCAGGGTATATTCAAGAGACTTAACGGGGTGTACCAGCCATCACCCTATGCTAAGTTGAGAAATACCACAGGGGAATGTCCAAAATGGCTTGTAAAGCCAGCGACCCGTGCATGTAGATTAAGTGGACTATGCTGGTGGCAATCCACGTGCAAGTCCTTGCATTGAAATCAAAGTAGTCTAAGTTAAATGAACAAGTGCCTCCTGAACGTGCTCGAAATACAACACTCGGAACATGCTTGAAATATAACGTGCTAGAACATGCCCACGACGCGCTAGAACCCGAGGCAGTAACACGCCCTTGACACTGAATGCTTTCATGAATCATGTCTAATTGAAATATATGTACTGTTGTCTAACTTGGTTTACTTTGGACAGGGAAGGCCGGACGGTAAGTATGGGTAAGTCGTGCATGCATTTCCATGCACACACTTGAATTCTGCAACACGAGATAGGTTATGCAATATGCCATGAAATTGATCCTAAGGCAAGATTAGAAAGACAATGAATGATAGAGATGCACAAAAGTAAATGGAACGTGTTCAGTAATGATAGCATTGTGGGCGAGCTAGCCTCCCCACCAGTGCATAACAATGTACTGATAACCCCACAGTCTGCATGCAGGATACAGGAGACGCCGGTGGGTGCAGAGCTTCCATCGAACGTGCTAAGGCGCGGAGCTATCTCTGGGCCTTGGAGCGTAGCAAGGAGCTGGAGCACCATATACGGGACATAATGTATCGGAACATCGCCATGAATCATTCCATCTTGTAAGCCACTTGGCACGCCCTTTTTATTTTTCAGAGAAAGAGAGCTTGAGCGAATTGTAATATTGGCCTAGCGCCGCTTGTAAACTTCTTGAATATCAGTAAAGAGTTTGATTTCGTATTCAACTTGTGTGTTCGTTTACTTTCTGCTGTAAATGGGGACACTCTGTGCGACTCTGTGGCCTAGCATCAAATCGGCCGTTTCTGGACTTGGCCTTGCACGGGCGCAACCTAGGCCCGTGCGGCATCACGCCTTAGCGAGGACGATCGCTCCTACGGGAGCGGGGCGTGACACTGATTGTTGGGAGCAGTCTCTTTTGGCAAATTTCAATTAAGGAAGAATTCGGATTTCCGGACGGCAGCTTCATGGCAGTTTGGCAGAACCGCTCAATATAGTTCCTTGTCAGCTCTTTCTTCCCTTGAACGATGTCCATGAGGGTGGACATTGTGATGTCCTGATCTACTTCATAGAATCTGTCACGCCCGAGAACCAGAATACTAGAGAGCGGGGGCAGACATAGCCAGCTTCGTATATTGAAATGGAACCCACCTCGATATACGGTCACGGCTGTCTAGATATATGAGGGTTTACTACAAGACAACAGTCTCTTATGGTCATGAACAAGCCTAATGTCTCAATCACAGCAAGTAAGTAAAGTCACAAGATATATGATCATTAAATATACAATAATAAGGCGTCCCAAATATCACATATTTAGCTGATCATGAAGCTAGTCGTTACAAAATGTTAGGACTAGCAAGAGTTTAGTCATACATGATCAACCCTAGGATTTGTTAATCATGTTTACAGCCCGTAGGCAGACAGTAAGTAAAGTGCATCGAGCTAACAGGTGCTCGTCGGCTAAACGCCTCAAAAGAATAACTTTACAATAGAGTGAGCGAAACAAAATAGAAAACCCACTCGTAGCCCGGGTTCCTTCTAGTCGCCACCATTGGGCTGGAAGCTTGGTAGATCCTCGGGAGCTGCTCCAAAATTTGGCCACACAAAACCAGCTGGGTCAACCCCAGAAAGAGCAAGTGCCACAAGGGGGCCACGAAATAAGAACAAAAGCCAGCAATCAGCACAAGAAAATCTAATATTAAACAAGAATTACGAAAACATGTCAGGATGATATACGACGAGATAACCATGGAACTATTCTGATAGCCAGGTTACAACCCGTAAACCAAACAAGGATCGGGATTGTAACCCTTCATCTGAACGGAACTTGGTTTTCTACCATTTATCGGCAAATAATAATGTAAGAAAATCAAGACAGAAAACAATCTTGTACGGGATCAAGACATAGCTAGACTGGTTATTCCTCATCCAATCAATCACGGCCAAGCAGATCCTACGGCTTACTACTTTAACTAACTAGGGTTATCACAGACCTAATTACTAACAAGATGCAGTGAGATTGTTCCACAGCCACAAGCCCTGCAGACCATCCAGGTTACCCAGGTCAAAAGTTAGGGGTTGAATTCTGGTGGGTACATCGCCCGGGAGACAAATGTACCCTTAGGTGACTTAGAGGGTGCAACACTCGATAGTGCACTGGAAATGTGCCCTACTCGACGGCAGGCTACAGATCCCAAGAGCGCCCAGGTAACGGGATTGCCTGTAGCTGTGTCATCTCTTCATGACTACTGTGTTATTCTAGTTATTAGCCTTAATCTATTTTAGTAGGTACTCCTGACCGTGGTACTCAGGAGTTCCATCCTAAACATGATGCGAGACTGGACAAGTGGATTTAACAAGCAAGCAAGAAAGAACCACCCACGGTGTCAAGGCAGGTCAAGTTAATTAGCCGTCGCAACAGTATTAAGATAAATCATGTCAGGGTACTTGTCGGGAGTGCGCCACGACGGGCCACTATCATGTCAGGGTACTTGTCGGGAGTGCGCCATGACGGGCCACTATCATATCAGGTTGGTCATGTCAGGAGTGCACCACTATGGGTCACTGTCGGGTTATGCTAGTTCCTTGTCATACCATGCCATGTACAATGGTCATTCCAAACATATTAAGTAAAATCAAGTTCATGACAAAAGGCGTAAGGATATAAAATGGGCGTAAAATATCTAATAAAATATCAATATACAGGGCTATAGAAGAGCCAAGCTTAAAGAATAAGACCAAAACTCCAAGAGCCAATGGGTTAAGCAAGGGGTTCAGGGGAGCAGCGTACGCGAAAGTCACGCACGCATGAGAGCTGCGTAGGTGAAAAGTCACGTACACTACAGAGAGCAGCGTAGGTGAAAAGTCACGCACGCTGAGAGAGCAGCGTAGGTGAAAAGTCACGCACGCTACAGAGAGCAGCGTAGGTGAAAAGTCACGCACACTACAGAGAGCAGCGTAGGTGAAAAGTCACGCACGCTACAGAGAGCAGCGTAGGTGAAAAGTCACGCACACTACAGAGAGCAGCGTAGGTGAAAAGTCACGCATGCTGAGAGAGCAGCGTACGCGAAAAGTCACGCACGCTACAGAGAGCAGCGTAGGTGAAAAGTCACGCACGATATAGGGAGCGGCGTACATGAAAAGTCACGCACGCTCAAGGGAGCGGCGTACATGAAAAGTCACGCACGCTCAAGAGACACGCTTCCAACAGGAAGCGTACCTAAGTCTGCGTACGCAGCGCTAAAGAGCGCGCGTAGCTCAGGGTGCGTAAGCTAAACAGCTATGCACACTGCTCACTGTCTTCTCCAAACAGCAAGAACACCATGGATGAACCCAAGGCTTCAAAGCATCATAACTTGGCCATCCGAACTCCAAATCCAGATTTCCAAAGTTCTAACTTGGGTAGAATTGAATGCTCTTCCACTTGGAAACACCAAAACCCATAAAAATCCAACTTAAAGAGATCAAACCATACAAAATCCAAAAATAGAAATAACTTAGTTCTAGAGCAAAGGAGACTTCAAATCACAAAACACCAAGTTCTAATATTGATCACCATGTCCTAATCTAGCAAATGAACCAAGAAAATAGGGCTCTCATGAAGTGGCAAGGTGCACTTGCCTAGTGTTAGGAGAGTTGTGGAGGAAGGAGAAGAAGAATAAGAAGGAAATTAATGGTGGAAGTTATGAGGAGAGAGAGTGGTAGGTGGAGTTATAAAGAGGGGGAGTTGTGGTGGGTTGAGGGGGTAGCACAGGTTAAGGTGATCCAACACATAAACCGAACCAGACCAACCCAATAAAACCGAGCCATGAGAAAACCCAAAATAGGAGAAATACCGAAATTCCACAAGCTTGAGAAAAATAAAATACATGCCAAAAATCCAGATACGAGTGTAAATATGAAATACGGGAAATATGAGAAATGAGGGTGACAGAATCTCTCCAAGAACATGCGCTTGAAGCTGGCGAAGGAGTGGATGCAGTTGTCTGGCAGGTTACGGTACCAGTCGAAGGCGACTCCTTCCAATGCCCTAATGAATAATCGTGTAAGGATGGCATCGTCATGGGGCAGATGGTCGGTGGTGACCTCGAAGTAAGTGATGTACCGACTTGCGGAGGTCTTCCCATCATATAGATTGATGTGAAATGGTTTATACTTTGGTGGAAAGGGAACATCTCTCCACGCAGCGGGATACGGTTGTCATATCCTGAGGTTTTGGCAGTTTTTTCGGGCGTGGAACTTGGCCCGAAGCTCCTGGACCTCTCTTCTTGCCTCCCTGGCTTCGTCTGCAGCGGTAGGAGCCGACATTTCAGGAGGAATATTGCCCGGGTTTGGTGCCGCTGAGTTTGAGTCTGTATTGACTACGGGGCCCAAGTTTGTTTGGCCAGGCGTTCCTTCTTGCAGAGTACGGAAGGCTGCTTTGATCTCGTCCACGGATTTGACCAAAGTGTGCAGTATGGCCTCCAGAGTATCGATGCGTTGGCGATCACTGGGACCATCTTGTTCGTCGTTCGTCATGAATGCCGTCCTGACATGAGTAGAAGTGGAAGGGATGGTGGATGACGTACACTCCGAATCATACCCCTGTAATGAGAAGTCATCGGGGTATGTGGGAATGTCTTCCTCTGGTTCGGACTCAGAAGGAACAGTACCCCAGTCTCCGAGTTCGCCTCGTCTTGGGAATTGTGGACGTCCTCGGGGACGTCAGGATTTGCTACATCTGATAGGAGAGTTGCTTTCTCCAGCTCGTCTTTTTGGAACATCGAATTGTCGTGGAGGTTCGGAGGAGTGCTACCCCCAGTTACAGCAACCTCCAGTGGTGTGGACGATGAATCTCCCACTGTAGCAGATTTCGTCTTTGAACGGGTACCTTCAAAAACTTCGGGGGTGGGCACCCGCTTAGACGATAGTCTCTTAGTCATAGTGGTTGAAATCTTTGGGCTGGGAACATTGGTCTTCTTTCCTCTCCCATCGGCGGGGATTTTCTGAGCAGAGTTGCAGGAGACAACGGGAAGTGCCTCATCTTCTGAACATGGTTGTTGCAGTCTTTGGAAGACGGACTGACGGTCTTCTTGTACCATCGCATTATTGCAACAGCAGTTGACGATGATTTGGGTGCAGTGACGTCCGTAGGAGGACTCTTTGCACCCCGAGGCCCCTTCTCTTTCCTTGTATTTGTGGAGGATAGCCTCACGCAAGTCAGATGGGTCCGGATCGACCATGTTTGCTCCCTGGATTTTGGAAGACTTTTGGGAACCTCTCTATCCATTTATCGCCGGGGGCTGGACTCGAGTGGTTCTGTACAACTTTCCATCAGAGGCCCGCATAACAGTATGTGGGACGCTCGGATGGTCAGAGGTCGGATCAGCGGACCGAGCTTGCCAAGCTCGTGCTGCCCTAGACTTCTTCACTCTAGTACGTGAGGGCAAATAGTAGGAAGAGTCTAAGTGGTGCTGGAGAGAGTCAGACATGTCTTCTTCGGAGCACAAGAGATCAGGACCATAGGAGAGGCGGTCGAAGACAGAGCCGCGTGGAGTAGGCGTCATGCGGCTGGAATCAATAATCTTCATGCGGCTGGCAGTCGTAGCCGCATAGGTCTTCTTCATACGGCTGGAAATCCTGGCCGCATGAGTGTTCTCCATGCGACTGGAAATCCTGGCCGCATGAGTGTTATGCATTTGGCTAGCAGTTTCAGCCGCATGGTCATCATTCATGCGGCTGGCAATCTTGGCCGCATGAGTCTTCGTTTCGCGGCTAGTGCCCTTGTTCGGTTTCTTCCTGGAGCACATAGAATCACTCTTTGCCTCTACAAGTCCAGCATCGTAGTGCTTTCCTCTGCCAGACCTGGGGACAGCAGAGTCCTCTATAGCTTGAAGTGGGGCCACATGAGAGTTGCCTTCACCGTCTTGGGCAGCAAAGAGTACTCTGTCCAGAGCTTGGGGAGGAGCAAATGACTTCGGCCTCCACTCCATGCGGGTCTTCTTTGCGCAGGTTCGCTTCTGGACCGGGCCAGCACTTCCTTCAGAGAGCATTTCTTCGAACGCCTGTTGGTCGAAGCGGACGACCATCTTCTGTTGTGTGGAGCCAAGTTTGGCTGCATCCGATTGCGTCACCAACTCCTCAGCCGTAGAGAAGTTTGTCCCCAGAAGAGTCGCCATCGTATTTTCCATTGATTGTAAAAGAACAGAACAATTATCGGAGGACTGAACTTAGACTCACAATACAAATTCGCTTGTACAAAGAAAGCCTAGGAACGAAGACCTAGGTACAGCAATCTAAGTACAATTGTTTATTTTAGATTCTTGGGGGTGACGATAGAAGCTCGGGAAAGCGACGGCAGCTCTACCTTATTTCTTGGACGATCGGGTGCAGCCTTGGCTCTGGAAAAGAAGTACTTGGCGTTGATGAAGAAATGCTCTCTTTATCCTCTCTGGATATGAGCCGGGGGTCTCTCTCTCTCTATGTGTGTCTGTCCGTCCTTTTGCAAGGGAATGGCACCTTGCTATTTATAAGAGTGGGGGGGCATCATTATGGTTTTGCAATGATTGTCCATTTTCAAAAGTCGGCGGCCTGAGAGTTAATCTGGGCCGTCCATCTTGCATATGATAGATTTGAGCAATTAATGTGATTGCATTAAATCTCTATAGGGAATAAATGCTGATTGCCATGGATATTCGCGACTTGTAATGACCTGCCACGTGTCTAATTTGCTCGATTTGATTTGATCTGGGCATTTATTGCAACAAATCTGATTAAGATTTGTTAACACCCATAATCCCAGGAAGATAAGGCTGCCACGTGTCTCAATCATCTTAGCAGAGCCGCAGATGAGTGGGCCACATGAGGCTAAATGGCCGTATAAAGATGAGCAGCCGCATGGGAATAAACAGCCGCATGAAGATGGGTAGCCGCATGGGAGTGGGCGACCGCATGCTGATGGACGGCCGCATAAGGGATGCAGCCGCATGCTGATGGTCGACTGCATAAAGGATGCGGCCGCATACTGATGGGCGGCCGCATAAATGTAGCAGCCGCATGCCTCGGGATTAGATGGATTCTGCCAGCTGTGAGAAGATTTTCTCCTCTTTCCTAGGGATGCGCCATTACGTTAGTCATTATTGCCCCTTTTCGTCAGAGCTGTCATTTTGTCAGAGTTGTCAGCCGTCAGGGCATTAAATATAGTAAAAGACGAAAGGAAGAAGCTGTTGGAGGCTACGTGGCTCCTCTCTGGACCGTATGGAGTTATTCGAGCCTCATAGACGCTTGAACGGCATGGATCCCTGAGCCGCATGGGCTCTCTGAGACGCATGGGGGTCCTTGGCCACATGAACCATTCTTTTATTCTTTTCCATGCTTCTACAATACCTAGGTAAAGGAATAATTCTATCTTGTATGTCTGTGTAGAATAAGGAATGTTACTTAAACCTCGTACCGCAAGTCCATGCTCGTGCCAAGGCACAGCTTACTCTTGAGTAGAATTATCTATGTGTTAACTTATGAACAAAAAACTTGTCACTTAGATCGTACTACAACTTGAAGTACAAAACAATAAATGGTTCACAAAATGAGGCAGAAAGACTATCAACATAGTCATTCCGAGCAGAGTATAGAAACATCGAAAGGCTTCGGCACAGTTGGGTCGCCAAGGCGGTTTCCGTACAGGGAGCTACATAATGAATGAATGAACGAATGAACGAATAAGCGAATGAACGTATCACGACCTGCACCCTAGAGTAAGGGCACGAGAAGTGGGTACGTCCAGCCTACGTTGCAGTATCGGCGGTAGAACACTGTTCTAGGTCACAACATCTAACAATATAATGCTAAGCAGTTTATACTCCCCGAATGGGGGTGACATAGCATAATGTAAACTCAATCACAACTAAGAAAGAATAACCACGATATGATATAGAACTCAAATGAAATACAGATTATCAGAAGAGTCTAAGTGTCTAAGATAACATATCAGCAAACATCCAGAAATACAAAGTCTCAACTACAGAGTATGGAAGAATATATACAATCCAGATCTCAATGACAGAAATAAAGCCTAACTAAACTAGTCCTAAGACAACATAAGTAAGATAAAGCCTAACTAAACTAGTCTAGGCAGTAGGGATAATGTCATCAGCTAGAGCTGGGTCCTCCTGAGAGTCCAGCTCACAAGTGTCGTCTAGGGCTGTCCCATAGAAAGTATCAACACCAGCCCCATCCTCGTCCTCTATAAAATTTTCAGCAGGTCCAGTCAGGACAGGAGCGAGCACAATACATCTCAACAGTTCATAGCAGGTTAGAAAATATAATCATGCAGTAAAGTAAGATACAGGAACTGAAGAAGGTACAGAATAAAAACAGAGAGAAAGCTGTAATAGAAATATCTACTATAAGTAGAGAACTAACAGTGGCTAGTGAGTCAGAGTATAATATAAACAGGTGAATGGCATAGGAGATTCTGATGAGACACTAAGGAGGTGATCAGATGAGATACTACTTGGATATTATTCACATGTCTACTTCCACTCCCCCGTACCCCCAATCAATACACAAGGATCCAGCCAGGTTATGTTATGATTCCATGTAATGGCCCACAAGGGGTGATACATAGAGGGCCCATAAATGGGTGATCTGGAAATGCCCATAAATGGGTGATTCAAAGAAGACTCTGTGATCATGAGAGTACATATCACAAATGATCAATGAACCGTGAAGCATAGTGATACACCATGTAAGTGAAACGCACAGAACATGTAGTATCCGATGCTCCCTGAGGGGATAACATCTCAAGAAGGGATCCATATAGTACTAATCCGTGTGACCAACGTGACAGTATCAAGTAAAGTAATTTAAAACAGGAAAATAATTCTAAACAGGATATAAAATGATCAGAGAATGTACTCGCCTCGTATCTGAGTGTCCAAGATGAAAGTACTATCCGAGGAGTGGTGTCTGGCTCCTATTTAGAACAGCACAAGTCACAACAAGTCTAGAATGGTAAAATAAAGTTCTACTATGCACTCTACATGAATCTAGGTCAATCTAGACCAAAGTCAACTCTTGGTCAACTCTGGTCAACCCTAGAAGTCAGACTAGGTCAACTATGGTCAAACTAGGTCCAACAAGTTTAAATTAGGTCAACAAGTCATTCTAGGTCTAAACAAGTCTACACTAGTCTAATCAAGGCTAAACTAGCCTATGCTAGTACACCAAGTCCATACACAACCTATACAACACAAGTCAAAACCAACATCACACAACCTATATTGCATCTAGGCCTACACATGGAAATCACATAACACATACATATATATATACACATGGCTACTTATATGTATACCATTCATACATATATATATAATACATATATAATAGCACACACACATATTATAATATATATGATACCTACATAATACATAATATACTTTAGATGCATATTACATACACATACATATTATATACATTACATATTCACATATATATAGGCAAATGTGTGTGATGGCATGTGTGTGTGTATTGTTCCTGTGTGTGACAGAAATTGAGTGTGTGTGTGAGTTTAAGGGTCATATAGGTGTACAATTAGTGCCAATCCCATTTAGAAGGGTGAGTGAATGAGCTATGGACATTAGTTCTTAGCTTTTAGAATGAGGTGACAGTGGATATATGTGTGTGTGAATCATGAGTGCTTGTGTGTGTGTGTAGAAGGACTGAACAGTGTAGGCATGAGGGAAAAATAGGGAACCAATTTTAGAACATATAGGTAGGGGAGACAGTGGCATAGGATATAAATTGGTGTGTGTATGTGTCCTTAAGTCTCAGGAAATCAATGCAAAGGAAACAGTGAACCCACATCATTACACAATGAACTCAGTAAAAAAAGAAAGGGAAATCAATGCACAGGAATTCACATAACTCTCAGTTTACCCAAGCATTCATATAGCTATGAAATCAGTCAACCAATGCAATGTTTCAGTTAAACATTGAGTTTAGCTCAGTTTTTAGTTCAACCAAAAGGCAGTTTTTTTCCATACACCAAATTTGAATCAAAACACCACCAATATCACCCAAAATTGACATGTAGCTAGAAAACATGTAGGAGAACAACATTAGGATATAAAACTTGCAATTAACAATATTTAAACTAACTAAAATGGATGCTAAAATCCAAATTGAAAAACTGGAAATAATACTGAAATGAACATGTATCAGGTTTTTAGGAAATTGGAAAATGATACATAAAATCGAACTAAATTGTGAAATTATTGGTTGGTAAACCTGACATAGGGTGTGTTCATGTCCAGCATACAGTTTGTGTCGCACCACAGCCGGATACGGCGTGTCCAAATCAATTAAACCTAGAACAGCACTAAACTGGACAATAACCCAGTGCAGTCTCGTGCACAAGTGCACGCGTGTCGTGCACTCGACACAGACCAAACCAAGATACGTGTTCAAAAACCTAGGTTCGCCACACATAGGGCTACCTACGTGTCACCCTATTTTGCACCCACGTGTCATCGTGTCCAACTTAATGAGCCGTATCAGTGCTCAAAAACAGACTGTGCGCGTGTACTGCAAAGTCGGTGCACGAGCTCGTGCTCGCTCGACACAACACGGGGACACATGAGACTTGACACACGTGGTGTCAGTCAATGTCCCTAGCCACGTGTCAAGTGGTTCGTGTCGAGTCGCCGTATCCACAGAGAAATCTACCCCGAGTGGCAGGACAGCGTGCACAGTGCCTGTACCGCATGTTCGCGTGTCCAACTTGACACAACACGACACTAAAAACACCTCAGTTCATCAGAAACATGTAAGCCACACTAAAACACAATTTCCTATTCGGAAACTTTCTAAAAATTAAATCGAAATGCCCTTTGGGGCATTTCATCAAGCACCTTAACTAGTGGGCTGATACGTGTCCATTTAGGACACGAAATGGACACAAAATCCTACAGAAATCTAGGGTTAGCTAGGGGACACTTAGATCTAGGTCAATATGTAATAATAATAGCATCTAACATTGAGTTTTAGGGATCTACCTATTGGTGTCACAACTCCTCAAAAAGCTCCAAAGAGGGGGTGTCTCCTTGCTCCCCAAACTTTACCAAATTGCTATCAAACTGAGAATAAAATATACCAACAGTAAAAAAACCTAAATTGAAACCTATTGCAATTTGTTTGAGGGAAAAAAAAATTAATTTGTATTTTCTATGAATTAATGAAGTTGGTACATACCTCTCTTTCCAAATGAACTTTCCTAAAGAGGCTAGCCCTAATGGAAGAGAGTATTTATAAGGTG
Source organism: Iris pallida (assembly GCA_029216955.1). Classification (NCBI taxonomy): domain Eukaryota; kingdom Viridiplantae; phylum Streptophyta; class Magnoliopsida; order Asparagales; family Iridaceae; genus Iris; species Iris pallida. Next base: position 26,978 of record JANAVB010019127.1, on the reverse strand, counting down.
GGATTCCCAATGCTAGTGGCCGGCCAAGTGAGGAATTAAGGTTAGGGTTAGCTAATGGGTTGGGCTTGGGCCTCTATGGCTAAGTTGCTAATTAATGGTTCAAACCATAAGTCATGGCTTATGACTTAACTATTCTAACTTAAATTCTAATTGGCCTATTAGGAATTAACTTAAAGTTAGGTTAGGGTCACATGACCTAATCAAGTCCAAACACAACTCGGGTTAGCTTCTAGGTTAGTCTACCAAGGTCAATGCTAGTCAAAGTCAAGCTAGTCAACCATCATTCAAATAATCCCAAAATAAATCCTAAAAATTCTCGTAAATTCAAATAAATTATAATAAATTCAAATAACCTCAAAAATGACAAAAATACCCTCAAACTAAAAATGTGGTAGTAACAGAATGAATCAACGAATAAATGAATGAATAAGTGAACGAATGAATGAACAAGTGAAAGAAAGAAGAGTTAAGAATGAATGAAAGAAAGAAAGATAAGAAGAGAATAATGATTAGCCACAGGTATGACGGGGAAGTACAATGGGGCACGCTACCCGCGTTGCATGAATGTCGCTGCCAACCTAGTCGATAATCTCCTATGGCTCAATGACAGCCCGTTAAGTTAAAAATGACAAGATAATACGAAATGGTCGTGGACAACTCGGTACACAAGGAAAAGAAATGAATAAGGATTCTAAGGCAATGATCATGACATCATAGCCGGCCTAAGCAGAATCATGGCTTACGGGCGACTTGGGTATGGGCTCGGCCACCCAAAAGACGTAAGTCGGGTATTGTATGGCCTACCAGGGTGTACCAGCCATCACCGGCTGATAGAGAACCACGATACCAAGATGGATAGTCCAAAATGGCTTGTGGTGCCAGCGACCAGTGCATATATATTAAGTGGGCTCGATTACGGCATTCCACGTGCGAGACCTTGCATTAAAGTAAAAAATCTGAGAAGTCTGAACAACTGAATGAACTAAGCTAAACAACTGAGTGAACTAAACTGAACAATCGAGTGAATATGAACATTTGAACAAAGCTTTTGACTACAACACAACTTGACAAACTCGAATACTTCGTCCACCTGAGGCAGGAATACTCCCTCGACACATCTTGAATGCTTATACAATCCGTTAAGTCTTTACATATAATGTGTTGGCTAACTTGGTTTACCTTGAACAGGAAAGATTGTACAGTAAGTATGGTAAGTTGCGCATGTTATTCTTATGCAACACTTGACATCAGTAACATGATATAGGCTTTAAATCATATGCCATGAAACTGATCCTAAGGCAAGATTAGTAAGACAATAACTGGTAGATGGTGCATAAAAGTAAAATGAACGTGTTTGGTAATAATAGCGAGTGGGCGAGCTAGCCTTCCCACCAGCGCATAACAATATACTAATAATAACATAGTCTGCTTGCAGGGTGCAGGAGAACCTCGTCGGGTTCGAAGAGTTCCCTCGAACGTGCTAAGGTGCGGAGCTAACTCTGGAGCCTCGGAGCGTTGCAAAGGAACTGAAGCACCATATACATAATAGAATCTATCGGAACATCGCCATGAATTCTTCAATCTTGTAAGCCACGTGGCACGCCTTTTATGTTTCAGAGAGAGAGCTTGAACGAATTATAATCTCGACCTAGCACCGCTTGAATATTAATAAATACTATTGAGTTGTTTTAATTTGTGTTCATTTACTTTTTACTGTAAATGGGGACACTCTGTGCGACTTTGTGGCCGAGATTCAATCGTCCGTTTCTGGACTTGGCCTTACATGAGCACAATCTAGGCTCGTGCGATATCATGTCTTAGCGAGGACGATTGCTCCTCCGGGAGCAGGGCGTGAAAGATTGGTATCAAAGAACGGCTTTACGTCCTTGGACTTTATTTTGATTCTTTCAGTTTTGAAAGCTTGATCGTAGACAAAAGAAGTATACACTCTGTCACGCCCCAGTTCCCAAGATAACTCGAGGCACGTAATACTTCTCCCCAGGCTACGCAACTATACAATAAATATCATATTGTACCCTGCGATTGTCACCCGTAAGGTCCCGGATAGGCATAGATATAAGGCATAATCACAAAAATTCCACAATTGACATGACATTCATTTATCCAAAAATATTACATACTTGGTCTAGATTAATCAAAACACATATTATACATATTTGATTCATTGTCTTCAAACACATAATTTACATAACTCAAGATGTTCTCAAAATGAAGCTACATTCCATCAGTCCCACATTATTCATAGAGTTCGTTCTTGGTGTACGCCTGATGCATATCTTGATCTTCATCAATCCCTAGTGAACAAAACTAGATCGTCAATATGACGAGCAAGCCCTGAGTCAAAGGAGGAAGTTATGAATGTAGAATGATAAGACAAGTGAACACAAAAATATAGTAACTTTTGAGCAATTAAACTCATACCTTGTGATATCAGTCATGAAGTAAGTAGTTCTCAAAATAATGTCAGAAAGGACATAACAAGATCTTTCTAGACCTAAATGCAATTTAGAGAAACTTTCTGGATCACACACACACGCCTAGCATCTAAACAATAACCCTATTTGCCCGGGATCAGGCTCGTACAAAACGGGTTGGTGCTTAGATTCTCCAGCCGTCTATACTATCATATATTGATGTGATAACAAGCAAGATAACATCATGAGTGGTTTTTGAATCATCTGGGTCGAATCATTGTATCATGTGCTATAACAAGAAGTTCGTATGACTTGAACTTTTCCAAGAATATCAAACCCATTCATTAGAGAGCTGAGCTGAACTCATGGCCTAGATATCTAATGAATTAACAAGTATTCTGAGCTGAAACTAAGGGTATTGTGCAATGGATAGCTGAGCTGAAACTCAGGGCCTGGATGTCCAATTGCGATCAAGAAAGTGCTAAGCCTCACCCCGGATATCCGTGCGGCCGCACGAACACCGTATCAGGGACTGATCAGTACGAAAAATAAAAATTATATTACAAAGAAGTCATCCGGGTGTGATCCAATGGTTTCTCTTCCATCCTGATGCAACCTATTCTAGACATTCGGATTCCATAGAAACTATCCCTTAGACGGGAGTCTTAAAAGTCAAGTCCCATTCAAGGAATAGTTTCGTCCTTTCCGAAAACTACAAAAGTCTAAGAAGGTATTGGAACCAAGGAAAATTCCAAAGTATCAATTTGGACAATGATTTCCAAGAATCCCTCTGATGTTATAGATCAGAGGTGGATGGTTCCAATGATCTAGAACTTAAATCAAAAGTTTCTAAATAACAAGAATTCTCGGAAAAGACTAACTCTGGAAATTTTCAAAATTTTTGGCAGAGTCTCCTTTGTATTTACTGATCCGAAAATGAATCTGATACAGTAAATACAAACAAGATATATATAATGGGCACGTCGACCCCTTCGGTGGAGCAACCCTTAACACCGGCCATGCAATATATATATATATCTGGGTACGCCGACCCCTTCGGTGGAGCAACTCTCAATACCGGCCACACAATACAATAAAGTTATGCAAAATAATAAAGCTTTCTTATCTTAGTAAGCAAGTAAGCGTGTTTTTAATTCTTAGTTTTGCAAGTGCTTTATCTAAATGCTATTCAAGTCAAAAATAATATGGTTATTAGTAACATAACGATGCCAAGATACTATTATTTGCTATAACCACATTAGCTTCTTTTGGAGATACAATAGAAGTTTTAATATTGAAAACTATAGATATAGGGTTATGCTAACATGTAGGTGCCCATAACCATCAATGTTAACTAATAAATCATGCTAACACGTGATCGTTGAGTAAAATACAATTTTGGACAGATTTAAGATAGCAAGTTAATTTGCTAATAACCTTCCTACTTAGCTAAAATTATCACAAGTAGGCACAATTCATGAAAAATATAACAATCCATATATGTTGATTCACATTGCAGTGAAATGGTTAATGTTCTAAGTTGTAACAAGACTTATAGGTTGAGTTCTATCCATATAAATATGTCAAAATGTTAATATACTTGTGTATGTGTACCTCAAGATGTATATATGCATATAATGTATATATATAGTGTCAAGAGTATCTATGTGTATACACATATACATGTACATAGGTCTCATGCTTAAAGATTAATCCACGTATAATATCTATATATATATACATACACACATAAACACAACAAGATTTGAAATGCAAAATTCTATGTATGGATCTCTACCAATTCTTAGGCTCATAAGCACATTATATATCTTATGGTTGGATTTTGTCAATAGTTACAAAAATTTCTGAATTGAAATGATCCTTATTATTTCAAGAAAATTAAGATAAACCTAATTTAAAAAAATTCTCAAATAGAGAAGTAGGGATGAGGACTTTCCTTGCTTTTGTGAAAATTCTCCCTATAGAGAAATTCTTTCTAAACCCAAATCAGAACCTAGGGCATAAAAAATTGAAATTGGATTATAATCAAAACCTAGGGCAAATTGAAATGAAATTGAAAGAATTTGAAAGGGAGATAGGAAAAGGAATATGGGAGAAGGAAGAGGGAGAATAGGTGAAAGGGAGGTCGGCCGACAGCCGACCGGCCGGCGGCGTCGGCGCCGTCCTACGGCAGCAGCAGCAGCAATAGGGAAGGGGAAGGAAAGAGGAGAAGAAGAAAAAGAATGGAAGAATGGAAGAAGAAGAAGAAAGGAGAAGAGAGAGAAAGTACCTGGTAATTGAATGGGAGGAGAATGAGTTTCCATTCTCCATTCTCTTTCATTTAAAAGAAAGGTAAAATTCGAAAAAGACCAAAATACCCCGTTGAGCTTGTCATGAGATGGTGAGGACACTTGTCCTCCTCTCATGCATGAGTGCCACATAAGCTCTTTATGCAAAATATAAAATTAGTATTTGCATAAGAAGCCAAGTGGAAAGAAATTTGATTTACATAACAAAAATATATATACAAATTTTAAAAGGCTTGAAATTTAATTAATATATATAAAAAAAAATAGGTTATGACACACACTCTCTCTCTCTCATTGACCCTTGGGATGTTCCAAATAATAATTATAATATTTTTAAAAGCTCGTACAAGTATTCGGCTGAAAAGGAATCGAGATGCGAAGGCCTTTGTGGCAAACTGTATTAGATTTGAGTTAGAAGGATCCCATGCTAAAAGTTAGAAAATGTCGTGCATGTCTGAATGACCTTTCGCTGACAATATTGAACGAGTATACGAGACCCAAGTATAGTTTGAACGGGACAGCTATGCACACAGCCTTTTGGCTAAGTTATGCGAGTATCGCGCACCTAGACCTTCTGGTGTGAACGAGTTTGCAAGCGAGATTGGCTATTTCTCGGACAAGAATAAGTTAGACTTATAGTCTATATCAATAAATATGCTATCAGACCAACATTAAGAGGAACACGGGGAATGGCTCTTAGATTTTGAGGAACGGGCGAACGTATATTTGATCGTATTTATTTCGAGGATTTGTAGAATGACTTGACCCCGAGTGGTGTATGCGATAGTCTCGAAGAAGAATAAGAGTGAGTATTGATGATTAGTCGAGTGGCTCAAACCCTGAGTGGCGTATGGACGTCTTATAAATTGTTCGAGCAAAATTAAGGATTTTACGGGTAGCAACGAGTATATCCGCAAGTGGCATTATCGTGCAAAGACTTAGAACGAGTAACGCTTAGTTGGTCATGATTTCGAGAGTCTCAAACGAGATATCGCTCGGACGATTTGTGAATGTGTAGTGCAAATTATGAAACAGTTGAACAGAGATTCGGAACGATGAAATGAATGGATGTCTTGGTCGAAAAAACTTGGTAGATCATGCGTGCGATTTCGAAATAGTCGAATAGAGTAAAACATAAGATGAGGTAAAATACACATAGACAGGATCGATGATAGCATGATTGGAAGATGCCGTGCATGAACGTTGGTTTGAAGATGCAAAGAATGACTAAGGATTTAGAATGGATGTTGCTCAATGACTTGAGTTGGCATGGAACAATGCGAATTGAGGTATTAAGTCGTACGACTCGAATTTCATTGTAAAGAAAGATCGTCCAGTTATGTACATCATCGATGGTATTGAGGCATATCAAAGATCGATGTACGATAACTCGGAGGTACTCTGATTCAATGAATGATGATCGTGTTAAAAGTTATTGTTTCAATGGATGTTAGGCTTGGGATTTTGATATAAAGGAATATTTGGATGAAAATGGAAGTGTCTTGATTATTCGTAGATAACCAAAAGGTCAACGATCTTTTCTTGTGCGAGCGTAACTCCAGCCTCGTACATGTATTACGTCGGACTTGGGGTGATTATTTTGCGTGAGCATTGGCATGGTGATTCTTGTCCAGCGAGAATGATCAACTTGAAGATCAGGTCATGACAATTTGGATTGCTTCGACTTATGGTTTGAATCGAAGGTAAATTCGAGGATGGTTCGGACTTGTGATTGATGATTAAATAAACTTGAGGATTGAGTAGATCCAATCTATGTATCATGAATGAACTAGTCTATACTCAATGCATGAGTTACACCCCGATAAGGATGATTATCCTATGGGAGCGTTGGTATGGTGATTCATGTTCCACCATGGATAATCACTTGCATAAGATCGGGGTGTGATATATTGCTATGATAGACGACCTTGTGATCGACTACGTGAATTGGATAGGATAGATAGATGAATTGTATCAAACATATTTGAAGAGATCGACTACAATAATTGCTAGTTTGGATGTACGATATTGATATGCCATGGGTTTGGTTGAGGAGAACCTATAATACGATGAATTTTCTGAATGAACTCAGACCCCGTACGAAAAGTGTCTTGATGCGAATAGGTTGAACACTGCTCGATGTCTAAAAATTTGAGTAAAACGAGCTTTGGTAGAGTATCTCGTACGAACGAACCATGGTTTGACCATAGGATTGGGACGAATGTCGTGCAACGACTTTGCACGATGAACCAAGAACTTGCTTGTAACTATGACCTTGTGAGATGACATAGTAGATAGGTGGACAATCCTATACGGAGTGATTGAACCTGTGTGTCTAATTTTATAAATCATTCGGATGGACGATAGGTCTGGAACAACAAGACTTAGAGTTAGGACGTGGAACCGGGAGTGTGCATTAGTGATATTGATATTAGCCCCAAACGAAGTGAATGATAGAAATCGGTGATGAGCAAGAAAAGTTAGAATAACAAATTTAAATCATTGCTCGAAAGACGTGCTCAATGGTAGTGTATTGTTTGGTCGTAAACGGGGATAGAGTTACGTAGATGTTGGTCGACTTTGCTAGAAGAAATCGTATTGATTTTGTAGCTTGAGAAAAAATTAGGTCATCTCGAAGATCGAGATAGACGATAGTGAAACGAACTGGAGTTCGATTTTAATCGAGTTAGTAAAATGACCGGCAATTCGAAACTATCACGAGTAGCTTGTCTGACTTCACTGTTACTAAGCTTGGTTGAAATGTATATATTCGGGGATACCTTGAATATGTGCACGATCGAGACTCATCGATATGATGAATTCGAATGCAGCTACAAGTGGATATATTGAGATGTGCATGGATGAACGGATGAGTGAGTTAGCCTCAGCCTATGACCCTCATGTTTGACGAATTATAACACACCTTGTGTGACCATTATAGTCCTACGACAGGGCACAAGAGTGACCAAGTTATAGAAATATGATGACTGAGTAAGTACCATCAACTCTCGAATGAGTGGTAAAGTCATTCGATAAAATTTACCAAACGCATGCGACACGGAACTTAGAAAGGTACTCGAGTATAGTTCGACGCCATCGAAGGATAAAGCCATTTGATAGGAATTATTTAAGATATGCACACGGCATGAGTTAAGGAATGGCAGGATGACGTGCACTCAGGAAGTCTCGAGGACGAGACTTATTTTGAATGGTGAATTATGTAACGACCCGCTCCGCCCTAGCGGAATGCCGATTCAAACGGCATGTGCAACGACTCAAATGAATCATTGACTTGAAGAGTTCCATCGACCTGATGAAGTATCGATGCGAATCGATGTAAGTGTTAAGTTGGCCCTTCAAGAAGAATCGAGACTTAGACATCAAAGGCACGCTCGGAGTCTCGCTCGGCCGATGCGATCATCGCTAAGGTGGGTAGCTCCAATGAACCTGTCTTTGCTTAGCCTAAGCACATAATAATACAGACAATATTGCTAGATCGCTATGCGATAACACCGTACATGCTAATAAAATGACTCAATGCACCTAGCTAAGGGAATAACCCCATCTTGTATGCTTATGTAGAACATGGAATGTTACTTGAACCTCGTATCACAAGTCTACGCTCTTTCCAAGGCATAGCATGCTCTTGAGTAGAATTGTCTATACGTAAACTTTTGAACGAATTGCTTGTCACATAGATCGTACTACAACTTGAAGCACAAAACAATGAATAGTTCACAAAAATGAGGCAGGAAGAATATCAACATAGTCGTTCCGAGCAGAGTATAGAAACATCGAAAGGCTTCGGCACAGTTAGGTCGCCAAGGCGGTTTCGTACAGGGAGCTGCATAATGAATGAATAAACAAATGAACAAATAAGCGAATGAATGAATCAAAAAATAAATGAATGAATAACTGAACGAATGAATGAACAAGTGAAAGAAAGAAGAGTTAAGAATGAATGAAAGAAAGAAAGATAAGAAGAGAAGAATAATTATCTACAAGTATGACGGGGACGTGCAACGGGGCTCACTACCCGCGCTGCTTGGATGCAGCCGCCAATCTAGTCGGTAATCGACCATGGCTCAAGGATAGCCTATGGCTTAATGACAGCCCGTTAAGTTAAAAATGACAAGACAATGCGAAATGGTCACGGACAACTCGATGCACGAGAGAAAGAAATAAATAAGGATTCTAAGGCAACGATCATGACATCGTGGTCGGCCTAGGCAAAATCATGGCTTACGGGCGGCTTGGGAGCGGACTCGACCACCCAAGAGACGTAAGTCGGGTATTGCATGGCCTATCAGGGTATACCAGCCATCATCGGCTGATAGGGAACCACGATACCAAGATGGATAGTCCAAAATGGTTTGTGGTGTCAGCGACCGATACATATAGATTAAGTGGGCTCGATTGCGGCATTACGCATGAGAGACCTTGCATTGAAACAAGAAAACATCGTATGGTAAGTATGGTAAGATGTGTATGGTAAGTTGTGCAATGAAATAAAAAAAATATCATATGGTTTGTGGTTCCAACGAACGGTTCATAGTGATCGTCCTTACATATAGATTAAGTGGGCTCGATTGTGGCATTCCGCGTGGGAGACCTTGCATTGAAAAACTGAATGAATATGAACATTTGAACAAAGCTTTTGTACACAACTTGGCAAACTCGAATACTTTGTCCACCTGAGGCAGGAATACGCCCTCGACACATCTTGAATGCTTATACAATCTGTTAAGTCTTTACGTATAACGTGTCGGCTAACTTGGTTTATCTTGAACAAAAAATATCGTATGGTAAGTATGGTAAGTTGTGTATGTTATTCTTATACGACACTTGACATCGATAACATGAGATAGCCTTTAAACCATATGCTATAAAACTGATTCCAAGACAAGATTAGTAAGACAATAACTAGTAGATGGTGTACAAAAGTAAAATGAATGTGTTTGGTAATGATATCAAGTGGGCGAGCTAGCCTTCCCACCAGTGCATAACTATGTACTGATAACTACATAGCCTGCTTGTAGGGTACGGGAGAACCTCGTCGGGTGCGAAGACTTCCCTCGAATGTGCTAAGGCGCGGAGCTAACTCTGGAGCCTTAGAGCGTTGTAAAGGAACTGAAGCCCCATATACAGGACATAATGTATCGGAATATCGCCATGAATCCGTCCATCTTGTAAGCCACCTGGCATGCCTTTTATATTTTAGAGAGAGCTTGAGCGAATTGTAAACTCGGCCAAGCGCCGCTTGTAATACTTTTTGAATATCAATAAAGACTATTGAGTTGTTTCAATTTGTATTCATTTACTTTTTGCCGCAAATGGGGACACTCTGTGCGACTCTATGGCCTAGCTTCAATCGGCCAATTCTGAACTTAGCCTTGCACGAGCGCAACCTAGGCTCGTGCGGTATCATGCCTTAGTAAGGACGATTCCTCCTCCAGGAGTGGGGCATGACACTATCTGTCAATATGGTGACAACTTAATTTTCAGAAGATGATGATGACTTTATCGAGACTTATGAAAACTAGCCTTGGTCAAAGAGGATGGATATTCAATGGAAACTTCGCTTTGAACAACGTGAACCACCCACTGAGGATGAATTGATCCAGATCGATATCGAGGCAAAGCTTCTCCAAGGCCTAAATTCATCAGTAAAAGCCACAATAAGGTAGAAAAACAAGAATTGATCCAACACATTAAGAGTACATTGACGTATTCACTTGGAGCTTTAAAGATATGTCGGGACAAGATCCTCAGATCGCTACTCATAAGCTCAACATTTTGCCAAACTCTAAGCCTGTTAAGCAGCAACAGCGATGATTCCGACCTGATATGATGGACGCTATAGAAGCTAAAGTCAAGAAGCTGATCACATGCGGCTTCGTTAGGGAGGAACAACATCCCGACTAGGTGGCTAATATTGTCCCGGTCATGAAAAAAATAGTAAACGTTCAAGTTAGCATCAATTTCAGAGATCTCAATACAGCTTATCCCAAAGACGAGTTTCTCTTACCATCACCGATGTCATGATCGACAACACCTGTAAGTTCGAACGAATATCTTTCATGAATAGATTCTCTAGTTATAATTAGATCAAGAAGAAACTTGAAGACAAAAAGCATACATCTTTTCGTACTCCTTTGGGAATCTACTACTATACAGTCATGTCGTTTGGTCTCAAGAATGCTGGTGCTACCTATCAGCGGGCCATGAGCACCATTTTTCGTTAGCATTTATGAAAAATAGTTGAATGTTATGTCGACGACATTGCTATCAAGAGTCGTTTAAAAGAAGATCACATCCAAGACCTGACGACTATCTTCGATCTAATGCATCAACATCAACTCAAGATAAATTACAACAAGTTATTCCTGGATTTCTCTAGTGGCAAATTTTTCGGATTCGTTATTACCTCTAAGGGTATATACGTTAACCCTGATAAAGTCAAAGTCATTCAAGAGATGTGTCCTCCAGGCAACCTAAAAGAGCTACGAGGATTCCAAGGACAACTTGCCTATATCAGAATATTTATCACAAATCTCTCTGGACGTTGCAGATTATTTACTCAATTAATAAAGAATGGTGTATCTTTTGTTTGGACTGATGAATGCCAACAAGCATTTGAAGATATCAAACGGTACTTAATGAACCCTCCAGTTCTTGTTCCTCTCATCACAAAAATACCCTTCTTGATGTATGTTCAAGCAATGGATCATTCTCTCGGTGCTCTTCTAGCTCATAAGAACAACGAAGGCCATGAGCAAGCAATCTACTACCTTAGTTGTACAATGGTCGGTACTGAACATCGATACAGCCCCGTAGAAAAAAATTGCTTAGCCTTGATGTTCGCTATCCAGAAGATGCGTCATTACATCACAGGCCAAACCATTCTTTTCATCTCCAGAGTCAATCCTCTGTGAGTTATGATAAAAAAAATCCTAGTACCATCAATTCTAGACTTGCTACCTGGGTGATGCAGTTAGCGCAGTATGACATGATCTATGTTCCGTAGAAGTCTGTCAAGGGTTAAGCCTTAGCTGACTTCCTGGCTGCTCATCCGATTCCTGAAACTTTAAAACTCTATGACGAGATTCCCGATGAAACTTTAGAGTCTAATACGACTTCAGAAGGAATACTCGCTTAGCGTTTGTTCTATGATGGTGCATCTAGAATCGGACCTAATGGTATCATCATCGCTGGAGTAGTGATTGTCTTTGAATCCCTATAAGTGCTAGTCATCCAGAGGGCCTATTCTGTAGATGAGCCCTGTTCCAATAATGTTGCTGAATACAATACTCTGCTCATCAATATCTAATTAGCTAAACAACTAGATATCGATTATCTTGAAGTATACGGGGACTCTAAGCTGATTCTCAACCAGGTTAGAGGTACGTACGAAGTCCAGCACCAAGATCTTATCTACTTTCAAGAAGCAGCAGTTAAACTTGCTATATCATTCAAAGGTTTCTTTATTGAATATGTACGCCGAGTGTGCAATACAAAACCAATGCACTTGCTAACCTAGCAGCATTGTTAGATGTTCCTTTGAAGGGGCAACAATTAATTGTCATTGCTAATCGAGAATTATTCTGTGTCGAGAATAATTTGGATATAAAATTTAGTAATGCAGTCAAAATTTGCACTAATAGTGAAGATTGGAGGACTCCCTTCATCTACTTCGCAGTACATGACATCTTGAGGCAACGATAATTCATCGTCAGTCACTCTGATTCTATTACAATCACTCGTCCAAGACACTCTATCATCGATCTTTTGATGGTATGATCATGCATTGTCTTGTGGGTGACGAAGTGAAATGGATACTATGTGAAGCTCACGACGGTGTCTGTGGTGCGCATCATCCTGGTCCTAAGCTACAAGACCGTATTAGATGCATGGGGTACTATTAGTCGACAATGGTGGTGGTTGCAATTGAGTATGCAAGGAAATACAGAGCATGTCAAATCCATACATATTTCATCCACCAACCGTCAGAATTCTTACATCCAACTGCAGCATCGTGGCCCTTTAAAGCTTGGGGCATGGATGTTATTTGTCCTATCAACCCACAGTCATCCCGAGGACATCGGTTCATTCTGGCTATAACCGAATATTTTCTTAAAATAGACAGAAGTTATTCTCTTGATGAAGTCAAGACGACCAGTGTCATCAGCTTCATCAAATACCATATGATTTACCGATTCGGCATCCCTCGAAGAATCATTCATAACAACGGACCTCAGTTCGTAAGTCAAGCATTTACTCGATTCTGCAATGAAGCTCGAAGCAACAATATTGCTTCGACAGCTTATAATTCCGTAGCCAACTGTCTGGCAGAAGGATTCAATAAGGCAATCATTAAGCTTCTTAAGAAGTTTGTTTCTGCCAATAAATGCAATTGGAGCAAAAAGCTTGGAGAATGTCTATGGGCGTACCGTACTCTTATATGTACCCCAATTGGCTGTACACCCTTCACTCTAGTATACGGATGTGAAGCTATCTTACTATTAGAGATTCAAATTTCATTCCTGATGATAGCTATTGCCAATGAACTAACAGTAGAAAATAATGATTCCCTTTGGCTTCAAGAACTTGAAGCACTCGATGAGAAACGATTGCTAGCTCAATAGCACATTGAGCTGTATCAAGTCCGCATCTCGAAAGCTTTCAATCGTAAAGTCAAAGTGTGAGTTTTTCAAAAAGACAAACTAGTCCTTACCGTCAGACGTCCTATGGCTATGACACACAAGAGCAAAGGCAAGTTCGGGCCAAAGTAGGAGGATACCTACGTCATAAGCAAAGTTTTCTCTAACATAGCTTACCAATTGACCGGGATGGACGGTCGAATAGCTATGATGCCTATCAACGACAAATTTTCGAAGAAATGCCATGCGTGAAAGTATGTATTATATTTTCTAACATATATTATTGTACATAGATAATCCTCGAATTATTATCTTTTATTCATTCTCCCGTGAATAAGTCCATAGATAATAAGTCCTCAAAATTCTCCAGTAGAGTCCAACCCGGATCTTATGGCACATCCTTAAAAGATTAACCCATAACGTCTACCATAATATATCATCACAATCTTATCTTTTGAAACCTAGTCATTTTAAAAGATATCTTATTCTTGAGCCCTAGATAGTTTAAGAATAATCAACAGATATACAAATTCACGTCTACATTACCTCTGAGTTCTATGTTTGTGTTAAACAATTTGTTACGTCCACATTAACTCTGATAATGCCGTCCCAAAAATAACATCACATCAAGTAATATTTTGTCACATCCAAGACCTTTGAATAGATATGACAAGTGATGCTATTTTAAAAAAATATGTCACGTCCAGGACCTCTTAACGTATTTTTACACTATTATCTATTACTTGTGTCTCAAACAGATACGTAAAGTAATAGAATCACAAAATAGCAGCTTTTCTATTTCATCTTAATCTTGAGAACATAAAATATTATATTATTCAACGATGTGATCAACATTGTTCAAAAAGATTATTACATTCACTTCATTCTCTGGAAGACTCATTGGGGAGGTAGAGTACTAAGGTCAGAAATCATCCACTTTAACGCTTCATCCTATTCCACCCTGGTACCAATAACCCTCTCCCTGGCTAAATTCCTCCTAAACTCTAGAGTTAGCGGCTGCATCGATAGGATATGACGCTCCATCTCTGCATTTCAAGCTCGGATAAGATCATCTCTTTGTATATTCAGGTCATCCAGACGGCTCGAGGCAAATTGATGCACTTCAATAACCTCCTCTTGGTGTTTTCTAGCCGCTGAAACCGATGCATGGGTTCGATCTAGTTCAGTTTCTAGCTCTTCGATGTGAGCCTGGCCTTCAGTCACTTCTCTGTATTTTTCTTCTTCCTCGACCTTATAGAGTTCAATAGAGGAAGTGGCCTCAGTTATACCAGACTCTATGTCTCCAGACTGTACTGTGAACGCTTCTATAACATTGTTAAGAACGACTCACCGTCCTTTATGTTCTCGGGCTATGGTCTTACATTCAGCATCCACCAGTCTCTATATGTTCCCTCTGGTCAGATCCTAGTAAATCCTGGTAAGACTGGATTTGCTCCTCTAGCTCTCATAGGATTTTCTCTAAGGCCGATGCCCTCTCTATGTCGCCAAACATGCATATAGACTCAATCGGATATGATCTCCTTACAAACTCATAAGGATAATTCTTCTCCATGGCCAACTAAACCAAGGAGCACAGAGAGGTGAATATGGTATCCTTATAAGTATGGATGAGACTAATCATCAATGTCTGCACACCAGGTGTCGTGTCGCTACATTTGAAACATCTTTTTTTACGAAAGTTGGAAGAATATTGGCAACCGGCTCAACATCAACACTTGAAGGTCTTAGTACAGGTGTCCCTGATGAGCCTCCCTCCATGGCATGAGTGCCAGCATCTAGAGGAGCCATAGTTGAACTGAGGCTTAACGCGGTGGAGGCTATTGGGACTTCAGTAATCGTCCTTATATGACTTGCTGCAATGCAAAGTAAAATTATTATATCACATGTCATTGAATAAAATGCAATGGTGAATAAAGTCAAAAATTTACTCGAGACTGTGCGAAGATAAGGAGTATCGACAGGTGCAGTATATCTTTCTGTAATAAGTATTTCTATTATAGAAGGCGATACTACTGCACCTGTTTGACTACTTTCTGCTTTCGAGCCTTCTGACATAAAGCGGTTGCTTTCAGCCTCTGAGCTAGTGTGGCTGCCTCGAGTCCCTGATTCAACTTGGTCTCCTTGGGATTCCATTTCTGTTCGCTCCCCTTCAAAAATATGTTCGATAAGGGCTTGAGTCCCCTCGATATTAGCATCAGGGTTTTCATCACCCTTGGGACTTTTGAGACTTTTAGCAAAGCCTTCATCACCTTCATCTTCACCGAACGGGCTTTTATTGCCCTCGATATCGATGTCAGAGTTCTCATCGCCAAGGAGCTCACCGAGACTAATCATCTCCTCTAGGGCTCTGGTCGCCCTCATCTTCAATGGGGTGCTCATCTCCCTCGATCATAACTTGGCCATCCTTGGCCACTAAGTCCTGACCCTCCTAGGTCGCTAATTGATCTTGGCTTGGTTCAACATTCTCAAAATTTGGGGCAGCATCAGTAACATCCTCTTCGAGCTGCTCATCCCCATCGTCAAAATCCTACAACGCCTCTATAACCTCTTCATCCATTGAAGGTAGGTCGCTTGGAGAAATGTCATCGGTAGTCTGGGTTGCAGAAGAAGCTGGAACCTCTGCAGCAGTTTCCCTTCTATCTTGACTCCTAATACTTTCGAATGGAACTGATACTTCCTCGGGGTCGGTTGTTTTTAAAGCATCACCAGAAGCCGAGGAAGACATCATACCAGCTGAGACAAGTGCCGTGAGCACCCTTGCTGGAAGGGGAGTATCGGCCTTAATAGTCACTGGCTCTGAAACAGTATCCGGAGGGACGTCCAGTGAAGCAACTGGAGCTGGTTCGCTAGTAGGCAAAAGTTCTAGAGATAAAGAAAGGTCAAAACAAATAGCTACGTGGTTAGTATATAATAACTATTGTTGAACTAAAAGACTAAGGATATCATATTTCGAAGAGGATATGCCCCCGGGTGACGGCGGCAATGGTTCTTGGTGACCATGAGACTGCATTGGCGAGGGTGGAACAGTAGAAGCCGCAGCCTTTTCCTTCAAAGATCTAGACACCACTAAATTTCTCTTGGCTGCGGGAGATTTTCCTTTCTGCTTCTTAAGAGAGGTGCGTAATATACCCTTGTTTGCCATGAAATATAAAAGAGCAGAACAGTTTTATAGGATGACTGGACCTTTACTTTACGTTACAAACTCGCTTGTACAAAGAAAGCCTAGGGACAAAAACCTAGGTACAACAATCTAAGTATAATTATTTATTTTTTATTCTGGGGGGTGACGATAGAGGCTCGGGAAGGCGACGGCAGCCCTGCCTTACTCTTTGGACGATCGGTATGCAGCCTTGGCTCTTGCGACGAGATGGTTGGCGTTGATGAAGAAATGCTCCTCTTGCTCTCCTCGTATTGCTCTTCTGGCTTCTCTTTCTCTGGATTGATCTCTGTGGATTTTTCTCTCTGATTATTGGGGAAGTGTCTCTCTGTATGTGCGTATCTCTCTCCGTGTAAGTCTCTTTTGCAAGGGAAAGGCACCCTGCTATTTATAATAGTGGGGAGCATCATTAGGGTTTACAATGATTGCCCATTCTCAAAGTGGCGGCGGCCTGATAAGTGATTAATCTGGGCCATTAATCTTGAGTGTGAAGGATCTGGGCCATTAATGAGGATTATGCCAAATCATGTCAGTCATTAATATTGATTGCAATAAATCCCCATCATGATGATTTGCTGATATCCGCAAATCTGAATGAATCAATTTAATTCATTCTCTTGCCACCTGTCCCAAATCATTGGGATCTGACCCAAAATTTGATTATCTTTAGGAGACGTGTTCTGTCAACATTGTTGAGCCGCATGAGGAGCGTTCATATTTGGGCCGCATGAAGGTCGTCATGACCGAGCCGCATGAAAGGTTTTATGACCGAGCCGCATGAATAGTCTCTATACTCGAACCGCATGAAGGTTATCATGACCGAGCCGTATGAATATGTTCATGACCGAGCCGCATGGGGGTCTTCATGGCCGAGCTATATGAGAGTCTTCATGGCCGAGCCGCATGGGTTTCTTTCATGACCGAGCCGCATGGGGGACCTTCATGATCGAACCACATAGGTTTCTCTGCACAGGTCGCATGAACTCGTCTAGACTGGCCGCATAAACTAGCCTCGAAGTTGTGAAGATTTTCTTCAGTTCCCTAGGAAGATGTTGCTCTTGTGTCAGTCATCATGACTACTTTTCGTCAGGGCTGTCAGCTGTCAGCTGTCAGCCGTCAGAGCATTAATTGCTTTTGAATGATGCTGGGTACAGCCGTTCTAAAAAGGCACGTGGCTTCCCTCTGCTGGCCGCATGGAGTCCACTCTGTGATTGAGCCGCATGGGACTCTTTGAGCCGTATGTGGCTCCTTGGCCGCATGGATCATTTTTTTTTCTCTTTTTCATGCTTCTACAAGACCCCCTTCAAAGTTTTCAATTTGTAAAATTGAAATACTTTGAATAAGAAGCATGATTATGCCAGAGCTGCATGGATGTATTCTGTCCTAGCCGCATGGATTTGACCAGCCGTATGATTACCTCAACCGCATAACTCTCTGAGCCGCATGGGCTGTTTTGGCCGCATGAGCTTCTTGCCACGTCTTCCTGTCACGTGTGCAAATCTTTTGTGAATCTTCTGCATTTAATGCTCTTGATTTGTTGCAGATTTTAAGAGCCGCTTTCTTGGGCCAGGATCCCAAGAGTCAGGCTATTATTCAGCCGTTTTGCCTCGATGACCGAAGAGTCGATCATCATGTTGCACGCGGATCGAGGCATTCCTTCCTTGTCTATAATTAGGAATACTTTCGTTCTAAGGAATTTCCTTTGCTCTCTTCGATCTTTCTAACTCCTTTCTCTCCCAAGCACCCATGGCTCCCAAGAAGGCTGCTGCGTCGAAGGCTGTTAAGGGCAAGGCGGTCGCTTCTGCGGCGGCTGCGACGACGAACGTGGCCACTCCTCCGTCGGCCGTTGTTCACTCCGTTCATCCTGATGTTCATCCGCCTATTGCTGGTAAGGGCATTACCTTAGAACCCTAACTGTCATGGCTCTGCTGTATAATTTATGCACAAGTCGCATGTACGAGTTTCGTCGATATGACCGCATAAGCACTTCGCCCAGAAAGCCGCATGGGCTTGTCATACTCGATCTGAACCGCATATATATTTTCGGTTTGGGCCGCATAAGCGTAGTTCACTTTTGAACCGCATAAGCTCATCTGCTTGTAGCCGCATGAGTCTATCTGTTCGGAGCCGCATGAGTCTGCGAGGACTTTGAACCGCATAGTCTCATCTGAATCCGAGCCGTATCAGCGTCTAGTCTTGTCTGTTGAGTCCATGTGAACCATGAACCGTATAGACCTTTCTGAACCCGAACCGCAGGGGCTTTATAAGCTCATCTGAACTTGATTTGTATGGACTCGTCTGACTCGGAGCCACAGAAGGCTGTGATGAACCGAACCGCATGGACTCATCTGGTTCTGAGCCGCATAAGGCTGTGACGACACGAGCCGTATGGACTTAAATGATCTTTCAAACGCTTCTTTGTTTGACTATCTTCTAATCTTATTTCTTTCGTTCCTTCTTCAGTGAATCTGCCAGTAAATCCTGCGGGGGAACTCCTAGTGGGCTCAAATCAGTTTGCCTTGGACGTGCATCTTAATGACTTAGTTAAGTACCTGCTGAATCAATTTCCTGCTAATGAGCCTTCAGGGAGGTTGAACGCCATCGAGAACCAGACCCTCCATTATCTCCGTGCCATGATGAATTCTGGGAAGTTGGATGGATCATACCTGAAGCCTTCATTCCTCTTTGGAGACGCTTTAATCATAAAGAATCCTCGAGTGTTAGAGATCTCTAAGAACTGGGATTTTTCTTTGGATGGGATGGCGATCCATATTCCTCTCATGGAGCATCATTATCCTCTGTCGTGGTTTAATATGGTATTGTTGGACAGGAAGATGGTGTGTAACTTAACTCCTACCCAATCAGGGATGTTGATGGGCGACATCCATTATAATCCGAACATTAGGTCAGCGTACGCAGGTAAGGATTCCGTCCTCCGGTACATGATGGGCCTGGCCCCAGATTCTTTCATGTACGTATATGGTCCCAACTTCACATTCACTCAAGCTGATACATTTCTGAATCGGCTCGCTCGCAAAAAATCTTATCCTATTGGTAGACTGGCATTGCTGAACTGGATAAACCCCACTTCTACGTGGGCCCACTTGACCACTTGGGTTCTGCAGACCTACGGAACATTCCTGCAGGAGGTGGGACTCTATCATGCCATTCGGGGCACCTGTCACAGGCTTCCTATCAATAAACCATTGTTCATGGCGCTCTTGGAGATGTATAACCAGCGAACGGGGACGTTCTTTGCACTCGGAGGGGAGTTGGGGCTTGCTCTCCATGAGATGTATACTGTCTCCAAACTTCCGTGGGGGAACGAGCCTTTCGAGATGTACACCCCGTCGAACGAGGAGTTCGAGGACCTGAACCGACGACTCCCAAGTTTTGTTGCGGTGTACCAGGAGTTGCTATGCCATCATAGTGCTTGTCATCAGATGGCTATAAAAAAGGAGGATAGCTCAGAAGGGAACGCTCCCCACACCACATCCTGGGTCAATTATCTTTTTAAAGTTGGCCCTTCTGGCGAGGTTATTCCTCGAACCCCTCAACCCCGGGGAGAGATAAAAGACCTGATGTTGAGCGTCAAGAAGTCGCGGTCTAATAGCGACATATTCGGGAGTCAAGCTGACTCTCTCAGCTATTTTTATTGCGGTACCAGGCAGATGTCAGAGAAGGCGCTCCTGGCTGGATTTTTGATGATATGGCTACGAAACTACGTAGTCTCGGGGGGGCAGGTTCTATTGAGAGGATCAGCCGCCACTTTATTCTTCCAGCCGTTAAGCTGGTATTTGGAGTTAGACTGGCTCTTCTCCCGGCTATGGTGTGTAGCATACACCATGGTCTTCGAACATTATCGTCCAAGGTTATTGCCCGCAAGAAGACGCTGGACTTTGAGCGCATAGAGCTACCTTTCCACTATTTGATGGGGTGGTTGTTGATGCACTACAAGTCTTTGATGGGATCTGGAATAGCAGAAGATGCTACAGACGAAGATGCTTTCCTTTTCTAACGCCATCACCAACCTTGGGAATACAGTACTATGCCAGCTTGTTGGAGGGCGCTGGCGAGGGTGGATGGGTGTGACTTTTTCGTGTTTGTTCCTCATTTTTCTGATAAGGAAGTGAGGGATGTACACCTTGATGGTACCGGACCTCCTCACTTTCTGTCTCCAAAGATGCTCACCTGGTTGCGCAACATCCGTCCCGTGCATCTGGTTTATCGTAACCGCGATAATGTGTACTTGGAGCCCTACCTGCCTAGTAGGTTTTCCCGCCAATTTGGCTATAGCCAGTTATTTCTTGACTGTCCCAGCCCTTGCTTGGGCTTTCAAGGTAGCGTTCTTGATGGTGTCAGGGCGTGGAATTATTATGACGCTTATCATACTCGGGCCAGCTTCTCGGTCCCTGATGCTAAGGCGCCGAGGGAAATTTTGTACGTGGCTGCCTTGTATCATGTTATGGCGAACAAGCCTCCTGTTAATTTCGATCCAAATACCAGTTTCATCGTGGGTACCGGTTTAGAGAAAAAGCCCAAGGGGGCTAAGGCTAGAAAACAACTAGCGCTCCAGACTCCCCTCCCTGAATCAGAGTCTTCCGAGGCGGCTGAGGAGGATGATGATCATGATAGCAAAGACTCTCTTTCTTGTGGGGGTGAAGAAGTAGCGGATCAACCGCTTACCACACCAGACGAACTGGCGGAGGATCCGTTGGTTGCTACACAAGAGGAAGTAGTGAGGGAAGGACAGCCTCTCGCTATGACTGGTCCCTCACGCAAACGAGTCAGACATGAGTCTTCTGACGGCAGAACGACCTTTTCTATGAAAAGAGCCGCCGTTAGGTCACGTGGATTTCTTATTACTGAGAGGGGTAAAAATGCTGACGATATTCCAGAGGTAAGACTGCGTTGGAGCTATCTTCTTGTTGTGGCTTTCTTTTTCTTGGAGATATAACCTAATCATTTTTCTTTGTAGGCGTCTGACGAACCAGGTTCTCATGAACCGTCTGCTTCTCTTGAGGTCGATCCGGCCCTTGCTGTTTTGATTAGCGACGTGTGTGTCGCGGTCCTTTCTGCGGGGGCTCTCTCAGCGACGGCTGGGGGCTCCCAGGTCGCTGAGGCCTCGGTCCGGGGTGACGAAGGTTTCCTCGGGCCTGTCTCCGAGATTGTTGAATTTCAGCAAGGCGACGCCGATCTCATCGCATCCCCTTCCGAGGGTACAGGAGCGGAGGAATCTATTATATCCGACTCGGAGGCCGCTGGTGAAGAGGTTGTGGTGGCCGTAGGCGAACCTCAGCCTCCACACTCTTCCGCTGGTAAGATAAGCCAAATATTGACTAGTGTGGGGGCTTATTTGCTCTATCAACATATCCTCCAGGTCAAATCGATTCATGGTTGTCTTGGCCCTACAGGTCCTGACCCTTTACTTCCCACAGCGGATGTTCTTGGGAAAGGCTCGGCCTGCCGCGATCCGGGGAAAAGGAGCGTTTCCTCTCCTTCTCCGACTCATGTCGAGGGGCCTCCTGTCAGCTCCGGGCAGATGGGAGTGGAGCTTGTTCCGGGAGCGATGGTCTGTGTCTCAGCCTCTGCTGCTCATACGGCTTCAGAGACTGACTTTTTGGCCCTGCCGAGCATTCAAGTTCTGCGGGCTGCTGAAGAGGAGTTGGCCGCTGTTCAGGCGTCCTTCCGTACGGAGTTTATTTCCCTCATGGCAGGAGCGGCAGATTCTGTCGTGTCTTCTTCAGTGTTGCCAGCTATACTCCCGTTGACGCCGGCTTCTTCGGAGGCTCTGGACGAGGTGTCGCAGGATGTGGTCGACAGCTTCTACCGCCATTTAAAGAGGGGCGTAGATGCTGCCGTAGAACGGGGGACCCCTTTTTCTCTGCCCCTGCGGTGCGCTCGGGGTCAGATTGAAACTTTGAAGACTCTTCCTGGTGGGGTGGGGTTGGCTGCCCTCATGGAGCCCAAGTTGGCAGAGGCTGATCAGCTCGTGACCCGATTGCTGGTGTTACGGCAGGCTGACTTGCCTGCTTCGATTGAATGGGAGCGGGGCTTCCTTATTGCTGCTCGGGATAGGATAAAGCTTGCTCGAGACACTGCCGGGCCAGTTGTGAAGGGGGACCTTGATAAGCTTTCCGCTTCGTATAGCAGGCTGGGTCGTCGAAGTCAAGCTTGTAGGACTCGGGAAGAGGCTGCTTCTCGTGGAATAGCTGACACGAAGGAGCGGATTCTCGCACTTTAGAAGTAATTGGCCTTCCTAAAGTCGGAGCTGAGGGCTGCTCATGCGGAACATGAGTCAATTGTTCAGGAGGCCGAAAAGGTTTCTCGATCTTCTGTTAACCTGGAGCGGGCTTTCAAGAAATTTGAGGACAACTGGCAAGCTCACGCTTATCTGGAGGACGAGACGGCGCTGACCCAAGAGGCGGAGTGTCGAGCTAAACAGAGGTTTGAGCGGTCGGTTGTCTTACTAACGGACCGTCTCATGACGCTATGTGCCCCGGAACAGTGATCGGTTATCTGTTTTCTTTTGCTCCTTTTCCCCTACTTTTTTTGTCAAGGGATATGATCCCAGATGATGTAGTACTTTGAATTTTAAATAAATGAGCATGTTTTGACTCATCTTCTCTTTCTTGTACTTGTGGTGTTTGTGGAATTGGACCTGCTAGGGGATTATTTGTGGACCTGTTACCCTAGACGTACTTTGGTTTTAGGTACGGATAATAAGTTTGGTCAGGATATCCGAAACAGCCATGGCAAAGTGGTCATGGGTGCTCTCGGTATTGGAAAAAAGAATACCGTAGAGCAGCTGGGCTCCCGGGGCATGATGAGATGGTGGATTTATGCTAAGAATTTTAGCAGAGGATATTTGTGGGCCTATTATCCTTGGCGTACCCTGGTTTAGGATACGGATAATAGGATAAAAGGAAACCAACATATTTGCTCAGAGGTTATGAGGACATGGCAAGCATGAGGGTTTTATCGTGGAATCTTTCTGCTCAGAGGTAATGAAGACATGGCATGAGTGACTTCTTGAAGGATATTTGTGGTCAACAGAGGACATTTATGGTCAACAGAGGACATTTGCGGTCAATAGAGGACATTTGTGGTCAACAGAGGATATTTGTGGTCAACAGAGGACGTTTGTGGTCAACAGAGGACATTTGTGGACCTATTATCCTTGTCGTACTCCGGTTATGGGTACAGATAATAGGTTGAAAGGGGACCGACATACTTACTCAGAGGTGATGAGGACATGGCAAGTATGAAGGTTTCTTCTACGGAGCCTTTCTACGCATAGGTAATGAGAACATGGCAGGAGTGGGCTCAATGAAGAGGGGGTACATAAAACGACTCAGAGGTAATGGGGACATGGAAGTTCTATGTAGGGGGTGATTTGTTTTGGCGGAAGTGAAACGACTCAGAGGTAATGAGGACATGGCCGTTTTGGAAATTTGTGGATCGCTTACCCTTTTTTGTGCACTGGAAGTGCGGGTATTGGATCATGGGGAGGGTCTCCTCCAGGAAGGAAGTTCAAAGGTATGATCATACATAACTTTCTATCTGAAAGAGTGACCGGCATGTGAGTTCAGAGGCACCAGCGGGTACATGACTCGATAATTTGGAATGATGTGAATGTGAGTTCAGTGGCACGAGAGAGTGCATGACTCGAGAATCTGGAGAATGGCGAGTGTGAGTTCAGCGGTACCAGCGGATACGTGACTCAATAATCTAGAAAATTATGAGGGTGAGTTCAGTGGTACCAGTGGGTACGTGACTCGAAAATCTGGAAAATTATAAGGGTGAGTTCAGTGGTACCAGCGGGTACGTGACTCGATGTATGGAAAATATGGGAATGAGTTCAGAGGTGCCGGCGGGTACATGACTTGATGTATGGAACCAGAATGTAAGTTCAGAGGTACGGGGAGGTACATAACTTGACACTCTGAGATGTCTCGAGGATTTTGTTTCAGACATAATACTTCTTTAGGAACTTGCCGTTGATGGGCAACATGAGTAAGTCTCCATTTTGCTTTGCGAGGCGGTAGGCGCCGTTGGAGAATACGGCTTTAATGATGAACGGGCCTTCCCATTTTGGTTAGAATTTATCGGCGGTTTTATGCGTCATAACCATCGGCCTCCGAACCGCCAGAACGAGATCGCCTACTTGGAATGTTCTGACCTTGACCTTCTTGTTGAAAGCTCCGGAGATTATAGCCTGATATAGTTTGATTCGCTGTTGAGCTAACAGGCGTTTCTCGTCTAGGGCCTCCAATTCCTGTAGTCGACGATGGTGGTTTTCGTCTGTCGTCAACTGATGTGTGAGGGCAACACGGAGTGAGGGGATCTGAGTCTTTAATGGGAGGACCGCCTCACTGCTGTACACCAGGGAAAATGGTATATTCCCGGTGGCTGTTCGAACTGTGGTGCGATACGCCCATAAGCATTCGCCGAGCTTCTCGTTCCAATCGCGCTTGTTGGATGACAAGAATTTCTTGAGTAGCTTGATTATGGTTTTGTTGAATGCTTCGGCCAACCCATTGGCTGCTGGGTTGTAGGGTGTCGAAGCAATATTCTGAATTCGGTGCTTGTCGCAGAACCGATAAAATGCGTGGCTTGCGAACTGTGGCCCATTGTCGTGAATGATCCTTCGGGGCAGTCCAAAGCGGTAGATGACATGATGCTTAAGGAAGCTGATCATGTTTGAAGTTTTCACCTCTGCCAATGGGATGGCTTCCGACCATTTGGAGAAATAATCGGTGAATGCGAGTATGAATCGGAGTCCTCTGGACGAAGGCGGGGTAATTGGGCCGACGATGTCCATACCCCATGCTTCAAATGGCCAGGAGGCCACAGTCGGATGTAGGAATTCAGATGGCTGGTGGATGAAGTCGGCATAGATTTGGTAGGCTTTGCACTTTCGTGCATAATCTATTGCGTCTGCCACCATCGTGGGCCAGTAATAGCCCATTCGGCGAAGGCGGTCTTGCAGTTTCGGGCCAGGTTGATGGGCTCCGCAAACACCATCATGGGCCTCGCGTACGGCTTCTTTGGCTTCTGTATTTGATAGACACCGAAGCAGTAACCCATCATAGGATCGGCGATACAACATCTTCGTCTCCGTATCATAGAAAAATCTGAGAGAACGTCTTCTGATAGAAGTAGCTTCCTTCGGATTCTCTGGCAGGATGTCGTAGACGACGAAGTCAATGAACGGCTGTCTCCAGTCTGGGATATCATCAATCGTCTAAGCGGAATAACTCGCCACGAATTGAATATTGTTCTTGGGGCAGACCAGTTCGTGGCCTACTATGTCTACCGATTGACGAGTATGATTTGGTACTACTAGGGAAGCAGCTAGACCTGCTAAGGCATCAGCTTCAATATTTCGAAGTCTGGGGACGTATTCGATGAAGAACCCCTCGAACGACGAGGGTGATGTCGATTGCTATTTGGTGATAGGGAATTATGTCTTCGTAGCGAACTTCGTATGAGCCCCGAATTTAATTGACGATTAACTGAGAATCGCCGTATGCTTCCAGATATTCTACCCCCATCTCTCTTGCAAGTTGGAGGCCAATGACCAGAGCGTTGTACTCGGCCACATTATTAGAGCAGGGTTCCGTAAGGGAGTAAGCGCGGTTGATCACCAATCCGGTAGGGAAAACCAGTACCACTCCAACTCCGACAACGATGTTGCCCTTAGGTCCAGTTCTCGAAGCACCGTCGAAGAACATTCGCCATATATCATCGTAAGAGGTTGCATGCGAGTCGGCGACCTTATCTAGGACTTCTTCATATATTCTGGACGACTCCGAGCCCGGGTGGGCTGCCAAAAAGTTTGCCAGGGCTTGATCTTTGACCGCCTTTTGTGGGACAAAGATCATGTGATATGCTGATAGCAATATCGCCCAGGTAGCGAGGCGAGAGCTGAGTGCCCCAAGTTTGGTCATGAGGACCCTGAGGGGGTTGATCCGCGATATCACGTGGATGGTTTGTCCCGTGACGTAGTGTCGCGTCTTCTGGATGGCAAACACGAGAGCAAGGCATTCCTTCTCTACGGCCGTGTACCGGTATTCTGGCCCAATCATCTTTCGACTGAGGTAGTATATTGCTTGTTCGTGGCCCGCATCATTGTTCTGTGCCAATAGAGCACCAAGAGAATGTTCCATCGCTCGTACATAGAGCAGGAATGGCTTTTCGGCAACATGAGCTACCAGGACCGAGGGGTTCGACAAATATTCTTTGATGCTGTCGAAAGCGCGCTGGCATTTCTCATCCCATACGAAAAAGACTCCCTTCTTTATGAGATGGGTGAATGGTTGACATCGTCCAGAGAGATTAGAGATGAATCTCCTGATGTAAGCTAGCCTGCCTTGGAGGCCTCGGAGTTCGC